>JASPKZ010007322.1:0-417567 GCA_030220185.1 Diploptera punctata | reverse complement strand
CACCACCTTTATGTTCCCCATGTAGTTGCTGCACATGAGCCATTATGTTCCCATGTAGTTGATTTGCACGTGCCATTATATTCCCATGTAGTTGATGCATAGTTGTCATTATATTCCCATGTAGTTGATGCATATTGTCATTATATTCCCATGTAGTTGATGCATAGTGTCATTATATTCCCATGTAGTTGATGCATAGTGTCATTATATTCCCATGTAGTTGATGCATAGTGTCATTATATTCCCATGTAGTTGATGCATAGTGTCATTATATTCCCATGTAGTTGATGATGCATAGTGTCATTATATTCCCATGTATTTGATGCATAGTGTCATTATATTCCCATGTAGTTGATGCACAGTGTCATTATATTCCCATGTAGTTGATGCACAGTGCCATTATATTCCCATGTAGTTGATGCACAGTGTCATTATATTCCCATGTAGTTGATGCATAGTGTCATTATATTCCCATGTAGTTGGTGCATTGTGTCAGTATATTCCCATGTAGTTGATGCATAGTGTCATTATATTCCCATGTAGTTGATGCATAGTGTCATTATATTCCCATGTAGTTGATGCATAGTGTCATTATATCCCCATGTAGTTGATGCATAGTGTCATTATATTCCCATGTAGTTGATGCACAGTGTCATTATATTCCCATGTAGTTGATGCACAGTGCCATTATATTCCCATGTAGTTGATGCACAGTGTCATTATATTCCCATGTAGTTGATGCACAGTGTCATTATATTCCCATGTAGTTGATGCATAGTGTCATTATATTCCCATGTAGTTGATGCATAGTGTCATTATATTCCCATGTAGTTGATGCACAGTGCCATTATATTCCCATGTAGTTGATGCACAGTGCCATTATATTCCCATGTAGTTGATGCACAGTGTCATTATAGTCCCATGTAGTTGATGCACAGTGCCATTATATTCCCATTTAGTTGATGCACAGTGTCATTATAGTCCCATGAAGTTGATGCACAGTGCCATTATATTCCCATGTAGTTGATGCATAGTGCCATTATATTCCCATGTAGTTGATGCATAGTGTCATTATATTCCCATGTAGTTGATGCATAGTGTCATTATATTCCCATGTAGTTGATGCATAGTGTCATTATATTCCCATGTAGTTGATGCATAGTGTCATTATAATTCCCATGTAGTTGATGAATAGTGTCATTATATTCCCATGTAGTTGATGCATAGTGTCATTATATTCCCATGTAGTTGATGCCAAGTTTCATTATATTCCCATGTAGTTGATGCATAGTGTATTATATTCCATGTAGTTGATGCATCAGTGTCATTATATTCCCATGTAGTTGATGCCAAGTGTCATTATATTCCCAAGTAGTTGATGCATAGTGTCATTATATTCCCATGTAGTTGATGCATAGTGTCATTATATTCCCATGTAGTTGATGCACAGTGTCATTATATTCCCATGTAGTTGATGCACAGTTGCCATTATATTCCCTATGTAGTTGATGCACAGTGTCATTATATTCCCATGTAGTTGATGCATAGTGTCATTATATTCCCATGTAGTTGATGCATAGGTGTCATTATATTCCCATGTAGTTGATGCATAGTGTCATTATATTCCCATGTAGTTGATGCATAGTTTCATTATATTCCCATGTAGTTGATGCATCATAGTGTCATTATAATTCCCATGTTGTTGATGGGACAGTGTCATTATATGCCCATGTAGTGATGCACATGTGTCATTATATTCCCATGTAGTTGATGCATACAGTCATCATATTCCCATGTAGTTGATGCATTAGTGTCATTATATTCCCATGTAGTTGGTGCATAGTGTCATTATATTCCATGTAGTTGATGCATAGTTGTCATTATATTCCCATGTAGTTGATGCATAGTGTCATTATATTCCCATGTAGTTAATGCATAGTGTCATTATATTCCCATGTAGTTGATGCATAGTGTCATTATATTCCCATGTAGTTGATGCATAGTGTCATTATATTCCCATGTAGTTGATGCATAGTGTCATTATATTCCCATGTAGTTGATGCACAGTGCCATTATATTCCCATGTAGTTGATGCACAGTGGCATTATATTCCCATGTATTTGATGCACAGTGTCATTATATTCCCATGTAGTTGATGCATAGTGTCATTATATTCCCATGTAGTTGATGCATAGTGTCATTATATTCCCATGTAGTTGATGCATAGTGTCATTATATTCCCATGTAGTTGATGCATAGTGTCATTATATTCCCATGTAGTTGATGCATAGTGTCATTTATATCCCATGTAGTTGATGCACAGTGTCATTACATTCCCATGTAGTTGATGCACAGTGCCATTATATTCCCACGTAGTTGATGCACAGTGTCATTATATTCCCAGGTAGTTGATGCACAGTGTCATTATATTCCCATGTAGTTGATGCATAGTGTCATTATATTCCCATGTAGTTGATGCATAGTGTCATTATATTCCCATGTAGTTGATGCTTAGTGCCATTATATTCCCATGTAGTTGATGCACAGTGCCATTATATTCCCATGTAGTTGATGCACAGTGTCATTATAGTCCCATGTAGTTGATGCACAGTGCCATTATATTCCCATGTAGTTGATGCACAGTGTCATTATAGTCCCATGAAGTTGATGCACAGTGCCATTATATTCCCATGTAGTTGATGCACAGAGCCATTATATTCCCATGTAGTTGATGCACAGTGCCATTATATTCCCATGTAGTTAATGCATAGTGTCATTATATTCCCATGTAGTTGATGCATAGTGTCATTATATTCCCATGTAGTTGATGCATAGTGTCATTATATTCCCATGTAGTTGATGAATAGTGTCATTATATTCCCATGTAGTTGATGCATAGTGTCATTATATTCCCATGTAGTTGATGCATAGTGTCATTATATTCCCATGTAGTTGATGCATAGTGTCATTATATTCCCAAGTAGTTGATGCATAGTGTCATTATATTCCCATGTAGTTGATGCATAGTGTCATTATATTCCCAAGTAGTTGATGCATAGTGTCATTATATTCCCATGTATTTGATGCATAGTGTCATTATATTCCCATGTAGTTGATGCACAGTGTCATTATATTCCCATGTAGTTGATGCACAGTGCCATTATATTCCCATGTAGTTGATGCACAGTGTCATTATATTCCCATGTAGTTGATGCATAGTGTCATTATATTCCCATGTAGTTGATGCATAGTGTCATTATATTCCCATGTAGTTAATGCATAGTGTCATTATATTCCCATGTAGTTGAGGCATAGTGTCATTATATTCCCATGTAGTTGATGCATAGTGTCATTATATTCCCATGTAGTTGATGCACAGTGCCATTATATTGCCATGTAGTTGATGCACAGTGCCATTATATTCCCATATAGTTGATGCACAGTGCCATTATATTCCCATGTAGTTGATGAACAGTGCCATGATATTCCCATGTAGTTGATGAACAGTGTCATTATATTCCCATGTAGTTGATGCACAGTGCCATTATATTCCCATGTAGTTGATGCACAGTGCCATTATATTCCCATGTAGTTGATGCACAGTGTCAATATAGTCCCATGTAGTTGATGCACAATGCCATTATATTCCCATATAGTTGATGCACAGTGTCATTATGTTCCCATGTAGTTGATGCACAGAGCCATTATGTTCCCATGTAGTTGATGCACAGTGCCATTATATTCCCATGTAGTTGATGCATAGTGTCATTATATTCCCATGTAGTTGATGCATAGTGTCATTATATTCCCATGTAGTTGATGCATAGTGTCATTATATTCCCATGTAGTTAATGCATAGTGTCATTATATTCCCATGTAGTTGATGCATAGTGTCATTATATTCCCATGTAGTTGATGCATAGTGTCATTATATTCCCATGTAGTTGATGCATAGTGTCATTATATTCCCATGTATTTGATGCATAGTGTCATTATATTCCCATGTAGTTGATGCACAGTGTCATTATATTCCCATGTAGTTGATGCACAGTGCCATTATATTCCCATGTAGTTGGTGCACAGTGTCATTATATTCCCATGTAGTTGATGCATAGTGTCATTATATTCCCATGTAGTTGATGCATAGTGTCAGTATATTCCCATGTAGTTGATGCATAGTGTCATTATATTCCCATGTAGTTGATGCATAGTGTCATTATATTCCCATGTAGTTGATGCATAGTGTCATTATATCCCCATGTAGTTGATGCATAGTGTCATTATATTCCCATGTAGTTGATGCACAGTGTCATTATATTCCCATGTAGTTGATGCACAGTGCCATTATATTCCCATGTAGTTGATGCACAGTGTCATTATATTCCCATGTAGTTGATGCACAGTGTCATTATATTCCCATGTAGTTGATGCATAGTGTCATTATATTCCCATGTAGTTGATGCATAGTGTCATTATATTCCCATGTAGTTGATGCACAGAGCCATTATATTCCCATGTAGTTGATGCACAGTGCCATTATATTCCCATGTAGTTGATGCACAGTGTCATTATAGTCCCATGTAGTTGATGCACAGTGCCATTATATTCCCATGTAGTTGATGCACAGTGTCATTATAGTCCCATGAAGTTGATGCACAGTGCCATTATATTCCCATGTAGTTGATGCACAGAGCCATTATATTCCCATGTAGTTGATGCACAGTGCCATTATATTCCCATGTAGTTAATGCATAGTGTCATTATATTCCCATGTAGTTGATGCATAGTGTCATTATATTCCCATGTAGTTGATGCATAGTGTCATTATATTCCCATGTAGTTGATGAATAGTGTCATTATATTCCCATGTAGTTGATGCATAGTGTCATTATATTCCCATGTAGTTGATGCATAGTGTCATTATATTCCCATGTAGTTGATGCATAGTGTCATTATATTCCCAAGTAGTTGATGCATAGTGTCATTATATTCCCATGTAGTTGATGCATAGTGTCATTATATTCCCAAGTAGTTGATGCATAGTGTCATTATATTCCCATGTATTTGATGCATAGTGTCATTATATTCCCATGTAGTTGATGCACAGTGTCATTATATTCCCATGTAGTTGATGCACAGTGCCATTATATTCCTATGTAGTTGATGCACAGTGTCATTATATTCCCATGTAGTTGATGCATAGTGTCATTATATTCCCATGTAGTTGATGCATAGTGTCATTATATTCCCATGTAGTTGATGCATAGTGTCATTATATTCCCATGTAGTTGATGCATAGTGTCATTATATCCCCATGTAGTTGATGCATAGTGTCATTATATTCCCATGTAGTTGATGCACAGTGTCATTATATTCCCATGTAGTTGATGCACAGTGCCATTATATTCCCATGTAGTTGATGCACAGTGTCATTATATTCCCATGTAGTTGATGCACAGTGTCATTATATTCCCATGTAGTTGATGCATAGTGTCATTATATTCCCATGTAGTTGATGCATAGTGTCATTATATTCCCATGTAGTTGATGCACAGAGCCATTATATTCCCATGTAGTTGATGCACAGTGCCATTATATTCCCATGTAGTTGATGCACAGTGTCATTATAGTCCCATGTAGTTGATGCACAGTGCCATTATATTCCCATGTAGTTGATGCACAGTGTCATTATAGTCCCATGAAGTTGATGCACAGTGCCATTATATTCCCATGTAGTTGATGCACAGAGCCATTATATTCCCATGTAGTTGATGCACAGTGCCATTATATTCCCATGTAGTTAATGCATAGTGTCATTATATTCCCATGTAGTTGATGCATAGTGTCATTATATTCCCATGTAGTTGATGCATAGTGTCATTATATTCCCATGTAGTTGATGAATAGTGTCATTAATATTCCCATGTAGTTGATGCATAGTGTCATTATATTCCCATGTAGTTGATGCATAGTGTCATTATATTCCCATGTAGTTGATGCATAGTGTCATTATATTCCCAAGTAGTTGATGCATAGTGTCATTATATTCCCATGTAGTTGATGCATAGTGTCATTATATTCCCAAGTAGTTGATGCATAGTGTCATTATATTCCCATGTATTTGATGCATAGTGTCATTATATTCCCATGTAGTTGATGCACAGTGTCATTATATTCCCATGTAGTTGATGCACAGTGCCATTATATTCCTATGTAGTTGATGCACAGTGTCATTATATTCCCATGTAGTTGATGCATAGTGTCATTATATTCCCATGTAGTTGATGCATAGTGTCATTATATTCCCATGTAGTTGATGCATAGTGTCATTATATTCCCATGTAGTTGATGCATAGTTTCATTATATTCCCATGTAGTTGATGCATAGTGTCATTATATTCCCATGTTGTTGATGCACAGTGTCATTATATTCCCATGTTGTTGATGCACAGTGTCATTATATTCCCATGTAGTTGATGCACAGTGTCATTATATTCCCATGTAGTTGATGCATAGTGTCATTATATTCCCATGTAGTTGGTGCATTGTGTCATTATATTCCCATGTAGTTGATGCATAATGTCATTATATTCCCATGTAGTTGATGCATAGTGTCATTATATTCCCATGTAGTTAATGCATAGTGTCATTATATTCCCATGTAGTTGATGCATAGTGTCATTATATTCCCATGTAGTTGATGCATAGTGTCATTATATTCCCATGTAGTTGATGCACAGTGTCATTATATTCCCATGTAGTTGATGCACAGTGCCATTATATTCCCATGTAGTTGATGCACAGTGGCATTATATTCCCATGTATTTGATGCACAGTGTCATTATATTCCCATGTAGTTGATGCATAGTGTCATTATATTCCCATGTAGTTGATGCATAGTGTCATTATATTGCCATGTAGTTGATGCATAGTGTCATTATATTCCCATGTAGTTGATGCATAGTGTCATTATATTCCCATGTAGTTGATGCATAGTGTCATTATATTCCCATGTAGTTGATGCACAGTGTCATTACATTCCCATGTAGTTGATGCACAGTGCCATTATATTCCCATGTAGTTGATGCACAGTGTCATTATATTCCCAGGTAGTTGATGCACAGTGTCATTATATTCCCATGTAGTTGATGCATAGTGTCATTATATTCCCATGTAGTTGATGCATAGTGTCATTATATTCCCATGTATTTGATTCATAGTGTCATTATATTCCCATGTAGTTGATGCACAGTGTCATTATATTCCCATGTAGTTGATGCATAGTGTCATTATATTCCCATGTAGTTGATGCATAGTGTCATTATATTCCCATGTAGTTGATGCACAGTGCCATTATATTCCCATGTATTTGATGCACAGTGTCATTATATTCCCATGTAGTTGATGCACAGTGTCATTATATTCCCATGTAGTTGATGCACAGTGTCATTATATTCCCATGTAGTTGATGCACAGTGTCATTATATTCCCATGTAGTTGATGCACAGTGCCATTATATTCCCATGTAGTTGATGCACAGTGTCATTATATTCCCATGTAGTTGATGCACAGTGTCATTATATTCCCATGTAGTTGATGCACAGTGTCATTATATTCCCATGTAGTTGATGCACAGTGGCATTATATTCCCATGTATTTGATGCACAGTGTCATTATATTCCCATGTAGTTGATGCATAGTGTCATTATATTCCCATGTAGTTGATGCATAGTGTCATTATATTCCCATGTAGTTGATGCATAGTGTATTATATTCCCATGTAGTTGATGCACAGTGTCATTATATTCCCATGTAGTTGATGCACAGTGTCATTATATTTCCATGTAGTTGATGCACAGTGTCATTATATTCCCATGTAGTTGATGCACAGTGCCATTATATTCCCATGTAGTTGATGCACAGTGTCATTATATTCCCATGTAGTTGATGCACAGTGTCATTATATTCCCATGTAGTTGATGCATAGTGCCATTATATTCCCATATAGTTGATGCACAGTGCCATTATATTCCCATGTAGTTGATGCACAGAGCCATTATATTCCCATGTAGTTGATGCACAGTGCCATTTTATTCCCATGTAGTTGATGAACAGTGCCATTATATTCCCATGTAGTTGATGAACAGTGTCATTATATTCCCATGTAGTTGATGAACAGTACTATTGTATTCGCATTTGTTTCCTAAAATCTATCTTACAGCCCTAAAGAATGTATCTGTTGTATTATTATATTTTTTTGGTAATTATCATTTTCGGTCTCTACTAGATAGGATTATCGAATATCTGTAAAAATATATTATTTTTCTTTACAATAATCCTAATAGCATCATTATTACGCAATTCCCTGTAAACTAATAATTGAATAGTTGCCCCGAAAAGAGATCTAACGAAGAACAATTTGGAAGTTGGGTTTTCAGTGGATTAGTGATCTATCCAGAGAAAATCACGGCATCGTGCATGTAAAACTAGGTATCCATACTCTCTTCCAGACCTGTTTTATTTATTTTTAAAAGGTGGCTTTCAAGTGAATAGTGATCTGTATGTAACAAAATGGCGAAATCAGTCAAGTCATGAGTAGCAGCACAGAAAAACAATTATTGCACAAGTGTAAATTCATTCCGCCACAGTTCTGTGAATTCTATCACAATCTTAGAGAAATTGAGTGAAAATAAGAATGGGTGAACACTAATATTATTTATTAAGCCTAATATTAATAAAAAGTTGTGAGTTTTGTATTAAGGTCCATCTCGCCTTGATATCAAATGTTACGTCCTAGATAGGAGAAGTTATGAACTTGCTCAAAATCAATACAATAAAACTATATTGTTATTATTTCTTTTGTACACTGATATACTAATAATGGCCTAATTATCATTATTTTTAGGGAAGTAAGTTGAATTTACCAGAGAGGCCTTGGTATCCATTGACAAAGGCATGTAATTGCTCAACTTACTTCCCTAGGGAAGAAAAGTCATTGACTTAATTAATCGTGTATTTTTTTTATTTAATTTACACCAGTCCATAAATATTCTGCATATATTTTGATATCTATTTTTCGACTTTTCTTGTAATATAAAATGAACCGCAGCATTCGCCGCTTCGTCTAGAACACAATTAAAGGTATGTGTAATTAATATGCAGTCTGAAACTGTTATTTAAAATATCTGCCATTAATTCAGACAACAATAAACAATTGCAGTGTTTTATCAACATTCCCTTGTTATCAAGCAATTTAACTCTTCAAACCAAGATATAAATTCTCACGAAATATAAAATAATAATATCCTCAACTCGTGTCCAAGTCAGGGTCGGGTAGAGGGATGAGATGAGATTAAGCCCCTAAATAGAAGTCTGTGAATGCAAGGGTTCCGACCGACCACTCCTGACGCACCATCACAGGGGCGGATGAATGAAATGAAACTAAGTGAATGAGTTGAGTATGGAGAAATGGTGGAATGAATTTGTGGCAGGGGAAACGGGAGAAAACCTCTAGAAAAACCTGCGCAAGCTCCGTTTCATCCACTACTAATCCCACATGGAGTAACCGAGACTCGATCTCGGGTCCCCAGCGGTGAGAGGCGAGCACGCAACCGCTATGAAATATAAAAATTATACATAATTATTAGTATGTTACGATGCGAGGTTGGGAAGTGGTTTTGACAAAATCGAGGAAAATGTTTAAAAACTGAGTGATAGCGAGTTTTTTTAATTTCCGATATTCTGTAAAACACTTCACAAACGTGCGTTGTATATTATTTTTTGCGCAATGTTGTTTTAAAATCAATAAATATTAATAAAATAATATCTTTATTGGAAATATTTGCGTCCATTATAAACAATTGACTAACGTTAACAGTGTAGGCAATGTTTATTAGTTGAAACTACAGGAGACCGTGAGACAATATTAGTGATACAATGGCGGCAAATACGTATTTATTGTTTTATATTGTTTCAAATAAAGTTCAGTTCACGTAGACGTTCACGGCCGGAGTTGCTATGATGATCTTGATGAAGATTTTCGGGCTATAGGCCGTGGTCGTGAGGCTTGTAGTTCCCCGACGTTTCGCCAGAGACTGCGTCTGGCATCCTCAATTGCCAGTCTCAAGACAACCCTTGAGGATGCCAGACGCAGTCTCTGGCGAAACGTCTGGGAACTACAAGCCTCACGACCACGGCCTACAGCCCGAAAATCTTCATCAAGATCATCAAAGTTCAGTTCATTTAAAATGCAGTGATTTGTTTCGTATAATTATATTAACACTACCTTTTCGATATTTTTTGTATATATATTGTACGTAGAGGACAATGGTTTTACTTTCCGCACGTGGGTGTAAATGTATTATTCCAGTATAGTTATTTAGGTTGGCAACCCCGAATTGTAGGAAGTTGAACTTTCAATCATGTTCGCCATCGCTGTAAGTATAACAAAACGCACTATCGCGCAAAAAAAAAATATATATACACAATTCGGGAAGTAAGTAGATTACTAGTTTCGAACTTATTTGCTGCCCTGAAACACGTCCTCAACTGGTAATGTACTACTTACTTCCCTTGTTACGTATATAACTGTTATTATTATTGTTGTTATTGCTAGTATTGCGTTCATGATGCTGTTATGCGGTTTATTTTCCACGATGCTGCGATGTTAGAATCATTTGTACATTTTGGTCAGATTGCTCTCAAAATTTATTGTCTCCGTTTTCCTTTCTGTGTCATAGCCGTGGAGCGACTTTGATTGCCTATAATTCAGTCATCTAAACTAGAGACAGATCGCAGGGCTTCCCTTAGTGCAGTCGCTCCGTTACAGAAATCGATTACATTCGAGACAATAACCCCATCACATTGTGATTTCAAATAAAGGAACATTCTGAGTGCGCACTTCTATTGTCACTTGTCATGTATTCATATATCTCATCTTTTATCTTTTACTAACAAAGTTTTACCGAATTCAGAAGAAAAGTAACTACAGATATTTTGCCCATGTTAACTAGCTGACTCACTGGCTCTCTCAAACCCATAGGTTCATGGACTCATGAACATATACTCTGAATACCATCACTATTGCAGAGCTAATGTTTTCCAGTCATCCAATGTACAGAGTGATTCAGAAATATGGCTATACGTTTGATCGCATTTTGTGACAATATTATTATTAAAGGAAATATGATGTTATCATTGGAAAGGGAATCCTTCAAATTACAACAATAGAACAAAACAAAACTAATCACTGTTCACGTGAGCTTGGCGGGTTGATTTTTGTGTGCTATAATCGAACGCCTCCACAATTCTCTTCGTTGTTTCTGCATCCGTGCTAATGCGAGGCCTTCTAAGAGGTTTGATTTTCTCCATCCTTCCCGTTTCCAGCAGTCGTTTTCTCCACTTCTCCACAGTCGACGGCTGCAATGCTACGTTAAACTCACGTCTTGCGGCCTCACGATCATTTAGCGTACATTATTGCCCATGCAGCAATTGTAATTTGCTGTTGCATATTCAACGCCATTTTGACTAATGACGTAACTTCTACACTGTTTTGTTTTATTCCATTGTTGTAATTTGAATAATTGCCTTTCCAACGGTAATTTCATATTTCCTGTAATGGTAATATTTTCATCACACAACGCGATCAAACGTGTAGCCATATTTATGATTCACCCCGTGTAATTTACTTTACATAAATCATGGTTAATGTTATTCTCGCACCACATATTTGCATTTAAAACTAGGTAATTTCTCTCTGGTTTTCCTACAATAAACTTCCATGCTCCTATTTCACCCCCAATCGCCCCACATGTCCTGTCCATCGCAGTCTACGAGAGTTAACTGTTCTTATTATATCTGATTTCCTATAAAGACCATGTAGTTCATAATTTCTACAGCTGTTGTTATTTAAATGTTAAAAACAACAATACAATTGTGTACCTGTTATGGCAATCGTAAATATTCAGGTAGGCCTTTTGGAACCGGTTCCATTTTCAGAGCTGTTCTTTAGGTACTGATTTTGTTTAACGTATGTATTGTATAGTGTGTTGATTTGGAATGTAAATATTTAATATTTTATACAAATATAATTTCTTGAGGAAGACTGCCACAACAGCTACAAAATTGATTTCAGCTGTGGAAAAGAGATATCAAGGCAAATGGAATTCTAATATGCTGGCCGATTATTGTTGGATCATCAAAAGGGATGCTCCATACGCGAAATATAGCAGAAAATCGTTATTTCTAACATTCTAGGTGAGTCCGAATGTTCGAATATTGTGTAGTTACGAATGAAGAAACTGTCGAAAAAACGTGTAACTAAATTAGTATGGTCCAATTCCTCCCCATAGAGGTAGAGGGCCTAAGGCTCATTGGGAGAAACAAGGGCTTACAAGAAATGAATAAATACTCAATTAAAAAAACTAAATTAAATTCTTTATAAAGAAAAGAGGGGACTGCTAAATAGTACATGTGCACAGTGCTTTAATTATTGCACTGAGAGTTTTGTGTAAAAGGTTATTCCCCCGTATTTAGACACCTCGTTTTTAAAGCATACTTTTTACACGCTGTAAATTGCATCAAGTATAGTATAAAGGTTTAACAATAACTTCAACGAAACAAAATATTTCTTAAAAATATAAAGACCATATAGCTCACTGTTATGTAGTCTTCTCCATTCATCTCTCCGTTAATCTGTCTTTGGTCCTAACATTTTCCAAAAATGATTATCCCTAATGTTTTGTCTTCCCTTAAAGCAAGAGTCCGTTTCGCATCCATATAATATAACTGGGAGAATAACGTTTCTATATATTAGCAGTTTAATGTTTTTGAGAGTCGTTGGGACGACAACAGTCCCTGTAATACATAATAGTATACATTTCTAGAATTGATCCTATGTTTAATTTCTTGAGGACAATCTCAAAAGCTTCATTCCTCGGAAATCGTCCTTCACACACAACATTCTCTAACATGATTAAAATAAAATGTTTCATACCTCTCCTCATATCCAGTCTTCTAAGCAGATCGCGATTTCAAAGCCTTGGTGGCTTCATCTTCAGTACTTTCACATCGACTGATGTTATATATAAGAATAAGTACTTCTTCTTCCCTCTGTTGTTGGTCCGATATACCTCCGGATCTGATCAGAATCTGCGGGAATTTCGAAGTTCATAAGTTTTTCTTTCCTCTTTTTTTGAATGTGGAAATTTTTCCCAAACCGTGAGTTCTTTTTGTTTTTCTATTTGTTTAATTAGACTGGCTCTTCAATCAATTAGATGTTTTTCGGACCAATCATGAGCACCTACAGCTGACTTTTGTATTTCACTATTTTTGACATTTGTAAGATGTTCTTTCACCCTTGTTTTCAAATTTATTTTTGTTTCTGCTATGTAAATGTTGTCAAAATCCCTGCATTATATCTGATTTTATTTAACTCATGCCTAAATGGGAGTCAATGACCAATTACGTTTCAATGAATTTTGTTTTACAACCAGTCACAGTCGTGTTTCATCCTATATGTATCAATTAAGTTTATCACATTAAAGAAAGCTCTTCCTTTTTACACGCTTTATATTAGCTTGACCTGTATCTATCTATCTATCTATCTATCAATTTATCTATCTATCTATCTATCTATCCATCTATCCATCTGTCCATCTGTCCATCTGTCCATCTGTCCATCTGTCCATCCGTCCATCCGTCCATCCGTCCATCCGTCCATCCGTCCATCCGTCCATCCGTCCATCCGTCCATCCGTCCATCCGTCCATCCGTCCATCCGTCCATCCGTCCATCCGTCCATCCGTCCATCCGCCCATCCCCCATCCGCCCATCCGCCCACCCACCCATCTACCCATCCATCGATCCATCGATCGATCCATCAATCCATCAATCGATCCATCCAACGGAATCTTTCAACGCGATTTTCACCCACTTAAAATCATTGGATCGACTTGAAACTTTGTATACTTGTAAAGGACCCGTGAAAATACAGTAATGTCATATTTGTTTCTAAAATGCTGGCCAGAATCATCAGAAAATAAAAAAAGTGTGAACTTGAGCGGTGAACTCTTAGTGGTATATAATTTCAGTAATCCATAGGTCGCTGGTTCAAATCCGGCTGGGAGGATTTTTTTAGAAGAGTATTACTTTTAGCTCATACTACAATAGTATCGAATTTAAATATATTTACATTTTTATCTTATTCTGTAAAATATTAAAACTAAAAAATAAAAAATAAATAATAGTTTTAAAAAACTAAAACAACATGCTTTATTAGAAAACCGAACTAAACAAATGAAAAATAATTTTAATTTTAAAATATGCTTGGGATAAAATTAAAGTGGTCAACAAAAGAAATCATCTCCAACACATCTTATATATAAAAATTGTTTGTTTGTTTGTATATTTGTTTGTTCGTACTTTATGCGCGGCCATACCGTTGATCCGATTGTGATGGGTTTTTTGCACAATGTTCAGGAGATTCCCGGGATGAACATAGGCTATTAAGAGAGTTGTGATACTCAACTCCTACACCCTTAAAAATCGCTCCTTGTAGTGGAAAACGTAGCTCTTTGGACGCTTAAATGGCTTACGCTGCCTAAACCATAAGAAATACACAAAATTAATGTACACAGAATTGAATATCTCAAAAAGCTCTACAAGAAAGTCCGCGACAGCATATGTTTATCTATAACCATTTTTGTCTTTCATTAATACCAAGAGTCTCGCGCCGTAGCCGAGTGGTTAAGGCCAGAAGGCTTGGCGCAGAACTATGGGACGTACGCTGGTTCGAGTCTCTACGGGGGAAGACATTTTTCTCATGAAATGTCGGCCAGTATGGGACCGGTGCACAGTGGGTCAGAAATGAAATCTAGCTGAAAAAAAACTATTTTGTCTCACTCTCATCAATTTATCTTTTTTTTCACTCTAATATAATTGTTATATGACGGTTCTTAACTTATCTGCAAAGAAGGGTACAATTCTAATGTTCATGACTGTGTGACGTCATCATTCACACTTCTTGAGCCACAACAGAAGGCTGTAAGAGGGTTTCTTGCGAACTTATTTAATAATATCTAATCTTGTCCTAATTGCTGAATTTTATGGTGAAAAGTAACATTTTTATCGTCCGCCCATGACATGAGAATTGAACGTTCGGGCAGGACGTCTGCCGGGTATGCTAGTATAGAATAAAACTAGAAAACTAGAAAATAATTTTACCATCAAAAGCGTGGAGTTCTCTATATCAATTAATACATTTTATAATAAACATATATTGGTAAAAGTAAAGTCTCTAAGGGTCGATTTCACCAACAGAGGCAACTGTATTACGCCAGTTTTCCCCGTGTATAATGCATAGCTTAAACTGGCGTAATACAGTTACCTATGTTAGTGAAACCGACCCTAAGAAGAAAATGTAAAAATCATAAAAAGCACCCCACGCTTTTGATGGTAAAATTATTTTCTTTTTGCTGATAACTCTAGTTTTATTCTATATGTGTTGAAGATGATTTTTTTGTTGACCACTTTAATTTTATCCCAAGCGTGTTGGAAATTAAAATTATTTTTCATTTTTTTAGTTCGGTTTTCTAATAAAGCGTGTTGTTTTAGTTTTTTAAAACTATTATTTATTAACATTCTGAACACGTCAAAACATTCCTTTGCAGTGACTGACTCTTCAGGAAATACGGCTACCAGATTGTATATATATAGTGCACGAATGTAAACAGATGCTGCTTGCGAGATATAATAGAAAAAACATTCGTAGTAATTGAGTATACCACAATAAAGAGAAACAACTGTTTGCACTTTCTTAAACATATTATTTCCCAGGAATTTACGTTCCAGAAAAATATAATTTACAACATAGGATATCAGAAATTAATTAATAACCTATAATGTTGGTTATAAACGGTTAGATTTGTATAATATTTTTTCACTAATGTGCATTCTTACAATTTTGCGATCCTTTAGCAATAAATAATATAATCTGGTTACAGTGATGCACAACTTAAGTATAACAAACGTATCTCATTTGTTTTCAAACATCCCCGTTTACATTAAATATATAAATATTTTAAAATAACTATATTTAAATAATGATTTATGAGTAAATAGCTTAATTTTATCCGTTAAATAGTCCTAACAAATGCCACACTTGATTTCCAAATTCCCTAGAAAATGTATAGATAATTTGGAAATCTCTCGTGGAATTACTTATGATAAATTCCTTATTTACTTCCTTCTTCAATTTTTAAAATGTTTATTGGTTTTAATGTAACTGGGATGCTGTGTGTCATTTTGATTGTTCTGTATTAAAGACCTTGTCAGTTGTATTGTTTCATTTTGATTGTTCTGTATTAAAGCCCTTGTCAGTTGTATTGCTTCATTTTGAGTGCACCTGTATGCGGTCGTATTTTTACAAATAGTGAACAAGTTTTAACAGGCCTGTCCTAGACTATCCGTAGAACCCTCTGAAACCTGAATTACAATAGTACTGTTCTTTTATCGTAGGTCGTAAGAACAGATGGGATGGTTGCGCAGAGTTCCAGTACAGTTCAACACAACATCTCTGCTCTAACAAAGTTCCTGTATGAATCCATATCAAACAAATTCTCACCTCACAGGTAAGTCACCTTAAACTAGATATCTCCCTGGCATTATTGTACTTTGTAGTAGTTACCCCTGCGGAAATAAGCT
Organism: Diploptera punctata; assembly: GCA_030220185.1. NCBI lineage: Eukaryota > Metazoa > Arthropoda > Insecta > Blattodea > Blaberidae > Diploptera > Diploptera punctata. The sequence continues at coordinate 400,867 of JASPKZ010007322.1, read as the reverse complement.
CTCCATACATCACTATTGACACTAGGTCACAAGATAAGTCTGCTAACAATCCCTCTTCATAGCACTTCCTCTTATTCTACTTCCTTCACAGTAGCCTCTGTCCGCTCCTGGAATTCCCTCCCTCAAGATAGCAGGTGTTGCCGCACACTTGGCACTTTTAAGTCACGCTTATACAGTTACCTGTTGTCAAATAATAAATTTGTCTCTACTTATTTAAATTTATATTATGTCATTAATAATTATTCTCGTTTTTTATATATTGTCCATGTTATATTTAATTCGTTAAATCTAGAGTAAATCAAAGTACAGGGTGTCCCATTCAAACCTCCCACATGTTAGTTAATCATAACTAACAAAGTATACGGTATTATGAAATGAGGCCGGTATTAAACGAAACATAAACTCAAAGAATTTTCATTGCCACACACTAAAACACCTCTATATGTGCACCATCCTGCTCTAATTTCATCAATCTTTTCTTCTGAAACACGTGGACGAGCACCTCCTGATTCTTTTTTAACGCTTCCAGTAGTCAGAAACTTCTCAAGCCATGCCTTAATGGTCTTCCCATCAGGTACATGCCCTCCATATTCTCTCCGGTAATTTCTTTGCATTGTAATTATTGACTTCGTCTCTGCATACCAGAAAACAGTTAGTGCTCGTTGCTGAGGAGTCGCCACTTTGTTTTATGTCATTATTGTCCAACATGCGACAGATGAATTAACTGCAACAATGAAAACAAAAACTCCTTGAGTTTCTCTTTTTTTTAATACAAACCTCATGCCATAATTCCGCATACTTTGAGAGTTATTGTTAATTAAAATGTGGGAGGTTTGAATGGGACACGGCGTATACTAGAAGTAATAATTGTACCGTATTGTATATATAACATGTAATCGTTTATGTTTATTGTAATTTAGATGTAAAACTATTTTTTCTATTTTTAAAACCTGGTTGAGTGGTAGACAAGGCCGTAAGGCCTTAAATCTGCCAGGTAAAATAAAGCTGCTATTATTATTATTATTATTATTATTATATTATTATATTATTATATTATTATTATTATATTATTATTATTATTATTATTATTATTATTATTATTATTATTATTATTATTATTATTATTATTATTATTGTCCACCGCTGTGGTCTCGAGGTAGCGTGCTGCCTTGTCACGCAGCGGGCCTGGGTTCGATCCCGGTCGGTACAGTTTTTCTGCATGAGGTTTTTATCGGGGTTTTTCCTCACCTGTAAGACAAATGTCAGAAAAATTTAAGGCCCAAACGACTCCCGAAATCATATGGCCATCATCATCATCATCATCCTTATCATTATCATTATCATCGCCGGACATTGACATCTTTTAAAAGAAATCTAAATTTATATTTGCTCTAAACTCGACTTCATTATTATCCAGTGTAAGATATATATATTAATTGGTGTTTCCCGTATAATGTATCATATTTATATTATTATTATTATTATTATTACTATTATTATTATTATTATTATCGTATCATTATTGTTATTACCCTATGAAATGTTGTTTGTACATGACATTTACATTGCTACATTTATTGTATCTTTAACTGTTTATAATTAGTACAGTGTATATCTATATTTGTCGAATATTTATTTGTATTTGTGCTGGTTGAGTGGAAGAGAGGGCCTTATGGCCTTAACTCTGCCAGAATAAATAAAGTATTATTATTATTATTATTATTATTATTATTATTATTATTATTATTATTATTATTATTATTATTATTATTATTATTATCATCCTTCACCGGTGTGGAAAGCAACGGGAAGCTACCACACCTACAATTCCCTAGTAAAGCTGCAAAGCATATCATGAAACTGCTATGATTGCAGTGAAAGACTTGCCCTCTGGCAGAATTAATATGTATGTTTATTATTATTATTATTATTATTATTATTATTATTATCCTTAATTGTTATTTTCGAATCATTTCCAGAATAATTCTACTGAACGTTTTCTCTCTGGTTTTCTTACAAGAACTTTCCACTATGGTTCTGAATGAAAATTGTCCATATAATATATAACAGCATACATTTCTATAGTATAGCCTATACACATTCCATTTCGATGGTGTCATTGTATTATTGAATATGCAGTCTAACTATCTAACTAAGTCATTGTCTTTATCGAAACCGTAGGTTTATGTCCGCGCGGATATAAGCTCTTCATACTTCCCTATCCCATGCTAAAGTCTTCCAATCAGACCCTGTATAATTTACTTTCCTCAAATAATAGTTAATGTTATTCTCCTATTTTATTATACATACTGGGTGCTTTCCCTCTAGCTTCCATACTAGAACTTTCCATGCCCCTTTTTCATTCCCTTATTCGTGCCACATGTCCTGCACATCACAGTCTACGAGACTTAACTGTTCTTATTATATCTGGCGTTTGGTAAAAAACATGTAGCTCACTGTTTTCCCTCGAATTACTGTTCATGAGGTACCGATTTCGATTCCCAGTCAAACCATAGATTTTTTTCCTTAAAGGAAATTATTCCTGTGGTTGCACTGTTCATGAGGTCCCGGTTTCGATTCCCAGTCAAACTATAGAATGTTTTCCTTAAAGGGAATTATTCCTGTGGTTGCACATGCTCTGGAATTTAGGTTAAGTTTAGGTTAAGAACTCTCCTGGCGCTTCATTATAATTTATCTCCCATCATATCATCGGTGTAACGTAACTCCGCCTTCAAGGTGCCCCAACTTCAAAAGTAGGTTACAGTTAAGTCAATGTCAGAGGAGAACACAAGAAATATCGAAATGACAACCTGGGGCATTGAACGAAATAAAAAGATTGCTATTCCCTCTCCTCATTTATTACCTACCAACAGGGCCTTTTTCTCTGGTTTTTCTACAAGAATTTTTCATGCCCCTCTTCCATTCACTCCTCGTGTGACATGCCTTGTCTGAAGACTTAACTCTTCTTATTGTATCTTTTCATGTAGCTCAATCATGGTTAATATTATTCTCCCACTTCATTCTTGCCTACTTCCGTCTGCTTTCCCAACAAGGAGAACCCATGCCTATCTTTCATTCCCCATTCATGCCGCATGTCCTGCTCAATGTAGTCTATGAGGCTTAACTGTTGTTCTTATATCTGATTTCCCATAAAGATCATGTAACTTACTGTTATGTAATTTGCTCCAGGATATCAGTGTACGGAACAGTAACACGGAGATTCTGTGCAATTTTATTTGAAGGAAAGAATTCGATGTCGACGGTTTTCTTGTAATGAATTACGAAGGTTTTAGCAACTGTTTGGAGGATTTTTTAAGCACAATAATGCGTTCTGTCATACTTAGAAGAATGGCACCATGATTAAAAGTTCAATTTCCTGAATTACGGGGTTGCTAACCTCTAAATAACTATACTGTAATATTACAAATTACCTACCTAGGGCGGAAATTAAAACCACTGCCCTTTATGTATACTACGTACAATGTATTACAAAATTATATCCAGAAGGTAGTGTTATTATACATTATACGAAACAAATCACTGATTTTAAATGAACTTAACTTTATTTGAAACAATATAAAACAACAAATTCGTACCTGCCGCCATTTTATACCTGATTGGTGCCACAGCTTACTGTAGTCTCAACTAACTTATTTTCGGCATTTACGTATATACATTGGCCAGACTGCTAACGTTAGTCAGTTGTTTATAATGAACGCAAAGATGTTATTATTTTATTATATATTATTTTGAAAATACCATCGTGCAAAAAAATGACTTTTGTGAAGTATTTTATAGAATCTCGGAAATTAAAAACCTAGCTCTCGCTCGCTTTTTAATTCTTTCCTCGCTTCTGTAAAAAAAAAACACTCCTCAACCTCGCATTGTAACATACTGTTTCTGTGTACAAGAAGATCCAGTCCGCCCCTGACTGGGTCTGTCCTTCATCTAATTTATCAGGTCCTAGTTGGCAGCAGAATTGGAAGTGAGAGTCTGTCGGAATTTGTCATCGCAGAACGAACAAAGTTATAGCAAAATGGGAGGAGATGCAACCCGTCACGAGGGTGAAAAAAAGACGAGCGAGCATTCAAGCCTAGTTAGAGATGAGCAAATGAGATTAGTGAAGAACTGGGAAACACCGGGACGCCTGTTCAGTATTGCCAACTATAACAACTTTCCTATAGCTGTTTTCACGTCTAGAATATAGCATTGTTCTTATAGAGCTGTTCTTTCTAGTAAACGTGTACTTTTATATGAGATGGTTTTATTAGTTAATTCATTTTAAATGAATAGGCCTAAATTAATTAAATAGTTTCACCTAAAACTTTGCCAAGAAGGCGGATGTACAATTTATATAAAAAAATACCATTATGGTACGCACAATTATCAGCCACATATTTAATAAAGTTAGGGGGTGAACTCAATTACCGGAACAACGGCTAGCGGAGATGCCATTGAACTATCCTCTGTCAACGGAACTTGGAGATAAATTATATTTACATCCCTGTCATTCAGTCTGCGGTGTCAAGCGTTCCCATTAGAGAAATACTATTTTCTAGACATGGAAACCCTATAGTGAGTTTATTTATAAATAACTAACTCATTGGTTCTATCAAACCCGTAGGTTCATGGCCGCGCAGACATATGCTCTCCATACATCTCTATCTTGAGAGCTAATGTTTTCAATCATTCCCCGTATAATCTATTTCCCTCAAATATTGGATAATGTTATTCTCCCACCTCATTGTTGGTCTAACAACTGGGATTTTCCTACAAGAAGCTTCCATGCACCTCTTTCATTCCCCATTCGTGCCACATGTCATGTCCATCGCAGTCTACGAGACTTAACTGATCATATTATATCTGGTTTCCTATAAAACACATGTAGTTCACTGTTATGTAGTCTCCTCCATTCACATTTATTGATCTTTCTTCTGGCCGAAACATTTTCCTAAGAAATTTGTTCTCAAATGCTCCTTTCCTCCCTTAAAGTAAGAGTCCATGTTTCACATACATATAATATAACTCGTAGAATAACAGTTTTATATATTTTCAGTTTAACATTTTTTGAAAGAAGTTGGGACGTCAAGAGTCCCTCTAATACATAATAGCATGCATTTCCAGAATTGAGCCTATGTTTAATTTCAATGTGCATTTAATTCCTATTTGTAATTATTGTTCCTAAATTAATGAATTAATCCATTTCTTCAAAATTTCCCTCATTTATTGTTAATTGTCCATTTCCATTATATAACGTGTTTTTATGTATGACCATATATTTAATTTATTTGACATTTACTTCCAGTCCCAATTTCTTAGTGTTACTCAATAATGTATGCGGGTTGGCCTTTAGTATCTCCTCGCTATCGTCCAATAGTACTACATCATCAGCATAAACAAACAGCTTTTCATCTATATCTTCTGTCGGAGCATGTACAGCGTTTGAAATAATTGTTGGCGCACAAGTAATTTTCAAGTCCCAGAACGAAGCCATTGCGCATGACCAGAGGTCAGTTGTTTGATTCACAAGTACACAACTATTTGAGAAACTAAAATCCGTCCTATTTCGTTGTGTGTCCTGCAATGGAAATAATTTCGCGTATATGAGTAGTGCGGTAAATGCTGTAAAAAAACAAAGCAAAAAATAAATAAAACAAAACAAAGAAAATTAGTTGAGATAAGGACGAGAGAGAGAGAGAGAGAGAGAGAGAGAGAGAGAGAAAAAAAAGCATGACAACGGGATCGAACACGCGACCTCCTGTATGGGAAATAGAAGCTCCCTCCACTAGACCACAACCGTTCCCTGCTAGAAACTGTCTATATGAAGCGATGCAATACTCCAGGACTTGTATAATGAAATTATATATTAACTTGTCTTAAATTAATCAGACGCATTTTACATTAGTAGTGGAAATAATCTCGTTATGCCTTGTATTTTTAAACAAAGTAACAAGATTTTACAATCGATATTCATTATATATATATATGAGCTGTTTGCTTTAATTAATTAATTTCCCTATATATACAAATTTATTTATATAACGTAGCCTGGTAACGTGTAGGCATTACAAAATAACGATGTTATTAAAATAAATTCCTCACTAGGATCGAACCAGGGCCTGCGTTGTCACAAGAAAGCATCATACCGACTGCACTCCTGAAGCGAACGATACAAATACTGCATCACAAGTAAGCGCTAATTTACTAGAGACCACTACTTGCTTTCATTCATCTGACAACTCTCTTAACTTAGAAATCCAATTAATAAATTTATTTGTTGAAATTCTTTCAATAACGATTGGTATAACTCTATGATTGACCCCTTATGCCGCCGGAGTTGACCTCAAAGGAGACAGCACATGTAACAACTTACTAGTGTGAATCGCTCTTCAAAACTTTTAACTTTCCACCATCAATATTTGCGCCATTATTTTTTTCAAAGGCTGTACATTTACGATTACAAAATCATGTCATTTACCATTTATAATTGTGTATGTTACCCTATCACTGACAAACTTAATATCTCGGATAGCAGACAGGATCATCCTTCGGACTAAAAAAACCGTTCTTTCTGCACCCCCACAGTATAACGCAAAGCTTCCCGATTCCTGACTCTGACTACCTTCTCCTGGCCATCTAACTTCCTGTAAAGAGACTATATCCAAGGGTGATTTATCTGATTCTCACGTTAATATTTTTAGCGTCCCGCTGTTGTATAAAGTCCTAACATTCCATGTTCCTAGGAACATGTCCCTGTGTTTTGCCCTTTGGCAGGGTTCCCTGAAGTAGTGGTCGCTCGGAGATCCGAATGGGGGACTATTTTATCTGCGGAAAATTTTACTCCAGTGGAACTCATGTCCGCATTTCTTGACGATTGTATTTTTACAGTGAAAGATCGTCACTCTTTGGACCAAGGTACTTTTTTCATCTCGCTTATCACATTCGGCCAGTCCGGCATGGGTAACCCTATCGGCAGCAATGCTACCGCCGCGGCATAGCTCTCGGGATCATTTAAGCGCGCAAGCTACTCCACCACGACAAGGTAAAGATACCACGGAGAATATTAAATACACTCCTCAAAAGTTATTGATGTTTAGTTCCAGTCCCAATTTCTTAGTGTTAATAATAGAGAAGGTAATAATAATAATAACAATAATAATAATATTTCTTTATTGCGGATGAGCCCATGTAGGACTACGCAAAGTACTTAGAGGCGTTTCCTTTGAGCCCAAATTTCTTTCATTCTTTTGCTATGAACTTGTTTTCTATCATCTGTCCAAGTTGTTCCAGTTTTTTTCTTCGGTTTGTCCTCTTGGTCAACGTGCCCCTTATTCACCTTAATTCTAAATATATCTCTGTTTGGGATATCTTCTTTAGTAATTCCTGCCAATTTCAAGCCCTTTTTGACTTCATCAATCCACTTCATAGTATCCACTGGAGCTTTACTTCTGTTTTCGTAGAATTCCATTATCTGTTTTGTAAGCCTATTTGAGTTCATTCGTTTAATATGGCCATAAAATTGTCTAATATCACTATGAATGTCTGTATATATTTTTATTTCCTTTTTACTTCTGAGTCTAAATGCTTCACCTATGACTTGTGGACCTAAAACTTTTCTTATAATTTTGCATTCTTTTTTCACTATATTTTCGATATATTTTTTTCTGTTCAAAATTAATGTTTCTTCATTCTATCAGAGTTAAGAACATAAGGCCTTCTCTTCCACTCAAGCAGCACAAATTACAAGTATATATTTGACAATATAGATTATATATACACTACACTAATTATAAAGAGTTAAAAATGTATAAAAATTGCAATATAAATTCCATGTACTAACAACATTTTATTCGATGATAATAACAATAATAATACTTATGATAATAATAGTAATAATAATAATAATAATAATAATAATAATAATAATAATAGTATAAATATGATACATTATACGAAAAACACCAATTAGTACATGTACCTAACACTGAGTATTGATGAAGTAGAGGTTAAAGCAAACATATATTGAGATTTCTTTTAAAAGATGCCAATGTCCGCAGCCCCTTATTCCTTGTGGTAGGGAATTCCAGTTGCGAGAAGCGGAGATAGTATATGACAAGGAGTCATGTGATGTCCTATGTTGATGTATATTAAGCAAGAGACTATGTTGTGATCTTGTGTTTAAGTTATGGTTGGATGATAGATACTGGAAACAAGAGGATACATAATTGGGTATCGTGGTTTGTAGGATCTTAAATAAGAGAACTAGACAGTGCGATTTTCTTCTCTCTTTAGGATGTAGCCATGACAATTCGTGATACTAGGTATGCTATATAATGGAAGATGAAAAACAATTGCTAGAATTTGGTTTTTGATGCCATATTCAAATTTCCTATTAATCAATATTATAATTTTCTATAAATCAAAGGAAAAGAGATGCGCGCGTTGGTAGAGCGGACTGGAGTTAAGTGGGCTTAAAATACGATTATCAGATCATCCTTTTGATGTTTAAGCGGGTTATGAATATTTACAGCTTTTTGTAGAGCGTTATTTCAACTTGAGATTCAAGTGTTGCCTCACGTTTCAAGATGAAAAAAATTATATTCCATCAACATGTAGAGTACCTCCACTTCAATATTATTATTGTTATTTTTCAATAAAACTAAACATGTATTGTTTAGTAAAATACCTTTTCGGGATTCTTGGCCGTGTCTTGTAGTAATGTCTTCTCGACGTTTCATCACCTTATGTGGGTGACATCTTCAGGAGATTTTGCTTTTGTAGATTTTTATAGTAACTGCTAATTAGTTGTTAATTTGTGTGATTTTTCCGTAACTATAATTTTTATTAAATGATTTCTAATTGATTGAGTTAAACATAGAGCAGCTCGCCCATTTGCTGTTGTCATAGCATATGTCAACGTTTGCCAGCATGTGATTCGCGAACCCCCAGGGGGTTCGCAAAATATTTTAAGGGGTTCGCCAAAACTTTTCGTAATGGCGAGTTTCGAGGTTAGGCTTATTATTGTTTCCTCCATTTCTGTAGCATTGTCATAATAATAATAATAATAATAATAATAATAATAATACAATTTTTATTACATACAACTTTCCTCATTAGAGGATTGCCTCAAGGACAAAGTGATATAGACAATTAATTTTTGTAATTGATGAAATACATTTTGTAAATATATTTAAAAAAGTTCAACTTGTAGGCCTAATTGAAGTATACATACTATTTATAATAATAATAATAATAATAATAATAATAATAATAATAATAATAATAATAATAATAATAATAATATTAATAATAATAGTTATTATTATTATTATTAGTAGTAGTAGTAGTAGTAGTAGTAGTAGTAGTAGTAGTATTTTTATTTAAAAATTAAATTAACCCTAAAACGCCCCTTGTTACATATATATAACATCGGGAATTATTTATTCCATAATAAATTAATATTTACCGTGAATGCCTGATTTACAGAGTTATGTAACAACGTTAGGAACGCAATTGATTTCGTTACAACTATGTCTACACGTTAACTTTTAAGCCGTAACTAGAGTAACTTTAGGTTTTAACCGTTAAGGGTTAAGTTAATTTAAGGTTATTAAACCTTTTGCTTGGAATTACATTTTATGCATGCCTACTGTAGGTATATTTAAAAGTCGGTGGTTCACCCAACTCAGATCATTCTGGAAGGGGTTCACGAGTCGAAAAAGTTTGGAAACCGCTGATACATGTAATGACTTACTATATTTGTCTATAAGGTTTTATTTGACACTTTTATAGGGCAGGATACCGTATTTTTAATTAATTTTCAAACCTTCCTCTTTTCTGTTAAAATTTGGTTTACGTTTATATTTCTCCATAGCTTCGACTATAATAATGTATGGTATTACATAAACCCTGAGTGTCATTATCACGTGATTAGTATTATTATGAAAATGTTCAGCTGCAGCAGATTGACCATGTTGACAGTGTTCTTTGATGCTGGTATTAACTGATCGTGTAGGAGTTCAATATAACACTTTTCACAACTACACGGGATACCATATACACTAACATTTTACAAACTCTAATATCTTTGGTAGAGCTAAACTATTCTAACAAATATATTAGTAAGCAAACTTGCACCTTATATTGATGAAATTCTAGCAGATCATCAATGTTGATTTAGAAGAAACAGGTCTACAATAGATTCAGATTTTAAGTATAAGACAGATTTTAGAAAAGAAATGGGAATATAATGGTACTGTACATCAACTGTATGTAGACTTCAAAAAAGGCATACGATTCAATTAAGAGGGAGACGTTCTATAGTATCCTGCTGGAGTTCGGAATTCCTAAAAGGTTAGTTAGACTTATACGAATGTGTCTAAATGGCACAAAGAGTAGGGTGCGTGTAGACAAACTATTTTCGGATACTTTTGAAATCAACAATGGGTTGAAGCAAGGAGATGCACAATCTCCTCTACTATTTAATTTTGTACTAGGGCATGCCATCAAATTACTATTGGGCGATAGCGAAGATATACTAAAGGCCGACACGCACACACTATTAAATAACACTAAGAAATTAGGATTAGAAGTAAATATCAATGAAGCTAAATATATGGTCACAATAGGAAATGCATTATATAATGCAGATGACAGCTAATGGCAAATTAGGGAAATTTTGAGGAAGTGGCTGAATTCAAATACCTAGGAACAATAATCACAAATAAGAATGAGATGCACAAAGAAATTAAACATAGGCTCAATTCTGGAAATGTATGCTATAATGTATTACAGAGACTTTTGACGTCCCAACTCCTTGCAAAAAAGCGTTAAATTGAAAATATATAAAACTATTATTCTACCAGTTATATTATATGGATGCGAAACATGGGCTCTTACTTTAAGGGAGGAAAGGAGATTACGAGTATTTGAGAATAAAGTTCTTAGGAAATTTTTTGGACCAAAGAGAGATGAACAGACAGGTGAATGGAGAAGACTACATAACAGTGAACTACATGGCCTTTATTTGAAGCCAGGTGCAATAAGAAGAGTTAAGTCCCGTAGACTGCGATGAATAGGATATGTAGTACGAATGGGGAATGAAAGACGTGCATGGAAGCTTCTTTTAGGAAAATAGAGGGAAAACGCCCAGTTGGTAGACCAAGAATGAGGTGGGAAAATAACATTAACTATGATTTGAGGAAAGTAGATTATACAGGGAACGATTGCAAAACATTAGCTTAGAATAGGGATGTATGGAGAGCTTATGTCCGCGCGGCCATCAACTTAAGAGTTCGATAGTGCCAGTGAGTTAGTTAGTTTGGTAGATCTAAAATATTCTTAAAGTTTATTAGTAGCTCTATATATGGTTTAAATTCAATGTTTCTGGAGTTTACCTATAGGATCTGTAAATACCGAAAAGGTATTTAGAATACATAATGGTAACCGTGAAAGTCTTAACCAATAAACTAAATACAGGGGGTTACCGAAATTACTGCAGATTTTTTCGTGTGGTGGTAGGGAACATCCATACAAGTATTTTAACACAATAAACCTTGGGTCGGAAATGCATTGTTGTGGATATCTTCTTCTTCTTCTTCTTCACGGTTTAGGCTTATTTACTAGCCTGTTCCGGCTCCAAATTGCTGCTCTTTCCATCTTTTCCTTGGCGTTCCCAAACTACTTCTTCTTCGTGGTGAATAGTTGTATGCTGCTTTTGGTATTCTATTCTCAGTCATCCTTTCCAAGTGTTCTTTCCAGTTTGTTCTGTATTTCTCTATTGTTGAGATTAATTACTCTATTTTTAGTTGTCTTATTTCTGTGTTATGTTTTTTGTTTGTTCTTCGATATCCTGCTATTGGTCTGAGGAATCTCATTTCAGCAGCTTGTATCCTTGCAGATTGTTGTGTTGTCACTGTCCATGTTTCGGATCCATAATTAATAATAGGCACTGCCATTGTCTTGTATAATTTCATTATAGAGTCTTTCCTGGCGTTATTTTTCAAACTTCTTTTTAGTGTACCTGTTATATAATTAAACTTATTTATTTTGTTACTTATATATGTTTCTGCTGTGTATGATATTTCGCAACCTAGGAAGTTATATGTTACTACTTGTTCTATTGGCTTATTTTCTAATATTATCTTTGTCCGAACTGGATGAGCACCCTTGAAGGCCATTGTTTTTTTTGTAAGGATATTTCCATGTTGTATTTTTTTGATATTTCATTTAGTTTATATAGCATTCTTTGTAGTTCGTCTTCTGTTTTTGTTATTAAAACCTGGTCATCTGCAAAGGCTACTGTTTTTATTACTATATTTCCTAAGTTAATTCCCCCAGTCGTCATTTGCTTCCATGATCTTATCATGTCGTCGAAATAAATGTTAAAACCCGTGGTTGATAGTGGACAAGCTTGTCTAACTCCTCCTGTTATATGTATTGGTTCCCTTTGATTTATTTTTATTTTTGTTTTCTCATACATTTTCTTAATTACTGCTATCAAGTGTAGTGGAATTCCTTTTTCACTTAATATGTTCCATAATGTTGGTCTAGACACTTTATCAAAGGTCTTCTTATAATCTATAAAGATGATGTGCGTCTCTAAGTTGAATTCTCTTCGCTTCTCTATTATTTGGTATGAAGTGAATAAGTTGTCTGTGCAGCTTCTTCCTTTCCTAAATCCTATCTGCTCTTCTGATATTATTGCATCTACTATAGTTGTTAATCTTTGGTTGATCATTTTTGCATATATTTTGTGTGCTGTACATAGTAAGCTTATGCCTCTATAGTCTTCTGGCTTTGTTTTATCGCCTTTTAAATATTGAGATTATTTTTCCAATTTTTCATTCTTCCGGAATTGTATTTTGTTTCCAGCACTTGTTATAGAATTTTAATAATCTTTCTTGAAAATTCTTTGGGGCATTTTTTATCAGTTCTAAGTTTATATTTTCTATTCCGCACCCTTTATTATTTTTACATTTCTTTAATACTTCTATCATTTCTTGCATCTCTAATTCATCTACTTCTGCATATTGTTTGTTTGTTTCTATGAGTGTTATTTCTTCTTTATTTTGTTTGTCCGTTCACAGTTCTTTATAATATTTTTCTAATTCTATATGTTGTATAGTTAGCAGATTTGCTTTGTCTTTTACTTCAGAATTGAGGCTTCTTATAAATTTATATACTTTGTCTTGTCTTCCGTGTAAATTGTGTTCCATTTTTGCTATGTATCTTTCCCAATGTTCTCTGTTTAATTTTCTGGTATACGTTTTTACTAATGCTCTTGTTCTATTATATTCTATTCTGTTTTGATCATTCTTGTTGTTTAAGTATTTAAGTATTGTGGGTATACAGTATAACAGCATTTAAAATTTTTGAACACATTGTTTATTTATTAATTCTAAGCAAAGTGGAAGGTATTACATGTTATTTTACAGTAATTGTTAGTAATGGCGACCACTGACTGGATGCACAGCTCCGCGCCATCTCAGACTGATGAACCCTAAGAAGCATATCTGGATTCTCCCTGATTTTCGCAGCCGCTGCTACAATCCTTGCTAAAAGCTCTGGAGCTGTGCATCCAGGCCAATGGTCGCCATTTCCAACAATTACTGTAAAATAACATATAATACCTTCCATTTTACTTAGAATTAATAAATCAACAATGTGGTCAACAATTTTAATTGCTGTTTTATTCTGTAGACCAACAACAATGCATTTCCGACCCAAGGTTTATTGTTTAAAAACTTGTTTGGATGTTCCCTACCACCACACGAAAAATCTACACTCATTTCAGTAACACTGTATATGTTCACACATTGGCAGGGGGTTCCGTGTTCAGGTTGTTTCGGCGAAAATCATTACAAACGGTTGTCGTTCAAAATCTCACAATCAATGTATTAACTTGTACAGATTCTCAGTAGTAAATGAATAACAATTTTAACTCACAATTGGACGACGTTATGCATCAACCGCTTATGCGCCATTATGTAAATTGCGAGGAAAATATGTTTTTTTTGTAGTGACAAACTAACAATACTGGATATTGCAAGTTATTTTCCTAGTTTGACAGTTATGCATGAACAATCTAAGAGTGGTAATAGTTGGCGCTTAGCTGCATGATTCAAAAATTTAAATTAGCATTTAGGAATATCCGGTCAATTCTTAAATATTACCTTGGCATAGTTAGGAAGTTTTTAAAATGAGTTACAGATCCTAGACTTTCATTGTATATGCCAAATCAAATTCTACCTTTCTTAAAATAAAGTAAAATGATCCCACTACAGGCCTCAGGAGGCCCTTCGGATAGTAGGAAGTTAAGGCTCTCACTTTTTCTGGACTATGGGCACTTGATGTCAGCAGGGCTCTCAGCCCTGCGTGACGGCCGCCTTAACCCTCAGAACAAATCGTGTGGTACTGATTTCCCTTAGAGGCTGAGTCGACCCCAGGTCCATAGTGCCGCCAAAAGGTTTAGGTCAGTTTAAAAATCCAAATCCCAGCAGGACTTGAACCTTCGACCTTACGGCTTGTAGCGCAGTGCCTTAACCACTACTCTACGGCGTGCTCCTTAAAATAAAACTTTATAAATACAATGAAAGTATACGGATTCGTAATATGTCTTATAAGCTTACTAACTGTGTCAAGGAAATATTTTCATAGCCGTTTGATGAAAAAAAACATTGAATCTCTGATAGGACTGGTGGCATTTACATTTCCCTTCAATAACACTCAGCAACAAAAAATAAACTTTTTTTTTTCTCAGAAAGAAAAATGTGTGATTCTGATAGTATTTTTTTCCTGAATTCAAATATGACATCGGGTTTTCTCCATTATGCAAGGTTTCCCACAGACGCAAACACTTTAATATTTTCTACATCCGTAACTACACAGTATTCGAACATTCGGACTTATCTAGAGAGTAAGAAATGACAATTTTCTGCTATATTTCGCCTGTGGAGCATCCCTCTTGATGGTCCAAAAATAACCGGCCAGCATATTAAGATTTCATTTGCCTTGATATCTCTTTTTCATAGCTGAAATCTCCTTATGAAAGTGTTCCCCGTGCTTATCGCTCACTGCGCCAAGATTTTCCGGAAAGAAATCTAGGTTTATTAAAATAATAATTATTTAAATCCATTAATTGAAATTGAAATAAAAAAAACTGTGGGTGATGGAAAAATTCCGAATACATATTTGAAAACACGATAAAAAAAGTGCATTAAGTACAACTATTGGTACTCATGAGAGAGAAATCATATTGACCAGTGTAATAAGGCTATTTTAAAGGTTTGGCGCTAAAATTATGCAGTCTTACTTCATGAGCCTGTGCAACAGATGGCATCAAAATCTCAATATTTGTAAATAAAATGGCGCTTCGGTGATGTCTAATACTGTCCAATTAATATTGTTTCAAAGTTTATCTGCTTCACAATTATTTCACAGTTTCATATGCTTTGACTCACTGCCATTCTATCTGGCTCTGTACACTATACCGCTGCTAATTCAGAACTGGCTGCTACCGCTGTCAAACCAAGACTGACTGGCCGACCTCCTGCCTTCACCACAGGACAGGGATTATTTCTAGACCCAACGTCTAGACACTTCCAAATGGAAACCTCTCGTCACCGGTCTTTCACGAAAGGGGGAATAGTGGTCCGGAGAATTATCTGAACTGAGGGCCCAAACACTTCGTTATTTGCGGGGGCCTTTTGACTCGCGAATGGACGACTTGCAAATCTATTCCAACCAATGCGGGACCATTATTGTCGCGTAATTTAAACGTCGTCACGATACATTACATAATGGAAATGGACAGTTAATAACAAATGGGGGGAAATTTTGAAAAAGTGACTGATTTCAAATACCTAGGAAAAATAATTACAAACAGGAATGAGGTGCACAAAGAAATTAAACAAAGGCTCAATTCTGGAAATGTATGTTATTATGTATTACAGGGACTCTTGTCATCCCAACGTCTTTCAAAAACATTAAACTGAAAATATATAAAACTGTTATTCTATCAGTTATATTATATGGATGCGCAACTTGCACTCTTACTTGGGACGAAAGGAAATTACGAGTATTTGAGAATAAAGTTCTTAGGAACATTTTTGGACCAAAGAGAAATGAACAGACATGTGAATGGAGAAGACTACATAACAGTGAGCTACATGATCTTTATAAGAAACCAGATATAATAAGAACAGTTAAGTCTCATAGACTGCGATTGGCAGGACATGTGAATAGACTGCGATGGGCAGGACATGTGGCACGAATGGGGAATGAAAAAGTGCATGGAAACTCCTTGAAGAAAAGCCAGAGGGAAAGTGAGCACTAGGTAGATCAAGAATGAGGTGGGAGAATAACAATAATGATTTAATTGAGGTAAATTATACAGGCGATGATTTTATAACTTCATCTTAGAATAAAAATTATATGAAAAGCCTGCGTCCGCGCCGCCATGAACCAACGGGTTCGTTGATACCAATGTGTTTGTTAAACACTTTGAAGAGGAAATGTTAAGAGACATCTCAACTTTGCAGAAAGAGGGAATAAATCTGATTTTGTGAATTTTGAGTAGTGCTGATGTTAATGTAGACATACTCGTAGTACATTCTTATATTTTACTGGTAAAACCAGCGAATCGGTGAATAAGTTGGACACCTTCTGTGTGTGTATATATGAATGATTGTATGTCTATGTGTTTTTCTGTCTCTCCTTTATGAACTTTTAAACCGTTCAATCAATATTCGTGAAAATTTGTATATAAATGTTTTTAGATACAGCAAGTGTTTGCCTTTATCTATTGTGTTCTAAAATCATTAGGTGTAGGAGTTCACCTGAAACGAATATTTAAAAATCGCTCTAGCGGTCACAATTTTTTATGTTTCACCACGAAACTCTGTATATCTTATTAAAATGAACCGAGGTATGTATTATCCAAAAGTCAGCGAAATCCAACCTTTAGAACTGTAGGTTTACCAGAAATAAAAAAAAACTCTAACAACCACCATGTTTAGTTCGTCTCAGTGTATAGCATTTAATTAATTAACCCTCAATATTTAATTTATTTAGGCGTAGCAGCGCACACCGGGTATTAGCTAGTGATGAATAGAATACAAGATAAAAGAAAAATGAATCGTTCACGAACTGATTCGGAACTCAAAGGGAGATAATGGAAGCCAGTCGACGGGGGAGCCATAAGTAAAATGAAGTAGTAGATAGAGACAGAGAGAAAGAGTTCTGTGAACATCGCATCTCAGACTATAATCGTTGATGAAGCCATAAGTTCAATGAAAAGGAGGCGTAAAAATGTTATGAGTTATATCATAATAGTCATTATTTACATTCTAAAGATAAAGTGCACAGTCCCACGTGACTTGAATGCAAAGTAGTTATGCTCCTTTTTTTATATGTGGGAAGCCCCATTCTACGTTATACTTCTTTCTAGCTAAGTTCTAGTTGCAATGTAAACAAACCTGATGTTACCATCAGCAGCGTCAAGAATTAGACTTTAAGGTTTGTTCCGATCTCTTGCTAGAATAGGTCTGTCCATCTTTTGCTGGGTCTTCCAACATTTCTGCGTCCAAGTGGTTTGTAATGAAGAATCTGAGACTTGAAAATATAAACAATGATGTCCCCCTGTGACATTACTGGCTCCTCGCAGGAAAGATATATAATGGGGCTGCCATCTACGACATAAAATAAAATAAGTTAAAATATACCTTCTTAGGTAAAATCAGTCGTCCTCAACTTATAAAATATGTATTTTTTATGCCTGTAGGCCTTTCTGAACATCCGTTCCATCTTCAGCAGTTCCTTCTTCTCTACAATATCTAGTATGATGGTTGATGCTGCTGGTCCTAATGTGAGTCACGACAACAACACATTAGGACCAGCAGCATCAAACATCATACTAGATATTGTAGCGAAGAAGGAACTGCTGAAGATGGCACGGATTTTCTGAAAGGCCTACAGGCATAAAGAATACATATTTTATAAGTTGAGGACGACGTATTTTACCTAAGAAGGTATATTTTAACTTATTTTATTTTAGGACTCTCCACCTCAACTGTTTAAACAATAAATCGTATTAGTATTGCATCTACGACTCGATATCAAGCCGCCTGTTGTATTGACCCCAACAGCAAGGGTACCTCTTCCGTTCTACTGACCGTTGAGGATTTTCTCCTTGTTACCCCGAAGATGGGTCTTCATATTTGTCCCTTGAAGAATAGGTGCCTCTTACACGTAGTTGTACTATCAGTTGAGGTCTTCACCCGCGTCCCTGGGCAGGGGCTCTCGTTATACCACGAGAGACTGGGTCCTTGACAGAACTTGTTCACCCCCACCTGTCAAGAGTTATCCAACTGAATATAGTTACAGAATTTGCCCCCTATAAGCATTGGACCGGCTTAATACCCTTGTATATTTCCAAGGCAGATGTATGACTGCATTTCCATTTGTCGAATAATAGTTTTACCTTTAAGCGTTTAAGAAAATGTAGTTCGCTCTCTAACATTCGAAATAAAGGAAATAAAAGTAATAAAAACGCAAATGAAAATTGGTCTATTAACCGTTCAGATAGAAACTGCAGAAATGAAGTTCTTACGTTCAGTAGCAGGGGTGACAATTTTGGACAGAAAAAGAAGTGAAGATATTAGAAAAGACTTAAATATTTTTAATTTAACAAATAGAATTAACAATATGAGAAACAACTGGTATGAACATGTTAAAAGAATGCCTACAGATAGAAACCCCCACTGTTATTAAAGTACAAACCAATAGGACATAGAAGTGTTGGATGTCCATTTATTAGATGGGAAGATTCATTAAATCCCACTTGATATGAAAACAGATCAAAAGGCATAATTTCATGAAAAAGAAGAAGAAGAAGTAGTAGTAGTAAATAAAAAATAAAAATATATGTTATCTAGCACATGTCTATATAAGTTATACGGGAGAATCTTAAAATATATGATTACAATTGGACGATGTAATGCATCAACCGGGTAAACGTCTTTTTTTTTAAATTTGAGATTTTTATGCCATCTGTTGCACTGGCTCATGACGTAAGTGTACGCACAGTTTTTCCCCCAAATGTTTAAATATAGCCTTATTATTAAAGAGTTCAGCGGTAAGGCAAGTTGCCTTGGCGTAGAACTATGGGGCTTGCGCTAGTTCGATCCCCGATGAGGAAAGAAAATTTCTCATGGAATTTCGGTCAGTATGGGACCGGTGCCCACCCAGCATCATGAGGCATTTGGGTAGCTACAATAAGTAGCGACTCCAGGTCGAGAAGACCAGCTATAACGGCTGGGGGACCCGACACCCTGACCACATGTTACCCCTACACTGGCTAGATGATTGTCTACCTCTGTGATTAACACATGTGGATGTGTGGCCAGCATCCGGATGGTACATCAAGGGTCTTCTAGATCTGTCGCGCTTGGAGTTTGAGTTATTATTAAAGAAAAGTGTAAACTTCATCAGTCCTATCAGAGATTCTATGTTTTGCAATAAACGCCTATAAAACCAGATCTTCATAAATGTTAAAGTAAATTTTGCACCATGCAGTTAAGCGACAAATGTTTCCGCTCTTAGATTGTTGATGCATAACTGTCAAACTAGGAAATAATCTGCAATATCCAGTATTATTAGTATGGCTTAAATTAGCTGAAAGACAAAATTCATTATTGTGAGTTATCCATAAAAGAATACCCGCCGTGCGCTGCTACGCTTGCCAGGGAATCTACTTACCCTGATCTTGTTCGCATCAGTGAAAGACAAAAATGGTTATCATGAGTTATCCATAAAAGATAATCATATGCTTTCGTGGATTTTTTTTGTAGAGATTTTCAAATATTCAATTCTGTGTACATTATTTTTTTTTATATTTGTTATGGTATAGGTAGCAAAAGCCATTTATGCGTCCAAAAAGCTACTTTATTCACGTTTTTGCTACATAAGGTGATTTATAAGGATGAAGAGGTTGAGTATGACAACTCTCTTATAGCCTATGTTCATTCCAGGAATCTCCTGAACAATTTGAAAAAAAAATCACAATCGGGAGAAGGATATGGCAGCGCATAAAATACGATCAAACAAACATTAATTTTTATATATTGGATTATTATCTACTCTTATTCTTGGATTCACTGAAACTTTCCATTTATTTAAAATGTTTTCTATAATAATAATAATAATAATAATAATAATAATAATAATAATAATTTATAATCATCATCATCCGGTATCATGGCAGCTGCCGCCGTCTTCCGGAAACCAAACGCCATTCCTCTCTGTCCACCCATTGATCTTCCTCCATTCCTCTGATATTCATAGCTGCTTGTATCCCTTCTATCCAAGTTTTCTTCGGTCTTCCTCTCTTCCTCCTTTCCATTGGGATCCGTTCCATAAAATTTTTGGCAATCTTTGCTCTGGCATTCTTTCGACATGGTCATACCACTGTAATCTTTTCTTTTCTATAATCTCTATGGTGTCCGGCTCCTCTTATACACCCATAATTTCCCTTATTTCATTTGTCAAAAAGTTATATTGTTTAGAGACAGTGTATATGTGGTGTACAGTCAGTATGACATGTTCAGAGGACCACAGGTTGCCATTCTCTATCTTAGATACATTAAAAGTTATACGAGGTGCGATAGGGGATGTAAAATAGGTGACGACAAAGACCTCTCTCGAGCAGATGTTTAGTTGCTGTAGATGAAGGTAGAAGGACCAATAATTACGTTCATTTTGATCAGAATGCCTTTCTATAGCCAGCTTTGAGATGCTCCCTGATTGGCCATCATTGTGGAAACATAATGCAATCGACGAGTGAAGCTCTTATAACCAACCCATCTCTTTATCCTTTGTGCCTCCAGTATAACATGCAAGTTACCTCATATGTACTGGGTATTTCAAAAATATCTTCATAGGCGTAGATATGTTTTACTTTGAGTTCTTCTCAAAGTCCTGAGTGACAAAATAAATACACTTACTTACTCACTGGCACTATTGAACCGGTAGGTTCATGGCCGCACGAACATAAGCTCTCCATACATCCCTATCCTGAGCTAATGCTTTCCAATCATGCCCTGTATAATCTACTTCTCACAAATGATAGTTAATGTTATTCTCCCACCTCATTCTTGGTCTACCAACTGCGCGTTTTCCCTTTGGTATTCCTACAAGAAGCTTCGAAGCACGTCTTTTATTCCCCATTTGTGCCACATATCCTGCCCATCGCAGTCTACGATACTTAACTGTTCTTATTATATCTGGCTTCCTATACATATCGTTTACATCACTAATATGTAAGTTTTCTCCATTCACCTGTCTGTTCGGCAAAATAAATATCGTCATCTTCTTCTTCGTCACGGTTTAGGCATATTTACTTATTTACTTACTTACTTACTTACTTAATTACTTACTTACTTACTTACTCACTTACTCACTGGCACTATCGAACCCGTAGGTTCATGGCCGCGCGGACATAAGCTCTCCATAATCCCTATCCTGAGCTAACGCTTTCGAATCATTCCCTGTATAATCTACTTCCCTCAAATCATAGTTAATGTTATTCTCCTATCTCATTCTTTGTCTACCAACTGGCCGCCTTCCCTCTGGCTTTCCTACAAGAAGCTTCCATGCAAGTCTTTCATTCCCCATACGTGCAACTGTCCTGCCCATCGCAGTCTGCGAGACTTAACTGTTCTTATTATATCTGGCTTCCTATAAAGACCATGTAGTTCATTGTTATGTAGTCTTCTTCGTTCACCTGTTTGTTCATCTCTCTTTGGTCCAAAAATGTTCCTAAGTACTTTATCCTCAAATACTTGTAATCTCCTTTCCTCCCTTAAAGTAAGAGTTCATGTTTCGCATCCATATAATATAACTGGTAGAATAATAGTTTTATATATTTTCAGTTTAACGTTTTTTGAAAGGAGTTGGGACATCAAGAGTCTCTGTAATGCATAATAGCATGCATTTCCAGAATTGAGCCTATGTTTAATTTCTTTGTGCATCTCATTCCTATTTGTGATTATTGTTCCTAGGTATTTGAATTCTTAGGCTTATTTAATAGTCTGACAAAATACATATATATTCCGCAAACCAACAAAATGCGAATGTAAATTTTTTCTCAATCTCCCATAATCTCCGTTCCTCTCTTAAAGTAAGAGTCCACGTTTCACATCCACATAAGCGGAAGAATAACACTTTAATTTATTTTCAGTTTATCAGCCGTGGTGTAGCTCCTGGTTATGCTCCTTTTCTTTGGTTCCGAGGGTCACGGGTTCAAACCCGGCCGCGGGTGATGATTTTTTTAGGATGGAAAAATCCAAGGAGAAAGTCCTCCGGGAGGGACTTTAAGCCGTGGGTCTCGAGTCTGACGATTTTCAGGCTCATAAAAGATCCTTAAGCCTGAATAAAAAACCACTAAGTCCTCAACGTCCTAGTAATACATTAGTTACCTGTTAGATGTCTCATTGTCTCGATGTCTTGACTGCATGCCATCCATGACATCTACAAGCAAATAAGGCAACTAAAATTAACTTGGTCTAGTAACTCCTTACAAAGGAGAGGCTATGGTTCAACAATGGGCTACGTCATTATAGATAGTTAATTGCTGAGTTAAAATGGCGTATTGTTGAACTCTAAAATCCCTAAACGGACCGTAATAAACCAGAGTTGAGCAGCAATTAGTCTAATTACATGAGTATTTAATTACGCACTCAATTATAATTACTGCAATTCTGTTAAGTCAGGTATATTATATGGATGTGAAACATGGACTCTTACTTTAAGGGTGGAAAGGAGATTACGAGTATTTGAGAATAAAGTTCTTAGAATTTTGACCTAAGAGGGGTGAACAGACAGGTGAATGGAGAAGACAAAACAATAATGAGCTACATTATCTTTATAGGAAACCAGATATAATAAGAACAGTTAAGTCTTGTAGACTGTGATGAGCAGGACATGTGGCATGAAAGGGGGATGAAAGACGGACATGGCACGAAAATGGCTATACCAATATTATATATATATATATATATATATATATATATATATATATATATATACCGGTGTGGAAAGTAACGGGAAGCTATCACGCGTATTATTACCTAGTGAAGCTACAAAACATAGTATGAAAATACTATGATTGCAGCGAAAAACCTGCCCACGGGCAGAACTACTATGAATGAATATATATATATATATATATATATATATATATATATATATATCAACGGCCGCAATGTTTGTTTAATCGAAACATAACTTGGCGTATAGCAATTAAATTAACCCATTCGCCTCAAAGACGAGGTAGACTCGCTGGCAGATAAATGGCCTTCAACTCAGAAAAAATGGTACACTCGCTTAATTCTGTTGTTGTATACATATAGCAATAATTTGTGGATTCCTTGGCAGGGTAATCTTTTGTTAACATTTATAATAATAATGCTTTATTTATTTTGGCAGAGTTAATGCCGTAAGGCCTTCTCTTCCACTCAACCAGTACAAATACAAATTAATATTTGACAAATATAGATATACACTATACGAATTATAAACAGTTAAAGATACAATAAATGTAGCAAAGTAAATGTCATGTACAAACAACATTTTATAGGATAATAACAACAACAATAATAATATAATAACAATAATATAATATAAATATGATAAATTATACGAGCAACACCAATAATATATATATATATATATATATATATATATATATACTTTACACTAGGTAATTATGAAGTCGACGTTAGAGCAAATATAAATTTAGATTTCTTTTAAAAGATGCCAATGTCCGGCAGCCCCTTATTTCTTGTGGTAGGGAATTCCAGTTGCGAGAAGTGAAGATGGAGTGATGTGATGTCCTATGTTGCGGTATATTAAGCAAGAGACTATGTTGTGATCTTGTATTTAAGTTATGGTTTGAGGATAGATACTGGAGACGGGATGATAAATAATTAGGAATCGAGGTATGTAGGATCTTAAATAAGAGAATTAGTCAATAGTAGAGGAATGTATTTTGGCCTTCGCCCTTATTGTGGATCTCAAGTAACGTTATCTTTTGTTTGTTTTGAATGTCTGAAAATAGACAATATAATTTACGGTGACTTAAATGCGGTTTCTGGGGAAATGCATTGAGCATTAAAACCTGAAGCGAATGGATTAAAATGGTCAAATTCATTAACCAAATGACATGGACATTTATGTAACTCATGTACCTGAAACGAAAACTTAAAAAAATTGTTCTAGCGATCACGATGTGTGTTGTTTTACACAAAACTCATCATAAATGCTACTTACACAAACCAAGTAAGGTTTTCTCCAGAAATCAGCGAAATCCGACCATTGGTTGTAAGGGTTTACCAGACATCCGAAATTAAAAATAGAGCCTAGGAACCGCTATATTTGGTTCTTCGCAAACTATACCGTATAATTTAATTAACACTTAAATTAGCATTGTATCATATGAGATACAATTTCTTCTTCTTCTTCTTCTTCGGCTTTCCTTCACTCATAGGTTTGCTGTCTTCAGTTTCCATTTGTTTCTATCATTCCAATCTCCTTCCAAATTCCTATCATACATTATAGTTCTGACATAGGTTTTCCATTTCCATCTTGATCTGCCACGTTTATTTCTTCCAGGGGGTGACCATTGGTATATTTTTTGGCCATTTTTTATTTTCCATTCTCTGTACATGGCCATAACATTTAAGAGTTTGATTTTGAATCCTCTTAACAACAGATGTGGTGACGTTCATTTGTCTCCAAAGGAATTAATTTCTTATTTTATCCTGTCTTCTTTTTTGAAGGCTATTTCTAAGATAATCAAATTCAACTGTTTTAATTTTATTGTTTTGTAATTCCGTCAACGACCAAGCTTCGCTTCCATATGACTAAATATTCTGAATAATGCTCTTAGATATAATTTAATTAATTTAGTGTTTTTAATAAAATAATGAAAAATGAGTTTTTCTTCTACTGATTTTACTTCTAGAACAATTAGAAGTAGAATTAGTAAAAGAAAAACTCAACAGATATAAATTAAACTGGCTAGACCATGTAAAAAGAATGGATAATTCAAGAATTCCAAAAATGATGATGCAATATAAACCCAAAAGACATTGTCGACCAGGAAGACCTCTTAAAAGACTGCTAGATGGGGCCGAAACAGGCCTACAAAGGTCTATTTCGTGACGGATGATGATGTGAAAATGAATTAGGAGATATTATTTAAATTGATGTCAAATTATACAACAATGTGCAAAATAATTACGGAAGAGGCTAGTGAAGTACTTTGTGTGGAGTATAACATTGTATGGTGCAGTGACGTGGACATTACGACGGAATGAGGAAAAGTGACTGGAAGGTTTTGAGATGTCGATATGGAGAAGGATGGAGTGTATAAAATGAGCAGACACAATAATAAAATAGAGATGTGCTTGACAGAATGGTGAAGGAAGAAAATTGTTAGAACTCATGAAGAAGAGGAAAACAAACTGGATTGCCAGTGGCTAAGAACAAACTGCCTACAGATGGATGCCATAGAAGGAATGGTCAACGGAGATAAAGTTAGAGGCAGAAAAAGACATCAAATGAGAGAAAATATTAAAAATAAATGGGTTGTATACAGATATAAGAAATTTAAACTGTACCTGATATCTCAGTCGTGCTCAATAATACTGAGCAACAAGAAATAAACTTTTTTTTTGTCTCAGAAAGAAAAACATGTGATTGTGATAGTATTTTTTCTCCTGAATTCAAATATGATATCGGTTTTTCTCCATCACGCAAGGTTTTCGAGAGACAGGAATTTATAATTTCAAACACTTTAATATTTTCTACATTCGTAACTACACAATATTCGAACATTCGGAATCACCTAGAAAGTAAGAAATGACGATTTTCTGCTATATTTCGCCTGTGGAGCATCCCTCTTGATGGTCCAACAATAATCGGCTAGCGTATTAGGATTCCATTTGCCTTGATATCTCTTTTTCATAGCTGAAATCTCCTGAAGAAAGTGTTCCCCGTTTTATTTTACAATGGACAAATGGACGAAAAAACGTTTATTAAAACAATAATTATATAATCACATTAATTGAAATTGAAATGAAAAAAATGTGAGTGGTGGAGAAATTCCGAATACATATTTTAAAACACGATAAAAAACCGCATTAAGTACAACTATCGGTACTAATGAGACAAAAATCATGTTGACCAGTGTTATTGTTGGACATCAAGAGAGATGCTCCACAGGCGAAATATAGCAGAAAATCGTCATTTCCTACTTTCTAGGTGAGTCCGAATGTCCGAATATTGTGTAGTTACGAATGTAGAAAATATTAAAGTGTTTGAAATTATAAATTCCTGTCTCTGGGAAACCTTGCGTCATGGAGAAAAACCGATATCATATTTCAATTCAGGAGAAAAATACTATCAGAATCACATATCTGTCTTTCTGAGACAAAAAAGTATATTTTTTGTTGCCCAGTGTAATCGGCCAGCATATTAGGATTCCATTTGTTTTGATATATCTTTTCCATAGCTGAAATCTCCTGATGAAATTGTTCCCCGTTTTTTTTACAGTGGACAAATGAACGAAAAAACGTTTACTAAAAATAATTATTTAAATGTATTATTTGAAATTGAAATAAAAAAACTGTGGGTGATTGAGAAATTCCGAATACATATTCGAAAACAAGATAAAAAAAACTGCATTAAGTACAACTATTGGTACTCATGAGACAAAAATCATGTTGACCAGTGTAATCAGCAGTGTTGTTTTGTAGGAGGCCTTTCGATAATTTAAGTATCTACTGAAAGCAGAAGATGATACTTAAGTTAACGAAAGGCCTACTGTAAAACAACACTGCTGATTATTTAGGACGACTGAGATATGAGGTATCGTTTTACATTTCTGAAAATTTTAACATGTATCCTGCTGATATAAAGAGGAAAGCTGAGTTGAGTGGAGAATGCTGAGTTTGCAGTGGAAGACATGCTCTTTGCTGGAACACTATGTATGTATTTGCATATAGGTAATAACTTGCGATTATGCATAATATGTTTTCGCTGCATTCCGGCATTTTAAATAAGGTGCAATCAGAAATTGACTTTCTCCATTTTGACAACATTTCCCACTAAGGAATCATCCATGTACCGCAGCGGAACGAAGGGACTAAACGATTGTACATCCCGGGTGCTCCGTAACGGGACTTTCTTAACCAATTTAATTTAATTACGCTTAGTTACCTACAAATATAAATGAGTGATATACAGTTAGCACATCGCCTCAATCAGACATGTATTAGGCAACAAAATTATTATTTGGATGGATAAAGGTCTTCTAGATTTTGCACAGAAACCTTTACAATCAGGCTTGCGGTTTTTACGAGCCTGAAACATCTCAGTATTTTTTTAGATTTCTTCATCCTAAAGAACCCATAGACTCCTGCCGGGTTTGAACCCCGACCCTCGGGACTGTCGTAAAAATCGCAACCACTAGATCACCGGGAGAGACCTCCCTATAAAGAGACAAAAAATGAAATACGTTCATATTTTCAGCAAGTTACTCAATTTCACCTTAGACGCAACAAGATTGAAAAAATTCTTATCCAATAACTTGGCCAGGAGGGCAATCTACTACCTATCTCATGAACGAAGACTGCATCTATTCCACCTCCGCCAGCACTTTTACTGTACAGCTCCATCAAAGTGTGGAGCCGATCCGTGCAATACCTCGGGGGGAATTCCCACCCTACTTCATCAGCATTGCGGAAACTTGTGGAAACAATAGAGGAAGCCAACTTCTTACTAGCTTGACAAAATAATACTAGAGGAAGGAGGAGGGAGGAGGTTAATGAAAGATGAAGCTTCTTCTATTTTCTAAGAAATGAGGCGGTGCTCGAGAAACGGTTAATTGTAAATTTATTGAAGCCTTAGAAACATGTTCTTTGTTTGACACAGAATCAACGTTTTGCAGTCTAAAAGCAATTTTAATACGTTATCCTTTCTATACAAAACACTTTAATAAACTCCTGTCATCCAAACTTCAGTTTAAAATAACAACCTCAATTTCCAGAAATTTCTATCATCTTCAAGAATTAATTATATATATGGTTTCTTCGGTTAAGGCCCTTTCCCATTCTTATAATAGTCTTCGCCTATTTATCTCAAAGTCTATTCTAAGTTCACTTAGATCCAGATCATCCTCTTTTCCTCTTCCATGGTGTAACAAACTGAAGATCTTTTTCGGCCAATATATATATACAGGCTGTAAGTGAATTATACCGCAAAAATTTATCAGCTTACAGAGGAGTATTATATAAGTAATTTTAAATAGGGAACCAATGGTCTACGAGGGAAAATGAGCTAGTTATAGGGAATCAAAGTAATCGACAATTAATACAGATAAATCAATAGGAGAGGAGAGAAAATTATACTGGAATAACTTCAGATCTTGGTAATAATTCCGAGATTCTGATTGCTAATAATACATCAACAACATTTATGAAGTATTGGGTTATCAAATTCCTTAAAATTTCGAACCTAGCAGATGATTGCATACCACTGCACTGGTTAAAGTAGCATCGGTACAATGACAGCCATAGCTCAGAGTGAAATATGCAGAATCTGTATAGTTAACGTGTGGCTTAATGGTTAAAGCGATGGATTTGAGTTCGAACACTGATGATTCATATCACACAGGCCACTTTTTCCTTTTCTTCTTTTTCTTCTTCTTCTTCTCTTCGTCATTCCCTGCGTGTGTACTGTGATATATTGACACTGAGAAATTTTGTTCAGCCACAATATATCATGGCGCAAAGTACCTGTTCCCCAGCATTGGTTATTACATTAACATCTGATTAGAAGTCACTTCAGTGTCAACAGCCACAATTCACATGAAAGTATCATGGAACAAAATCTTTACAGTTTTATGCTGAACTTTCCAAAACTTTTAAAATTCGCTTTTAACGCAACGGTTGAGGTTATGTAATATGATATTAAATATAGAAGTGGTACTTGAGTAGGTCAGTCGTCCTCAACTAAATTACTAAACTTCATCACAGTAGTGTTTCCAATATAGGGGCCTTACAAAAACAATAGTTTCATCTTCTGAATTTTAAACCGTTAGGGCACCCTACCTAGCTTCCCCCAGTAGATTTAATGTTTCATTTATAAGATTTTTTTTTGCGCTGAACGTCCTACCTATATTGCAAGAAGAAGTTCCTCTTCACATCAGGGCGGCTCACCATTTCTGCACGCATGTGCGAAATCATTTGGATGAAGTGTAATCCTGGCCGATAGATACAGGAAGAGGTAGTTCATATGTAGATCTCTGTCCACTTGATTAATTTTCTGGGGACACCTGAAAAAATTCGTGTATGCGACCTCTGTTGATACAGATGAACTGTTAGTTGCACTCATAATCGCAGCATGTGATGTAATCCGCGAGACACTTGGTGTCTTGACCGGGGTACGAGAATCCTTTAGTCGCCGATGTCGTCTGTGTTGTGAGAATGGAGGTGGCCAATTTGAACAATTTCTTCTAATGAGTCTGCTTTACTTTTTTTCTGGTTTACTCAAATGCATTCCTTTTTATTTCACAATAACATTATGTATGCCATGTTATTACTCTTGTGATCGCTGTCATTATCTAAGTACATAAGTACTGTACAGTATAATTACATATTTCACCCACTTAGTGGATCGATTTGAAACTTTGTATACTTGTAAAGGACCCGAGACAATACAATAATTTAATATTTTGTTTCTAAAATCCTGGCCAGAATCATCAGAAAATCAAAAAATGAAAACTGGTATAATAGGTTGCGGACTTGTCGACTTTTTAATCAATTGAGGGGCTCAGTGGAATAAGGGCCCATCCCAACCAATGATGGATTTTTAGTTATTTGCAGATTATGTATCCTATGGCCATCTTCTGTTAATCTTTAGAAGCTCATAATTCTAACTTTGCTCAAAAGAGGTTAAATGAGACTTTATGTCTAAGAAAAATTTCTAACTTCTTCACGCGCGCGGGGAATAAAGGCCCATCCCAACTGCTGACACGTGACCGTATATTGTCCGCTACTCTGTAGTCCGCTGCAATACTGACTAGCATTGACGGCAAATATCAGTAAATGCAGAATGGCTGATGCGGCAGATTCTTGTGCATATGGAAATAGTGTAATAAAATATAAGAAAAGAAAAATAAATGTGCAACAGTAGAATAAAATGAAGCAGAACATTTTACGCAACAGTGGAAAGGAATATATATCGGCCTGAATCAGTTGCTTCAAGAAGTGCGGACGAAATTGCTAGTTGCTTATTAAAAGCTGTGCCACTGATTGAAAAAAGTGCTAATAAAAATAAACGTATAATGTATATACATAGTGATTCATGTGTTGTTCAAAACAAGAATTATACAATAATGGGAATTTGGCTGTACAAGATTGATTGTGGTTGGTTTGAAGAAATTGAACATAAATTTCTTGTACCAGGTCACACTTTCCTTCCCTGTGATGCTGACTTTGGTGTGATTGAAAAAATTAAAAGAAAAACACAAGTGGTTTAAACACCTGAACAGTGGGCTCACCTCATAAGAAAGAGTTGAATAAAAAACCATTTACAGTAATTGAGATAAATGCAGAAGATTTTAAATATTTGGATAACTTAAATGTTCACAAAGAGAAATGTGACGCTGGACAACCATAAGGTGGGCATCAGAAAATCATCTCAGTTTTGTTTTGTGGAAAACAGACACGTAATATACATAAAATCTATTTTCAGTGATTTGACTTTAGAGGAAGTAATAACCCTTTAAAAAAGGGAAAGGAAAGTGTCCTGTATTACGAGATGTAATATTGATAACAAAATATCCCAATGATAGGATGATAAAGAAGACATCATGACTCTCATGACATTTGTGCCACCTGTACACCAGATATTTTAACAGTAGCCTTAAATCATATGATGATGATGATGATGATGATGATGATGATGATATAAATGCTGCAAACGTAGAATACGTAGATTAATGCAATATTCAAGTTAAAAATTGTTATTTAATTTGTTTATTTATGTTGTATGTTTTATATTCTCAATTTTCTTTTTCTTTTATTAGACATATGAAACAACGTAGTGGTCTATACATTTGCAGGCAGAAAGCTTATTTTATGTACAAGACATGTACCAAATATTATCAATGTGTGCTCTATATATTTTACTCAATGTAGAATTTAATAAAATGCTATTTTTCTCCAAACTTAGTTGAGTTGGGATGGGCCCTTATTCCACTGAGCCCCTCAATTGTTGTAAGAGCTCAGTTGGTAGAGCGGTGAACTCTTAGTGGTATATAATTTCAGTAATCCATAGGTCGCTGGTTCAAATCCGGCTGGAAGGATTTTTTTAGAAGAGTATTACTTTTAGCTCATACTACAATAGTATCGAATTTAAATATATTTACATTTTTATCTTATTCTGTAAAATATTAAAAGTAAAAAATAATAAATAAATAATTGGTTTAAAAAACTAAAGCAACACGCTTTGTTAGAAAACCGAACTAAAAAATGGAAAATAATTTTAATTTTTAACACGCTTGGGATAAAATTAAAGTGGCCAACAAAAAAATCATCTCCAACACATATAGAATAAAACTAGAGTTATCAACAAAAATAAAATAATTTTACCATCAAAGGCATGGGGTGCTTTTTTATGATTTTTACATTTTCTTCTTAGAGACTTTACTTTTACCAATATCTGTTTATTATTAAATATATTAACTGATGTAGAGCACCCCACGCTTTTGATGGTAAAATTATTTTATTTTTGTTGATAACTCTAGTTTTATTCTATATGTGTTTTGAGATGATTTTTTTGTTGGCCACTTTAATTTTATCCCAAGCATGTTGAAAATTAACATTATTTTTCATTTTATAGTTCGGTGTTCTAATAAAGCGTGTTTTAGTTTTTTAAAACTATTATTTATTTAAGTCTACATAAATATAGTTGATGTACACTTAGCGACAAAACGAATGAGCCGCTTCAAAAAGCAGAGTACCTGTTATGGCACGCTGCACATGCTCGAAAAGCCATAGCTGCGGTTCACGAGGTAAGGCATTGTTAAATATTTTAAATGCGTTGTTTTTGGTTTTAACCGTCTTAAATAGTTAAAGAACACTGAAGGAGACATATTTCTAGATATTTATGAGTGTTCGACAAATGCAATATTACTCAAATTGCGACATTTTAAATAAAGTTCAACTCTCGTTCATAGTACAGAAGTAAACAAGTCATCTAGTATCCGGCGTTCGAGTAGTGTAGATCGTAAAACTACTTACTACGATACAAGACGAAATATGTGTGAAAGCCAGGGTTAGAATCCTCCAACATTTTTTTTATTCATTTGTATTTTCACAAAATACATCCTATAATATTTAATTTCTGCCACATAATCTACGTCCACTCTACACTATCTTAAGTAATATTCCTGACATCGTAAATTCTGTAACACCATTTAGCTACCGGTATAAATTTAATTGTGTGTGCAGTACTACGTTTTAATAATAATGCTGTAAATTTATGTAGTAGTAGTAGTAGGACTTTATTAAACAAAAAGTAAGATATTTACAATATTATTTACAAATATGGGTCGCACGGGCAGTAAGCCGTACGTGCTGTTGACAGTCAGTTACAATAAAGTAATAATTGGTAATAGTATAAAGTAAAAAAAAACAATAACATTACAATTACATAAAGAAAACACGATAATATTACAATTACATAATAATACAATAGTATTATACACTAATTTAGTTATGTATAATTATTAAGAATGAATGGCATTGCATTTTGATAACATAGGCCTATATTTATTCATGATTGAGTGTTGTCCTTATTTTCCGCGTTTTGTCCAGAAATTTACCCACGTTTATCCAATTTTCTGGATTTACCAATAACTCGTAGCATGCCAATCTTTCCCGATTTGAATTTAGATATCTTTCCGGTAATAACTGACGTCTCCAATATTCTAAATCATCACATTTTCCTAATATATGTATCTCATCTTCAAAGTTCCCGCATATTGGACATATTCGCATATCGTGATCGTCGCTAATTTTTAGAAATTTCCATGCCCTTAACCTAAACCAGCAAGCCCTGATCTCTCTTTAAATCCTAGGTTGAGTATATACGATTCTTTTCCCCATATGTAAAATTGTGGAACGCTTCACGATTTTGCGTGTCATCCTTGCCCAGGGGCCATGCTAATCTTCTCTGTATCGTTTCAATTTTAGTATATGTACCGCCGAAGCGAGTACTAAATTTATGTAATAAAACATATTATAGCTTCATATATTTATGAGTTTATTTACTTATTACGTATTAGTGAGGAAAAAGTTTCACGCTTCAATTAAAATGTTTAGTTTATATATGTCAAGTCCAGCATAATAATAGCCCATAGAAGGCAGGACCTTCTTGCAATCATAGCATTTTCATGCTATGCTTGCAGCTTTACTAGGGAATTGTAGGTGTGGTAGCTTCCCGTTGCATTCCACCTCGGTGAAGGATGATGATGATATAATGATAAGGATGATGATGGCCATATGATTTCGGGGACCGTTTGGGTCTTAAAGTTTTCCTGACATTTGTCTTACAGGCGAGGAAAAACCCCGATAAAAACCTCACCCAGAAAAACTACCCCGACCGGGGATGGAACCCGGGCCCGCTGCGTGACAAGGCAGCACGCTACCTCGAGGCCACAGCGGTGGACAATAATAATAATAATAATAATAATAATAATAATAATAATAATAATAATAATAATAATAATAATAATAATAATAATAATAATAATAATAATAATAATAATAATAATAATAATAACAATAACTAACAATAATAATAATAATAATGATAATAATAATAATAATGATAATAATAATAAAAAATAGAGAATCTATGAGACCGGAACAAGCCACATGGGCTTAATCCGTGATTGTTGATGATGATAATAATAATAATGGGATGTATCAAATTATGTAATTACCTGAGAATCAAAATGAACTCAAAATGTACCCAAGAAAAAGAAGGTAAAAATTTTAAAATTCTTTGGATATAGGGAGGCGTTTTATTACACTGTAAACCTGTAAATAAATAAATAAATAAATAATATTAATAATACTAATAGTAATACTTCCAAATACTTAGTTTTTTTTCTTTAAGAATGGACATTCGGAATAAAATAGAAAGCATTTTAACAATTAAAAAAATTACCTAACCGGGAATCGAACCTGTACCTCTTGCATACGAATCAAGTCTCTAATCACTGAGCCAAACTTTCGCTTCCTTGTTGTTTAGAAAGAATGCTCTTCAAAGGAAGAAGGGAAACATATTGTAGTTCTACTGTGCCGTAGAACTTGAAATATTCGAGATCAAGAGTCAGCCCATTCTTTTTGTCGCTAAGTCTACAGTACCATTATATTCCAATTTATTTTCTAAAATTTGTTTCATGCTAATAATCTTATCTGTTATAGGACGTGTTTCTTCTAAATCCATATTGAAGATCTCCTAGAATGTCATCAATATAGGGAATAAGTCTGCTTGCTAATATATTTGTTAGGATTTTGTTAAAAGTTGAAAGTAATGAGATGCCACTGTAGTTGCTGCAATCATTTTTATCTCCTTTCTTATAAATTGGTACGATAATCAATTCTTTCCATTCATTTGGAAGAGCTTCTATTTCCCAAATAATACAAAGTAAGCGACGTATCTTGTCCATCAATTTTTCTCACCCTGATTTTTATCAGTTCTGCTGGGATCCCATTTGAACCTGATGCTTTATTCATCTTCGATTTTTCTATCGTCATTTCAAACTCTAATGCACTTGGTTCTGTGACTAGCATTTCTGCTGTCTGTAAATTATCCTCTTCAGTATCCTGTTCTGTATGTACATTAGTAGCTGATTAAAGTAACTTTTCCATCTATCTAATATAGGGTACTCCTGAAATCTGCAATCATATCTCCATTTTCATTCCCAATTATGTTTGTTATAGCCTGAAACCCTTTCTTCTGTACCCTAATTCCCTGATATAATTCTCTAATGTTCCTATTTTTGGCATTCATTTCAAGATCATTAATCTTCTCTCTCAAGTATTCCCTCTTTTTACTCTTTAATAACCTTGTAGTTTCCCGTCTAGTAGTACCTATTTTTTTAAATTTAATTTATTTGGCTCGTGTAGTCAATTCATTTTTCCTAGCTTTCTTTTCTTTACAATATTGGCACCTTCCTCATCAAACCACTTCATGCATTTTTTTTTCCTTTTTTGAATAACCAACGCATTTTGATGTTGACAATTTAATAGTATCTCTTATAGCCTCCCATTCTTTATTTATATCAGTTTCTTCTTCGTTTGCCACATAATTATCTGAAGATTTCAGTACTTCAAATCTATTAGCAATTTTAATTTGGCATTCTTGCAGCATTTTATCATTTTTCAAGTTTTTTTAATTCAAATTTTACATAATCATCTTTAGCGTTTGTTCCTCTCATTAGCGATAACCGTTGTCTGATTTTCACCCTGACCAGATGATGATACGAATTGCAGTCTGTTCCTCTAACTGATCTAACATCGATGATGCTACTGTGCCAGCGTTTGTACACTAATATATGATCTCTCTGGTTCCGAGTTTCGCCATCTGGAGACATCCAGGTGTATTAATGAACATCTTTATGCTGAAATGCTGTGCTCTTAACAATGAGATTATTTCATGTAGCAAAGCTGACTAATCTAGCTCCATTGTCGTTACTATCTTCATGAAGACCATATTTGCTTAATGTTGGCCTGAATATATCTTCTCGCCCCAGTTTTGCATTTAAACTTAACGTTGCCATTATTATTATTATTATTATTATTATTATTATTATTATTATTATTATTATTATTATTATTATTAATATTATTATTATTACTATTATTATTATTATTATTATTATTATTATTATTATTAGTAGTAGTAGTAGTAGTAGTAGTAGTAGTAGTAGTAATAGTAGTAGTAGTAGTAGTAGTATTTCCCTGCAGCTGTTAGTTAAATAAAAACATACCGACTACCGCCACTATAATAATTCCGCATGTTACTCATTATCAAGCATTGTCGCGCTTTTATATAAACGGGCAACCATTATTATTTATTATTATTATTATTATTATTATTATTATTATTATTATTATTATTATTATTAATCTGGAAATGTCACGTAAAACGTATGAGCAGAACAAGAATACCACGTCAAATCTTAAATTACCAGCCACCAGGCAAGAGATCATTGGGCTGACCTTCAAACGTTGGATTGAGACGGTAACAGACCGCTAGGTCTATACATGGAAGGAAGAAGAAGAAGAAGAATATTATTATAGTTATTATTATTATTATTATTATTATTATTATTATTATTATTATTATTATTATTATTATGTAGCGCAGCGAATTAAGGGGTCGCCAAAACTTTTATTCTTGAAAAGAAAGTCGTATATTGAAAAATATTATGAGTTGCTGGTTTTAATCGAAATGTTACATTTTTTAAACATTTAGTAAGATTGTTAAACAGAGTTTAGTTTTTAAAATAGTTGCGAATCTACGTGTCAGCTTTAATCGAAGTGGAGTGTAGCGATTAAAATCGAATTAACGGACACTGATCGATAGGTAATAACCAAGAATTTTCTATTACGAAATGGAGGAAACGAAGCAGAAATTGATCACACATTCAGAGAGGCTTCCCATGCTAATAACCACCGCAAATTAATGCATCGGAAGCTAATTATGACGTCATATGAATGGATAGGAAACTGGGAATTATCACTGAACAAACTGAAAGCCAATCAATATGGTAACAGGAGTGAACACACCCTAAATTGTGTTGTTTACAAAATTCAAATCATTCAATAATAATAATAATGATAATAATAATAATAATAATAATAATAATAATAGTGAAATTGGAGGATCAAAAATGCTACGTCACGTATACGGCCATAAGCATGAAGCTCTGTAATTTTAGTCTTGTTTTCTGTCTTAAATAATATTATTAACAAATGTAAACACTAACAAAAATACAGAATGTGGCATAAGTCAGTTATCCACTGCACATGTTTGCAAGGAAAACAATCAGATTGCTTGAAACTGTGGTTTGAACACGGACATTCAGAATATAATCTCAAACACTACTGCTTGAGGTAATTTGCTAACAAGGGAGTACATCTTGTCCAGTATCATGTCTATAATCTGTCTAGTAACAAAACAGTATATACACATGGTTCAAGTGGAAGAGAGTAGAGATAAATGGAGATAGGAAAAGGGACAAAGGTAATGAGAAAGAGAAAAAAGGTGGGGAAAGAGAGAGAGAGAAATAAAATGAAAAATAGAGAAAGGTAGAAGTGAGAGAAAGGTAAAGAGAGATACAGAGAGAGAAAGGAGATGAGATAGGAAGGGAAGGAAGAAAGGAGAAGGAAACAAAAAGGTAGGACATCTATATGTTATTGTTGAAATAATTATTGACAATGAAATGAGAGGATATGAACGTCTGCACGAAGATTGCGTTGAGAAATTAAAAAATTGTCTAATGTGCAAATAGTTTCTGAAAAATATCGAATAACTTCAAATTTGAACAAATATCATATAAAACTTTAAAAAATATAAAGAGAAAAAGTGTCAAAGAAAAAGAGAGAAAAGGGGACAGAGAAACTAGAGGAAGAGAGAGGAGAGAGGATATAGAGAATATGGACAGAAAGGTAGAAGGAAAGTGAGATTATGGGACAGAGAAAAAGGGAGAAAGATAATGTATAAAAGGATGGAGAAAAAAGAGAGATAGATTTAAGATAAGAGAGAAGAACAGAAAAAGGGGAATTGAGAAGTATATAGATACGAATGAAGAGAGATAGAAAATGAAAGAGAAACAAAAAGAGAGAGAAAGGAGGGAGAAAACACGAGAAAAACAGAAAAACATATAGATAAGAAGGGAAATGGAGAGTATGAGATAAAAATGAAAAAAATAGAGAGAATTCGGAAGTAATAATAATGATGATGATGATGATGATGATGATAATAATAATAATAATAATAATAATAATAATAATAATAATAATAATGCTTTATTTTAGCTGGCAGAGAGGGAGAGATGATTTCAGACAAGAGATAAATGGACATGCGAAAAGAGAGTAAAGAGAGGGAAATACATAAAAAGGATATGAAAATGAGAGAAAAAGAGAGAGAAGAGGAGAGATAAAGGGAGATAGAATAATAGAGAAAGACATGGGGAACGAAAGAGGTGCATGCAAGCTTGTAGGAAAACCAGAGGGAAAACGCCCAGTTGGACCAAGAATGAGGTGGAGGGATAACATTATCCATGATTTGAGGGAATTAAATTATGCAGGGAATGATTGGATAAAAAATTAGCTCAGGATACGGATGTGTGGAGAGCTTACATCCGTGCGGCGATTTACCTACGGGTTCGATACAGCCAGTAAGTTAGTTAGTTAGTGTTAGAGAGAAAGAGAGATGAAGAAATGTAGAAAATGAGTGAAAGAGAAAAAGGAAGGTACAGAATCAAAGGAGGTGAAGCAGATATAAAAAGATGAAAAGGGAGGGAATCTGATCCAACTTCCGAGGGATCCAGTTTCAACCAAATACTTTTCTGAATTTTACAGTCTACTAACGGCTCCGGTAGACGTTGTCCTGCCGGAACTTTCAATTCTCGTATCATGGCCGGAGGATAAAAATATGAGTTACTTTTTTACGATAAAATTCACTAATTAAGACGTAATTAGATATTATTAAATAAGTTCGCGAGAAAACTCCTCACTGCCATCTGTTATGGCTCAAGAAGCGTGCATGATGACCTCTCATTGTTGTCATGCGGAATATGTCGATAATGCAGATGACTACACATCTGACAAAAGCTATAAACCCGATCGCAGAGCCATCTACCGAGTCCAATTGAGAATCTAAACCATCTAGGTACCCACTCAAACACACACAAAAAAATGTATCAAAATCGGTCCAGTCTTTTAGGCAGTTTTTCATTTCCGATTTGAATTGAACCTCCACTTCTAATTGTCGGATTTCGCTCATCTTTGCATAATACCTACCTCGTTTATTTTAATAGGATATCCTGAGTTTCGTTGTGAAACATCGAAAAATGTGATCGCTAGAGCGATGTTTAAATTTTCACTTATGGTGAAATACTACACCTAATGGTTTTTACAGGGTCCAATTGTGAATCTAAACCATCGAGGAATCCAATCAAACACACAGACAAAATTTTTTTTCAAAATCGGTCCAGTCGTTTAGGAGGAGTTCAGTGTTAAGCACACGCGCAGAAGAATTATATATATATATATATATATATATATATATATATATATATGATAAGAAAAATAAATGCCTGGACGGGATTCGAACCCGGATCTCTGATATATATATATATATATATATATATATATATATGTTATTGGTGACTATTTAACTCATGCCACAAATGCTAGTCAATGATCAATCACGTTTCAATGAATGTTGTTTTACAACCAATGACAGTCGTGTTTCACCTCGCTCTTTATTGATTTCTCTTTATCAGTTCCTGCTTCGTGATAAAAAAAGCTCCTCCTTTTAATGTTCTGAACAGGTCAAAGCATTATTTTTCTCCAACAAATACATTGAATATAGCAAATAATGAAAAGATTCCTTGATTTTACTGAGTTGTTTACTAAAAAATATATGAATAACCCGTAATCTTGATTATGATATATAGTTTGATGTGTTTAATTATTTCTCCACTTGGGTGCTCTCTTACAATATTGCGATCTTATTTGACAATAAATAATATGATCAAGCAGCAGTGAATGAACATAACCTCACATTTTTTTTTTGTTTTCAAACATCGCCGTTTACATTAAATATATAAATATTTTAAAATAACTATAGTTAAACAATAATTTGTGAGTAAACTGCTTAATTTTATTCGTTAAATAATCCTAACA
The DNA here is from genome assembly GCA_030220185.1 of Diploptera punctata. Classification (NCBI taxonomy): domain Eukaryota; kingdom Metazoa; phylum Arthropoda; class Insecta; order Blattodea; family Blaberidae; genus Diploptera; species Diploptera punctata. The sequence goes on along the minus strand of JASPKZ010007322.1, from coordinate 360,812 downwards.
AATGCCACTCTTGATTTCCAAATTCTCTAGATAAATTCACGACTCACGAAGTGAGTCGTGAATTTATCGATAATTTGGAAATCACTCGTGGCATTACTTATGATGAATGAATTATTTAGGAAGGCAGTGAAAGCTACGAGATGCGTTTTGTACAACCTTGTGTAGGGATGAAACAGAATTTGGAAACAAATGAAGGCATCGGAAACTGGTTAGTGTAGTGGAATGAATGCATGTAGGATACGAAATCAAGATGAACGCGAACGGAAACAATGAACGCGTTGGGGAAAATGGGCAATTGAGCGCATTAAGTTTCCAATTGCTTGTAACCGAGAATTGCATTTCAGAAATAATTCGCATCCGAGCATTACATGCTTATATCTTGTTAGCATATTAGCTGCTCGTTATAGCATAATGCTGCTTAAAAATTTCACTTTATTATGTTCGTATGTGAGCCTATTGTTTAGCCAATTATATTATTCATACCCTTTTACGAAATTTGTCAAAACTGAGAACACGAATTCTTCAGAAATGTGAGGTTATTTTAAAACGCATTTTTATAAGTTTTACATTTCACCAAACGTTTCTTATTTTGAATGCCCCACGTTATCACTTTGGCATTTTCTGGTATTTTCTCCTGGCATTTTCTTATTGTAACCCATTTTTGTGGTTGAGACGCCTGGAAAACGGAGTTACGCTGCCCTGACGATATGATGGAACAAACTATAACATATTAAAGCATTGTTATTTATTTAGATTAAAAGTATTACACCACGCACAAGTGTTGTTACGTCAGTTACATTTTATATAATTAGTTATTAAACCCTCGACCCGACCCTGAGTTGGACACGAACTGGTTACTTATGTTTAGTGATTAGAGTTTATTAGAACATAAAAATTAAAAACATGTTACTCGTCATATATATACAGGACGTTGCAAAAATAAAACACCGAAAACGGGGGTGAGGTGGTATATTGAGATATGCTGATATTTTTTTAATAAGGTACCAATGTTCGCTAATCATGCGTTTTCACACAATGAGTAGCTAACTTCTCAAGAGTTCTATTAGTTAGATTTCAAGATTCAATACTTGACAGTACTGTCACAGTCACATCAACTTTTCAAAATATCCACCTGCCATCTCATTGCAGAGCGTACATCGGCGGTGTAGTGATTGGTGCAGAAATAAGCCTGGCCTCATTTGAATTATTTATGTAGCAGCGTGGATTCGGGCTATAAGATCCATAGTGACTCTAGTGGAGTCTGGTAAACAGACTGTTTCATGTCACCCCAGAAAAAGTAATCGAAAGATTTAAGATCAGGTGATCTCGGAGGTCATGGGACTGGTCCTCCTCGACCTGGATAAGTAGTATCCAAATGTCTCCACACTTTGGCATCTAAGTGAGATGGAGCTCCGTCGTATTGCAGCCACATTCCTTTGCGAAGCCACGTATCACAGGTTCCATACCAGTGAGGTGTTGTCAAGTAATGAGTCTTCAAATCCTTCGAACTAACACTGATCTTGATACATAATTAACTAGTCATAGTGTGAAAACACATCATTTCCGGACATTGGCACCTTATTAAACAATTATCAACATTACTCAGTATACTACCTCACCTCCGTTGTCGGTTTTTCTTTGCAACACCATGTGTGTATGTATATATATATATATATATATATATATATATATATATATATATATATATATATATATACAGTAAAAGCTCCATATTCGCGGGTTAAAAAATTGCAACACAATTCCTGTATTCGCGGCTAAAAATGTATTTATTCGCGAATCTAGTCGGTATATGAGAAGGATTAGTATTCTTTATTAACGCATCGGCAACTTTTTTACTAAAGGCACGTGCCATGGCGACTTTTACAAAGAGTGATTCAAATTAAATGGAATAATTAAAATCAAAGTAAAACAAACCTTGTTGTCATTAAGCCTAAAGTTTGTTGTTCAGGCACTGATGGTTCACACTTTTTTGATGTTGCGCACTGCCTCCTTCCACGCACTTCTAATGCGGACGGTAATGGACCATTGGACTCTTGGTTCTTCCTTGAAATTGACTGACCTTCTGCCTGTGTAGGGATCTCACATGGTTGATTCTTGTTTTTTTTTTCTTGTTAGGAATATTCCATACTAGAGTGTTTCTCCTTCGACCCAAAGTGGTTCCTGTCTAAAGCATCTTCTTCCCTCAAATCTCTAGGTCTGCCTCTTCCACTTCTTCCTTTAGCTTTCCAATCAAGGTTCTTCTTCCATTCTTAAGAGGTGTCCATACCGTTTCAAACGTTTTTATTCTATTTTTTTCTAATATATTCCAACATTCAATATCCATTGACATTTACTGCTAGTTCGTTGTAGGTAATTCCACCTGGCATTTTTCTCTTTAGGCTTTTTAGCATTGCATATTTTTCTGTACAGTGAGGAGCTCGCCCATTGCTACAACCCCCAACCTGGAGGACCAGATAATTTGTAATCATGGTTGTCTCCCTCTAGCCTTTAGTGAATCATCATTGAAGTAAAGGCATTAGCTGTAAGTTTTGGTTCGCCTCGGCATTTCATTTCCCCGATACCACACACATCTGGGAAGCATTCCCCTATCCACCACCTGGGGAGGCGCCCGATGGGGGACTAACAACCCCACATGGAGGTTTATTGGTACTAATAATAGTTTTACATAGCATTAGTTTGGTTATTCTATGTCCATCCATAGTAATTCTGCCCGAAGGCAGGTCCTTCACTGCAATCATAGCATTTTGATGCTATGTTTGCAGCTTTATCAGGGAATTGTAGGTGTGGTAGCTTCCCATTGCTTTCCACACCGGTGAAGGATGATGATGGTGATGATGATAATGAGAAGGATGATGATGATGATGACCATATGATTTCGGGGACCGTTTGGGCCTTAAAGTTTTTCTGACATTTGTTTTACAGGTGAGGAAAAACCCCGATAAAAACCTCACCCAGAAAAACTGCCCCGACCGGAGATCGAACCCGGGCCCGCTGCTTGACAAGGCAGCACGCTACCTCGAGACCACAGCGGTGGACTATTCTATGTATATCTTTTGATTTGAAAGTTGGTAGCAGGGAAAGTAGGTTTTGTTTGGCTCAAAGGAAGTTTTTCATGAATTTTATTAATGTTTATATTATTATTATTATTATTATTATTATTATTATTATTATTATTATTATTCAATTAATTATAGTAAAACAGAATATATGAACACAGATCTTTCTGATGAATTAGAAATAAATGGAACAAAGATTAAAGCAGTAGAATATTTTAAGTACTTGGGATCAATTATTCAAAAGGATGGATCATCTAAATTAGACATCGAAAAAATAATAATAGAGACCAAAAAAAGTTATTGGCACATTAAGTTATATTTTATGGAGTAGGAATATAATCAAGAGGACTAAATTATTAATATATAACACAACTGTGAAGAGTATTTTATTACATGGTGCGGAAACATGAACACAGAAATAAATTATTAGTCACAGAAATGGACTTTCTAAGAACATATGTTGAATATCAAAATTGGGCAAAATGAGAATAATACAATAAGAGAAATAATGAATGTAGAAAAGGATATTGTACAAGATATTGAAGAAATCAAACCAAGATGGTATGGACATGTAATGAGAAGAAGGGGCACAGAAACAAACAAAGAAGTATTAAAATCGATACCTTCTGGAAAAAGGAAACGTGGTAGACCAAAGCCAATGTGGATGAAGGGAATTCTAGACAACATGAAAAAGGGAAATATGACGGAAGCAGACACACAATACCGGGAAATGTGGAAGAAAAAATGTACATTTTGGTTGAGGATACCTGTGTATATAACAAACAATCCTGAAAAAAAAATTATTAGTTTATTGTAGCACTTGTTTATAGCAGTGCGGCCACTTGAATTTAAAACTAAGTGAATGTTCTAATTGAATATAACAATGGGGAGAATTGAAATCACGCAGTGCGGATCTTTAAATCCACTTTATCTGCACACTGGTATAATATATTATTGAACTGCTATCAGCCACACCACTATAGTACACTTGCCATATTTTACCAGAATTCGCGATAAAAGGCAAATACAATAGAACATTATGTAAACTTTATGTTCGTGTATGTTTGGTACACATTCGGATGCTAGTAACGTCAGATTAGATAATTTTCATCCATTGCACAGGATGTTCTAAAACCCTGTTATTTCATTAAAGGTCTCATTTCAGTACATTATGACATTATTGGCTTCATAACACACACACACACATATACACCGTGTTCCAAAATGATGGACGGGGTTTTAAGCAGTTGGTATAGCTTTACAAACGAAATTGGATGCGTGATTATTTGCTATAACGAAATAAAAACTGTGAAAGTTTCATATCCTGTATGCAGTAATTTGTTTCTTGTCATTATTATGTCGTCAGCGTTAAATTTGTGAAAATAGCGATTTCTGTACAGAAGTCATTCTGTGTGTTGCAATTTGCGAGGTCAGGTTCCATTGTTGTAGCCCAGCGAGCTTTCCGACGGCAATTTGGAATTGATCCTCCAACAGATAAACTTATCCGTCGATGGTATAAACAGTTAGAAACAACTATATGTATCTGTGAAAGGAAAAGTTCAGGACGTCCACGAACACCAAATGACGCGTCGGTGCGGATGACATGATTCATTCCCACACGCTCCACTGTCTCCCGATCTCACACCTTGTGATTTCTTCCAGTGGGGATATGTGAAGGATCATGTGTACGTACCATCACTTCCGGTCGACCTTCTAGGCTTGAGAAGAAGGACTGTTGCTGCTGTTGAATCCATTACTCCAAATATGCTGATCAAAGTTTGGGAGGAATTCGACTATCGGCTAGATGTGTGTCTTGTGACGAAAGGTGCTCACATTGAACACTTAAAGTTTTAAAGTATGTTATGAAAACTCGAAGAGTTTATCTTTAATCCTATGTAACTTTTGTTCTTATATATATATCATGTAAGGGAAATTAAATCACTTTGAAATCCTGTCCATCATTTTGGAACAACCTGTATATATATATATTACAGATGATGGCAAAGGCAAAAATGATTTAACTAAAATAGAAGCATTTTCTGCGGACCTTCGGCAGAAGAATAACGCAAGAGGCTTGTGAAGTGCTTTGTGTGGAGTGTAGCATTGTATGGCACAGAGACTTGAACATTACGACGGAATAAGGAAAAGAGACTGGAAGCTTTTGAGATGTGAATATGGAGAAGGATGGAGCATATAAAATTGACACACAAAATAAATAATAAAAATATGTTAGACAGAGTGAGTGAAGGAAGTTGGAACTCGTAAAGAAAAGAAAAAGAAATTGGTTTGATCACTGGCTAAAAAGAAACTATCTGCTGACGGATGCCCTAGAAGGAATGGTCAACGGAAAGAAGGTTGCAGGCAGCAAGACATCAGATGATATACAATATTAAAATAAGCGGTTTGAATGAGGATACAAAATGAAAGGTTGAGTTAAGGAAAGAGTGGAGAATGTTGAGTTTACAGTGAAACACTTGCTCTTGGGCAGAACACTACGTATGTATACAGTACAGATGAGTTGATTTTTCGAGGGTAGTGGCATGATTCAAATCTCGTGTTATATGGTACAAGAGACTCGAGTTGCAACTCATGAGTCATGAGCTTAACAGGTGCATTTGTGCATCTCTTTCTAGAAGGACCAGCCTCTGGATATTTCGATTCGAGAAAGAAGAAGGCTGAGCTTTTCGATAGTTCGATCTAGAATATATAAAGGGGTATGAGTCAGTCGTGGTCTGGAAGTCGACCCGTGAAGTAAATTGTCAGCGTGGGAAGTTTACCAATATAAATGGCACGGCACATTTCATTGAAAAACTGCTACTAAAACTGTTTACATACAGACTTAACGAGAGGAGAGGCCGAAGGAGGGATATAGACATCAGCTTACCCGGGACGGTACAGTCCACAAGACCTAATCACTGATTATTGATTGATCGATCTCTGTTCTATCCACTACGGGTACATGACTGCTTTTCAAGTGGAAGTTTCTTAACCATGCTTATTTCCCAACAGTTATCAGAGATGTGTTGCCTCCAGGACACATCTAGTATGAAGGTATTACCCGGATGGATGAAGATCGGTTAAATTTTGCCCAAAGGTATTTTATTTAGACTTGAGATTCTATTTACGAATCCGGAAAATATTCAGACTAGGGACCCACGGCTTAAAGTTCTTCTAGAGGAAGAATCTATCGACCCGGGCCGGGTTAGAACCTGCGACCCTAAGGAATACTGGCAAGGAACATGACCACTAGACCACTGCATCCGACTAATCCTTGATAGATAATTATTATTATTATCATTATTATTTATATCATTTTTACTTCTAATTACTGTTGTTACGGTATTATTATTGTCATTCTTGTTATTGTTATGTTGTTATTAGTTTTGTTATAATTGTTATAATTGGTATTATTATTATTATTATTATTATTATTATTATTATTATTATTATTAGCAGTAGTAGTAGTAGTAGTAGTAGTAGTAGTAGTAGTAGTAGTAGTAGTAGTAGTAGTAGTAGTAGTAGTAGTAGTAGTAGTAGTAGTAGTAGTTTTATTGTAATTATTATTTATTTTCTTATGATCAGAGTCATGGGCTAGTGGCCAAAAGTTTCAGACTATAGTCCATGAGGTCCCGGTTTCTATTCCCGATCAGACCAAAACAATTTTTCTTTAAAGGGAATTATTCCCGTGATTGCCCATGGCTTGGAATTTAGCTTAAGGACTCTCCTGGTGCTTCATTATCATTTATCACCATCATATCATCGGAGTAACGTTACTCCATCTTCCAGGTGCCCCAACCTAAGAAATGTATTACAATTCCGCCAATGCCAGCGAGAAAGCCAGAAACGCCATGAAAGACCAGATGGTGGTAGTATACTAAAATATATTATTATTGTATTATTAGATTATTATTATTATTATTATTATTATTATTTATTATTATTACTATTATTATTACGTTTGGAATGTTAAATGTAATTTTAAAATCTGCTTTAAAATGAAATTTAAATGAAAATTGTCAGTAACGCGTTACTAAATTAGATTAATTTGGATTTGGTGTTGTGTGTAGGTGAAATTGAACGTGTGGATTTAATTGGCGCAGGAAATGTTATTTTGATTGAAACCTTAAAATTTAGTTCGTTAATAAATTCTGGAATTAGCGTGTACCGGGTGGCCCATAAGTCCTAACGCACTGTTCTCAGAGCTGTGGTGTACATTTAGCAGATACATTTTTGATCATCAATCCATATCCGTAACTATACCTTTTAATTAGTAAATTGATGTCAGATTCGTAGACTTTTCTTTCATCATCAGCTGTCTAGTCGTTAACGTCGTTTCATTTGGCAAATTCCACTAGTTACTAATTACATCGATAGTTTTCGATACTTTTCGAATAACAATCGTCCCAGCGATATGACAGCCAACCTGTTTATTCTTTAAAAAATAACATAATGCCTATATATAATTTACATACTTAATTTTTTTTGTTCTTTATTTGAATTACATAAACTGGCATCTTACGTAGAACCACCATAATAGTTATGTTGGCTCTAGTGTTGGTAGTAATACCTACAAAAAATCTAGGTTATACAGAGTTCTTCATTTATATCCTAACGGGCACACGGCATTTTCCCAGTGCGCAGTTGGATGTGCCACATCCGGCTTTGCTCCTACATAAACTCCGCGCATATAGCATGTATAAAAATCGAGGTACTTTGATAGTCCATGATATATTGAAGAGTATGAGTCGCCAAGGTAATATTTTAATTCTTGTTTTCTTTAATTTTGTTTTTGTTATTAAAATATATTGTTTATTACTCCTGTTATTTTTTGTGAAGGCATTTAACTTATTGCTGATATAATGTATTATTATTTTTATGAGTTAGAAGAATAATCGATACAAGGTTTATACAAAAGAAGGCTAGAAGATTATGCAAATGCGGAAAAGCCAAAAAAGGAAATTGAAGAAGAATGGAATAGTATAAAAGGACTCGTATATAAAACAGCAAAAGAAGTGTTAGGAACAAAGAATGTAGGAGGAAGAAACAAAGGACTAAAAAATGGGATCCCGAAATCCAGAAATTGGTAAGAGATAAAAAGGAGGCCTACTTAAAATACTTAAACAACAAGAATGACCAAAACAGAATAGAATATAATAGAACAAGAGCATTAGTAAAAAAATATACTAGAAAATTAAATAGAGAACATTGGGATAGATACATAGCAGAAATGGAACACAATTTACACGGAAGACAAGACAAAGTATATAAATTTATAAGAAGCCTTAATTCTGAAGTAAAAGACAAAACAAATCTGCTAACTATACAAGATATAGAATTAGAAAATTATTATAAAGAACTGTGGACGGACAAACAAAATAAAGAAGAAATAACACTCGTAGAAACAAATGAACAATATGCAGAGGTAGATGAATTAGAGATGCAAGAAATTATAGATATATTAAAGAAATGTAAAAATAATAAAGCATGCGGGATAAATAATATAAACATAGAATTGATAAAAAATGCCCCAAAGAATTTTAAAGAAAGAATTATTAAAATTCTATAACAAGTGCTGGAAACAAAATACAATACCAGAAGAATGGAAAATTGGAAAAAATAATCTCAATATTTAAAAAAGGTGATAAAACAAAGCCAGAAAACTATAGAGGCATAAGCTTACTATGTGCAGCATACAAAATATATTAAAAAATGATCAACCAAAGATTAACAACTATAGTAGACGGAACAATATCAGACGAGCAGACAGGTTTTAGGAAAGGAAGAAGCTGCACAGACAACGTATTCACTTTAAAACAAATAATAGAGAAGCGAAGAGAATTCAACTTAGAGACGCACATCCTCTTTATAGATTATAAGAAGGCCTTTGATAAAGTGTCTAGACCAAAATTATGGAACATATTAAGTGAAAAAGGAATTCCACTACACTTGATAGCAGTAATTAAGAAAATGTATGAGAAAACAAAAATAAAAATAAATCAAAGGGAACCAATACATATAACAGGAGGAGTTAGACAAGCTTGTCCACTATCAACCACGCTTTTTAACATTTATTTCGACGACATGATAAGATCATGGAAGCAAATGACGACTGGGGGAATTAACTTAAGAAATATCGTAATAAAAACAGTAGCCTTTGCAGATGACCAGGTTTTAATAGCAAAAACAGAAGACGAACTACAAAGAATGCTATATAAACTAAATGAAATATCAAAAAAATACAACATGGAAATATCCTCACAAAAATAAAAAAAAATGGCCTTCAAGGGTGCTCATCCAGTTCGGACAAAGATAATATTAGAAAATAAACCAATAGAACAAGTAGTAACATATAACTTCCTAGGTTGCGAAATATCATACACAGCAGAAACAGATATAAATAACAAAATAAATAAGTTTAATTATATAACAGGAACACTAAAAAGAACTTTGAAAAATAAAGCCAGGAAAGACTCTATAATGAAATTATACAAGACAATGGCAGTGCCTATTATTACTTATGGATCCGAAACATGGACAGTGACAACACAACAATCTGCCAGAATACAAGCTGCTGAAATGAGATTCCTCAGACCAATAGCAGGATATCAAAGAACAGACAAAAACATAACACAGAAATAAGACAACAACTAAAAATAGAGGAATTAAACTCAACAATAGAGAAATACAGAACAAACTGGAAAGAACACTTGGCAAGGATGACTGAGAATAGAATACCAAAAGCAGCACACAACTAATCACCACGAGGCAGTAGAAGTTTGGGAAGACCAAGGAAAAGATGGAAAGAGCAGCAATTTGGAGCCGGAACAGGCGAGTAAATAAGCCTAAACCGTGAAGAAGAAGAAGAAGAAGAAGAAGAAGAAAAGAAGAAGATTTTTATGATTATTATTATTATTATTATTATTATTACGATTATTATTATTGTTATGATTATATTATGATTATTATTTTATTATTATTCTTGTTAGGTTGGTGATTATTATTATTATCGGCAATATCATTGTTATCCACTACTGAAGAAATGATCATTTCATGAGGATGACGGAGAAACGTACAGTGTTAACAAAGGAAAAGTTAGACGAAATAGGCGGAAGTTTGGAGCGTACACTATCAAAATCCGTACCAAAATTAGCACAACAGGTGGGAATTTCAGAGTTTTCTACACATAGAGCAACTAAATTATTAAATCTAAAATCCTATATGTGTACACGTATCCATTGTTTAAAACAAGGTGACCCAGTATCTATAAGATAAGATTTTTATGCATGCTTTACGCGCGGAGTTAATGTAGGAACAAAGCGGGTTGTGGCACACCTAACCGCGCACGGCAAAAGTCGTGTGCCCGTTAGGTTATAAATGAATAACTCTGTACTTAGATGATATATTGTGTATGCTATGCTGTAACGGCCTTCTCTCACCCCTAAGAAGCCACAGCTTATGCAACAACCACACGCCAATGGTTCCACTTTCCAATGTTGCCACCTCCACATTACTCTTCAAAAATAGGATTTTAAAATTAAACCGTTCTATATTACCATGTACATACCTGCAAAAAAATTGGTTAGTTGATTTGACAACTTCGGAATATCTCCGCCTCTTTCTCACTAATGATGGTTAAAAGGCGGTCGGCTTTTGTTAAGTGACTTTCGGGAGAGTGGTTGAAACCGAAGATTTTTGACAGTTCCAGGAAATGAGACCGTTAAAGCATGGCACGAACAATATTGTTCGTCCATCACATTTTCCATTGCAATTAGGAGATTAGAAATATCGATTGCTGTCACTACTTTAGCACCAAAACTAAACATAACCGGCTACACGTTATTTATGAGCCAGACACCTGAACGTTTACGAAGGACCGTTCAGAACAATGTTGTCACCAGGCATTACTTCTTTATAACAATGTCCGGCCATACAACTGTTCTCATCAAGGGACATCCTGCAGCGTTTTTCTTTTGAAATATTTGATCACCCACCATACTGCCGGGACTTGGCTCCATCTGATTTTCATATATTTATTCATATTGTCAGTTTTTGTCCAGGTCCGTGGTTATTTATGTTCTGATGTAAATGATGACATAGATGTATAAATTCTCACATAACACTTCATTTCATTTCACACATTATCAGTAACTTTTTACCACAATTTTCTCTACTCGATTAATTTTCTTTTATTGTTTATCTAAGTTACAATTATTTTTACAGTCACTGATGAATCTGTTCAACACAATTTCTCGTACACAACTTATCGCTGTCCAACACGAGACTGAGACACTGGTATCGTTGTGAAACCAAGACTGAGAGTGAATGGCTTTCTGCCCTATTTATAAAGGAGCAAGCAAATTTCCAGGCTTAGGTTCGAGATACTTCGAATCGTAGAAGCCTCTGGCCACCGATCGTACCCGAAAGGGGAGGGAGATGCTGGTAGAATCGTCTGGTAAGACACCCCAGACACTTCGGCCGGTTTGTGCGGGCCCTCTAACTCGCGATTGGCGAGTCACAAATCTGCTCTTACCAATGCGAGACCACCAATCTCGCCCCGCCCACGTAATTCAGGCGTCGCTATGCAACACTTAACAATATGAAACTGTGTCTAGGTGAGCAGCATTTTAGCAAAGACAGCAAACTGCATACCAGCGTAGATAATTGGCTGCCTTCTGTAACGGGGGGTATTGGAACTTTGGTACCACGCTACGAGAAGTGCCAGAGCGGCGATTACATACAGAAGTAGATATTAGGTGTAGCTAAATGGTGCAAACAAAACTTTTTGATTTTCACTATGATTTTAATTTCGCGACCGATCGGACCTTGAAAAAATAGCATTCGCATCAAAACTTTAATATCCACATAAATAACAATATCATCGGTTGATTAATGTCTTTGACATCATCAGATTCCTAATAGCCAATTTTATCGGTTCATCCAATCTCCTGGTTGTAGATGTTCCTCTTTCATGTATAGATATATTCCCCAACTCCAGGAAGTTTTAGGTCTTCCTCTGCCTCGTCTTCCCTCAGGTTTCCATTCCAAAACACATTTTGGTAGTCGATCCTCTTCTATTCGCTGGACATGTCCGTAACATCTTAATTGCTCAGTTTTAATATAATCTAAAATAGTGTCTTCAATCTTCATTTTCTCCCTTATAACTGGGTTTTAATTTTTTCTCTTCTTGAAATTCTTACTGCCCTTCGTATAACATCCATTTCCATTGCCATAAAATACTTATTTGTTTTTATTGTTAATGGCCAATGTTCTGCTCCAGAAAGAATGATGCTTTTAACAATTGTATGACATATTAATTTTATTTGTATCATCATCATCATCATAGTACATTCACGAATTGACCTGTTTCGGCCTCAAGAGAAACGCCATCCAGAAGTCTTTTGAGTGGACGTCCTGGTCTTCTTCTTCCTGCAGGTTGATATCTTAACATTTGTTTGGGTATTCTGTGATTTCAATTCCTTCTGGCTTTTTTCGTGTTGAGACTTGAAAGTAGTTTTGAAGTTCCTTAGGACAGGTTACTGGCCTGACGCTATGTAGTCCAGTGGTAGGTCTGCTACCTTTTAGTCTCTGGACAGACATTAGGATACCGCATTTACTCAGTACCTGATGGAACGGTTATACCGCCGTGACTCGGTCCTCAGAGCCTCGTTTGTGAAAACGGGTTGTACCACGAGAAGGTGAGGATGAGAATTAGGTAGGAGAGGTTATACACACGTCACTACCCCTTACAACCCAGTAAGTAAAGTAATCCCACTACAGGCCTCGGGAGGCCCTTGGGGTAGTAGGATGTTAAGGCTCCCACTTTTCTAGACAATCGGCACTTGATGTCAGCCGGGTTGTCAGCCCTGCGTGACGGCCGCCTTTACCCCCAGAACAAGCGTCTGGTACTCATTTCCGTTAGAGGCTGAGTCGACCCCAGGGCCATAGTGCCGCCAGAAGGTTTTGGTCAGTTTAAAAATATTTTTATCCCACACTATTCCATTGAGACAAGCAATTGCAAATTTTCTTTATTATTTATATTTCTTATTTCCTCTTCATAACTTCAATTTTTATTTATTTTAATTCCTTAATATGTGATTTCACTACAATATTTTATTGTCTCCCTAGTCTCCAAAATTAAATTTGTTCTGGTTGACGAATTGATAAATATTTTGTTTTCTTCACGTTCAAAATTAATATCCATTTATTATATTCTTCTAACATACAAATATTCATTCATTCATTTTGAGAATTTTTCTTATCCAAGGTTTTGTCCAACCAATCTTAATAATTAACATGAGTTTTAAAAATACATAAATGACCATGGACTTATAGACTATCAGTTTGTTATACTCAATCACAAATTTCCCTTACCGGTAATTAAAGTTCTGTATCTTTTTATGTCCTCTATGTCTTGATCCGTTGTACCAAATTTCCTCATTGAATGTTCAACGTTATTCTTCCAAGTTGTTATTGGCCTTCCTTTTCTGCCCCTTCCTTCAGTTTTCCATGTATACACAACCTTTGGTAGTCTTTCATTCTGCATTTTTGTTACGTGTCCATACCATATTAGTCTTCTGTGTTCAATATCTTCCATTATATTTCTTCATGCATTGATCCATTTCATAATCTCTGTATTATAATTATTTCCAGTCGAGATTTTCTATCAGCTATTCTGTAACACTCGATTTCAACTGCAGTTATTCTGTTGGCATGTTGTATCATTTTCCAAACTTCCGATCCATATAACATTATAGTATGGATTTATAAATTATTTGTTGTGTTCTGTTAATGATGTTTTTACTCCATAGTATAGAGTTTAACATTCATATGGTTTTTCTTCTATTACAGATCCTTTTTGCTATTTCTTTATTTGATGTTCCATCTTTCTCTATGATCTCAAATGACAGAAACTAATATAGGAATATTACTTTCTTAACCCATTCGCCTCAAACCACGAGGTAGACTCGCTAGTAATTAAATGACCTTCAACTCAGAAGACGATGTACACTCGCTTAACTCTTCTGTTATATATTTCGCAATATTTTGTACATCCCTTGGCAGGGTAATATTTTGGTAACATCCACGAGTAGTAGAGGGATATGGTTTTGCTTTCGCCCTTATTCTGATTTCGAGTACCGTTATATTTTGTTTGTTTTGAATGTATAAAAATGACAATACAATTTACGGGACCTTCAATCCAGTTTCTCGGAAAATGCATCGAGCATTTAAACCTGAAGCGAATGGATTAAATTCCTAGTGACACCGGGCGAGTTTGAACCACGATACTGAGCAGGATGTGACTGTACTGGGAATGGATTGATGATACGCTGAGAGCGAGAAACAAGCGGCCGTAATTAGCAAATGATTTAGTTTGCTTGAGATAGGAAAGTTGTGATCTGCGTGTAATAATATTAAGAATCACCAGAGGGAGGCACTAACCGCATTATCAGCGTAAAAACAGAGTTTTCTTGCTTATAAAATTAGTGGTGCAAACAGCCTACCTCACTTGGATGAAATCTAATAAGGTTTTCCTCTGGAAACGCCTGGAAAAACTTTATCTCCTGTGCGTGTGGCTACAAAGCACGCTCGTTCATAAGGGGTGTTTAAACTGTAGCTAATGAGGCCAATAATTCTAATTACAAGCATGTTCAATTTCATATCCCTCAAGGCTCAGTTCTAGGTCCCATAACTAATTCAAATGGCACTACCGAAACTGTAGTTTCATAGCAGCGCAGATACACATCCATATCCTGAGCTTATATTTTCCGGTCTCCACTGTACAATTTACCTCACATAATTCATAGCTAATACAGGGTGCGGCATAAGTCAGTTAACCACTGCACACGGTTACGAGAAAAATTTATATTGTTTGAAACTAGGGTTTTGAATACAGGACCGTCAGAATATAATCTCATACAATATTAAGAAAAAATACTGCAGTTTATATATTATATTTAGTTCACCGCTGTGGTCTCGAGGTAGCGTGTTGCCTTGTCACGCAATGGGCCCGGGTTCTATCTCCGGTCGGGACAAGTTTCCTGGGTGATGTTTTTTTTCGGTGTTTTTCCTCACCTGTAAGACAAATGCCAGGAAACTTTAAGGCTCAAACTGTCCCCGAACATCATATTTATCATCATTAACATATTCATTATGTTTAGGATTAAGGGCTCTCCTGGCTTATCATTACCATCATCACCTATCATATATTATCGGGGCAGCGTAAATTCACCTTCCAGGTGCCCAGGAACATATTCTTCGAAAGTGCTCCACATCTTGCATCCAAAGTTGAGGAAGACTGAGACCTCAGGTATCTATTTTTATATTTTAAATTTTACATATCAAACTCAACGGTTTCGTCATGAATTTTAGAAGCACCATATATATTCATCAGTAATGCCACGAGTGATTTCCAATTTATCTAGATAATTTGGAAATCAAGAGTGCCATTTGTTAGGACTATTTAACGAATAAAATTAAGATGTTTGCTCAGAAATCATTATTTAACTATAGTTACTTTAAAATATTTATATATTTAATGTAAACGGCGATGTTTGAAAACAAATGAGAAACGCTTCATTTGCTTATTTTGCTCGTCACTGCAACCAGATAATACTATTTATTGCTAAAGGATCGCAATGTTGTAAGAATGCACCCTAGTGGGTAGTAGGTATTAATTAATTTCTGATGTCCTATGATGTAAATATGTCAATTATATTTTTCTGCAACGTCATTTCCTGGAAAATAATTCGTTTAAGAAAGTGCAAATAGTGTTTTTTTTGTGGCATAATCAATTGTTGCAAATGTTTTTATATTATCTCTTTCTGTTGACATTCATGCACTATATATACAATCTGGTAGCCGTATTTCTTTGGGGGTAGGTCACTGCAAAATAATTCTATGACCTATTCAGAATGTTAAAAAGGAGGTGCTTTCTTTATTATGATAAACTTTAGTTGGTAAATTCTAGGCGAAACACGACTGTGATTGGTTGTAAATAAAAAAACATTGGAATGTGATTGGTCATTGACTCCCATTTGGGGCATGAGTTAAATTGTCACTACAACTATTTGACACTAACTTGTTATATACGTAATCGATAGATGTTGACGGGAGCTGACGATTGAAACTCAAACGAACGTCGTAACTTCTCCAAGTCAAAATGTATACTAAACCAAAATTATATGACGCAGCGAAACGACCTCAAAATGGCTGCTCTATCTCTTTCTCCGCTCGCATGCGTCACAGTCCACACTCAAGGTAACGAAATCTTTGAACCTTTATCTATTGAGTGGTGTAATTAAATTGTGGATGTAGATGATAGATATGTAGCTGCAACACCAAACTGTATCCCCCGATTTTGTTATCATCAGTTTTCTGAATTGCTTCCCACCAACAACCTAACTAACTAATCTCACTGTCACTATCGAACCCACAGTTTCATGGCCGTGCGAACATAATCTATCCATACATTCCTATCCCGAGCTAATGTTTTCCAATCATTCCCTGTATAATCTACATCCCTCAAATCATGATTAATTTTATTCTCCCACCTCATTCTGTTCTACCAACTGGACGTTTTCCTTCGGTTTTCCTATAAAAAGCTTCCATGCACGTCTTCCATTCCCCATTCGGGTCACATGTCCTGTCCATCGCAGTCACGAGACAACTGTTTTTATTATATCTGGCTTCCTGTAAAGACCATGTAGTTCACTGTTATGTAATCTTTTCTGAATAGTGATCTACATACAGAGTGATTCAAGAGTCCCTTAACATTTTTTCATATCGTTAATTTATGTATTTTTGTTTTAAGTAATTGGAAACTATGCTAGCCATAGATGAAAGATTAGCTGCTTTTTCGCTCGTATACAAGGATTGACGTACTGGTAGGTACATGAAGAATTCACTAAAAAGTCAGAAAACCAGGTCCTAGCAGACAAGCTTTTAGAGATCTTGTACTGAAAATGAAACTAACGGGATCTCTCTTGCTGATGAAGCACGTAGAGGGAGGCCGGCTACAACACCAGAAGACGTGCAAAAGATACAGGATGCCATCTCACTAAGTTCCGGTGCATCAACCAGAAAACTGAGCAGAGATCTGGGTATGTCCCAAAGCACTGTATGGCGTACTTTGAGCTTCAAACTGAACAAACGTCCTTATCACATCCAGATTATGCACAAGACTATGTAGCTCGACAATCTACGCGTAATGACCTGTTAAATGCCATTGAAAATGAAGACCTCATGGAGCATGTGTTGTTTAGTGATGAGGCAACATTCCACACATGTGGACATGTCAATAGACATAATTGTAGGATTTGGGCAGGCGAATAGCCAAACGCCATACAAGAGTTTCAGAGTGACACATCAAAGGTAAATGTGTGGCTGGGAATAACAAAAAGAAAAAAATACGGGCCGTTCATGTTTGCGGGACAACAGTCACTGAAAGTAACTATCTTGACACGTTAGAACAATACCTAGAATCGCAGCTGGCACAGGAGGCTGTACAAGATACTGTGGCTTTCCAGCAAGATGGTGCACTACCCCATTTTGCCATCATTGTTCGTGACCACCTCAACGAAGTTCACTCTTGTAGGTGGATCGATCGAAGTTCACTGAGAATTTGGGCGGCCCGCTCTTCAGATCTGACACCAATAGACTTCTTTATTGGCTGTTTCATTAAGTCCAAAGTCCAAAGTGTACGAAGTGAAGATCAATGCCTTACAGCAATTAATAAACCGAATAGCTGCAGCGGTAGCTGCAATCACGCCAACTATGCTGGCAAAAGTGTTTCACTATACACAAGAAAGATGGAGTCCGTGCCGTGACTTAGAGGATCACCACATTGAATTTTACTGAGTTTATCATCCAGTAGTCATTAGTTTCCATATGTAATAACAAGTTTGGCATAAAATATAGGTTTTGACGAAAATGTCAAGTGACTTTTGAATCACTCTGTATAACAAAATAGCGGAAGAAGTTAGTCAAGTCAGGAGTAACAGTTTATGAGTCAGACATGTGTTCGGGACAACAATTCAATTTAAGGGCCAGTGACCCGTTGGGACTGTCTCCCACATAAAAATCAAACTTGACAAGAACAATGGGATGCAACGTTGTTCTAGACGGCAAGAAAAATAAGTGCTCAGGTAAATTTGCGTTTAGTTTGGAGTTTTCAGAGAGCTCACTTGGTAGAGCATTCGCCTAGAGAGCGAAAGGTCCTGGGTTCAAACCCGAGTCTGAGCGTATAATTGTTCTCTTCAAATATAATTTATCCATCATAGAGATGTACGAAATGAATAATAAATACATCGAAAAATGCCGTACTGGTTTTATAATGTTCCAAATTAAAGGTCTTCTTAATAAAGAAGCCGTCATTTGACAATAGAAGCAACGGCTTCATAGCATTTGGTGTGCGGGAATTGACAACGTATAGAAGAGTTTGAGTTTAGATTGGAACTTGCTCACATAACTCACTTGTTAAGAGCATTCGCCCAGAATGCAAAAGGTCATAGGTTCAAGCCCCAGTCTGAGAATATAATTTTTCTCTTCAAATATAATTCATCGTTACTTCTTCTTATTCTACTTGTTTCACAGTAGCCTCTGCCCGCTCCAGGAATTTCCTTCCTCAAGATATCGGGGGTTGCCGCACACTTGACACTTTTAAGTCACGCTAATACAAATACGTGTTGTTAAATAATTAATTTTTCTCGACAACTAAATTTATTCTATGTCATTAATAGTTTTTTATCTCAATTTTCTATCTTGTACATTTTATATTTCAATCGCTAACTCTAGATTGAATCAAATATTTTGTAAATAATAATTATACAAGGCTACTCAGGAAAGGAACAGGCTTCAAACATTTATTTCTTCCAAACTACAAAAATAGAAACACAATTCGGACGTTCCTGCAAAGAGAAAAGTTTGAAGTTCCGATCACGGCCGCATTGGCGCTGTTGCTTGAAGTTACGATCATGGTAGCATTGGTGCTGTTGGATTCGAAGACGAGGAACAGAAGATCAAGTTCATTACAGTCTCCCAGGTTTTTATCTGTGGGGTTACGTAAAAGACCGTGCTTTTATCCCCCCTCTATGCCTGACACTCTTGAAAATCTGCGACATCGAATTGTTGAAGCTGTGAATTTGATAATAAGAGACCAGCTGATTCGTGTGTGGCAAGAAATGAGCCATCGTTTTGATATTTGTTGTGTAACACATGGTGCTCATATTAAATGCATAAAATAGTAAAATTCGAACATTTCTCTTTCCAGGAACGTTGGAATTGTTTATATATATTTTTTGTAGTTTGGAAGAAATACATATTTGAAGTCTGTTCCTTCTTTTTGAATAACCCTATATTGTAGACGTACCATGTATATTTATGTTTATTGTAATTTAGATGTAAGAATAATTTTTGTATTTTTTTAACCTGGTTGAGTGGTTGACAAGGCCTTAAGGCCTTAACTCTGCCAGGTAAACTAAAGCTATTATTATTATTATTATTATTATTATTATTATTATTATTATTAGTATTATTATTATTAGTATTATTATTATTAGTATTATTATTATTATTATATTGTCCAGTGATACCTCCCTTAAATCATGGCTAATACAGGGTGCGGCATAAGTAAGTTTAACACTGCATGTTTGCAAGGAATGGTACGTTTCCGGACATGGGTTCCTTAACAATACTTTATCTACTAAATCCCCTCGTGAACCCCTAGAAATCTGTAATTCTTATTCTGAAACATCCTGTGTGTCTGGCGACTCTCCCACATAAAAATCAAATTTGGGACAAAAATGGGATGCAACGTTGTGCTGGACGGCAGAAGAAAGAAGTGCTCAGGTTCGTTATTACTACTGTCAGTTGGTAATGAAGTTGATGTCAGTAATTTGAGTTGTCAAGGGACGGTAACGACTCACTTGCAGATCCGTGTATGTGGTACTGTGCATGTCAATCCAAGCTTCCGTTCATGTCCGTACAAGGGAGGGAAAAACGTGAGGGCGTTATCGCATGATTAACGACATGCCACCCTCTAAGGGGTGCCAAGCGATAGATTGATGGGAACTGGATACTTTGTATCACAAGTTTTTTTTAAGGCGACTCATATGAACTTGTTTCTTAAAGCATAGAAGCAAATCTTCTTTATACATACAATTTTTCTGTACGTGTGTTTGTTACTGAACTCCTGCTAAACGACTGGATCGATTTTGATGAATTTTTGTGTGTGTGTCTGAATGGGTCCCTCCATGGTTAAGATTCACAATTGGACCCTCTAAAGCCATTAAGTGTAGGAGTTCACCTGAAGTGAAAATTTAAAAATAGCTATACCGGTTACAATTTTCGATGTTTCACAACAAAACTCAGTACATGCTATAAAAAATAAATCGAGGAAGGTATTATTAAAAATGAGCGAAATCGGACAATTAGAATTGGAGAATTAGAATAGGAGGAAATCCTAAATTAAAAACTGCCTAAACGACTGGGCCGATTTTGATGAAATTTCCTGTGAGGTGTGTGTGTGTGTGTGTGTGTGTGTTTGAGTGGGTCCCTGGATGGTTTAGATTCACGTTTGGACTCGGTAGGTGGCGCTGCGATCGGGTTGTAGGAACATTTTATGTCAGATGTGTAGTCATCTGCATTATCGACATATTCCGCGCTACAACAATGTGACATAATCATGCGCGTGTAACAGATGGCAGTGAGGAGTTTCCTTGCGAACTTGTCTTGTTAATTAATTTTGAGGTAAAAAAGTAACTTATATTTTTATCTTCCGGTCATAACACGAGAATTGAACTTTCGTACAGGACAACGGCTGCCGGATGCGCTAGTATTACCAAAAAAATCGTTGTTTGGCCATGATAGCACCCAAATGGTAGTTTCGTTAAGACAATACGCTGCATGCTGGAAGATCGGGGGTTCGATTCACGATTTTCAAACTGGTGTAAACATGGTCACCGTAGAACAGGATCCATTAACAAGGGAACTGTCAACTATTGCATGCCAAAACCTATCTTGAAATTTCTTCCAGGGAAGCGTTGTGGTGTACAAAGACCATCCATGTGAAAATAACATTATCTGCACATTTTAATTGAAAGACACAGAAATCGAAGCCAGGATCCAGCAATGGCAAACCGCTGTGCATAGCAGATTGACTCCCTGTTTGCCTTAGAGCGGAGGGAAGTGAGGCGGGTGCAATGGCGACAGCAGTTAACGGGGGTTATCTAACACAGCCAATGAGGAGTTTTATTGGTTGCCTATAATTTAAATGAGAGATTTGGCGCTGGATTTTAGTGCTTTGCAGTTAAAAACTCCACAGACACAGTAGAAAAAGAACAAACTAAGCCTAAATTCCGTAAACCACCACCAATAATTGCAGATATAAAAATCACAAATGCCATGACTCTGGAAAAAATCGCAGGCAAAGATATCAAAACGGTAAAAATGACTTACTCTAACAACTCCTTAAAAATCCAAACAGAAGATAATAATACATACAATAATGTAATAGAAAGATTGAAAATAAACAATTACAAGTACTTCACACATTCCAATGAACCAAACACAGCACTAAAGGTCACTCTAAAAGGTCTACCAACTGAATTCCCTACAGCCGACATACTTTCGTACCTACAGAATCACAATTATCCAATCATTGCAATCAGACAGCTAACCAAACAAATGTTCCAAAATGGAAACAGAATAAAAACACCCCTGCCAGTCTGGATACTCACTTTTAAAAGAAATGAACACCTTGAGGAAATGCTAAAAGAACTTAGTCACATCTGCTACATAAGAGTAAAACTAGAAAAATACATAGGCTTATCAGGAATCACCCAATGTTACAGATGCCAGGGCTTTGGACACATAGCTCAGTTCTGTAATAGGACTGAGAGATGTGTCCGATGTTCTGGAACACATAGGCTTTCAGCCTGTTCAAACAAAAATGTTAAATGCACCAACTGCAAGGGCGAACACGCCGCAAGCTACAGGGACTGCCCCATATATAAAAAACTCACAGCAAGGCCTCAACAAATGAAAACAGATAAACCTCAACAACCTGCAGTAAAATCTACAATTCAAAGTGGCACTAATAAAACACAAAGAACTACACTAGACAATCTAAGACCAAACTCCATAAGCAGAGCAACACAAAATGCGGAAATTGAAAGCCCTACGACTAACAGTTTAAACTTCCCCCCACTTAATAGAAATCACACAGCTGCTGATGCAGTGAGAAACACCATAAATAATAATAACTCAAATTCAATTGAAGCACTAATCACCCTCATTAAAAAAGTCCTAGAAAATCCCCATCTATTAAATACCATAATTTCACTTCTCACTGCACTAACCCAAAATGGCCCTTAAACCCAAAACTTTAATAAAACCCCTGCTCCTATTAGAATGGAATGCAAACGGGAGTCAGAAGCGAAATACTAGAACTCACTAACCTACTAACCAGACTGAAAATAGACGTTGCATTAATAGCTGAGACTAAACTAAAGAAACATATTACTTGGAGGATACCAAATTATGACATTTACAGAACAGACAAAGAAAACGGACACGGTGGCACAGCTGTAATAGTCAAATCCACTATACAACACTCACTTACTACTATTCAAGGACTTACTAACATCCAACTAACTGCAATTGACATATACTCTCATAATGTTACAACTACTGTAGGAGCCATATACATACCACCTAAAAACGTACTAACGACTACTGAATTAGACACACTAACGAAGCACAATAAATAAATTCATTTTTGGAGGAGACTTTAACGCTAAAAGCCCAATATGGAACTCAAGACTTACTAACGCAAGAGGAAAAACGTTACTACAACACTCAATAGACAACCGATACCAAGTAACAGGACCATTACAACCAACCCACTATAGTTACCAAGGACATAGACCAGATGTACTGGACATTTTCATCATGAAGCCAAGATCTACCATAAATTACATTGACGCTCTTGACGAATTAAACTCAGACCACAGTCCAGTAATCATGGAAATAGACTTTCATCCCATCAGATCACAGACAAGAAACTTTAACACTAAAACTACAAACTGGGCATCCTTCAGACAAATATTAACTGACAGCATAACTCCAAATATTACAATAAATAATACAGAAGAACTAGACTTAGCCACCAAAACTTTTCAAGACACACTCCTGCAAACTTACAACAGTACTACTACCACCAGCTTAAACAGGACTCAAAATACGCACTACATCCCAGGACTAACTGAACTACTTCAACAAAAAAGACAATTAAGAAGAAAATGGCAACGTCTAAGACTACGAGAAGACAAACGACAACTAAACTTAATTACTAAAAGAATAAATCAACATATTAAAAACTACAAATTCAAACAACTTGACGAACAACTTAAGACTGCAGTTGAAAACGACAACACTTGGAAAATAATCAAAAACTTCACTCATAATCAAATGACCAGAAACAGACCTCTACATGGAAGAAACGGACTACTTTACGATGACCTAGACAAAGCCAACGCATTTGCAGAGACATTAGAAAATCAATTTAGATCAAAGACAAATAATAATCATCACGAACACTTTCAAGCTAAAATCAGAAGGCAAACAAAGACCTACTTAAACGTACCACCGACATTTCAAATACCTATAGCTACCACTACTGAAATAAAGAAAATTATAAACTCTTTAAATAACAACAAAGCTTCAGGACAAGACAAAATAACTACTACTACTCTAAAACAACTTCCTAGAAAAGGACTAGTTCATATGACCAAAATCCTAAATTCTGCACTTAAATTACATAATTTCCCAACTCCTTTCAAACAAGCTAACATCATTTCCATTCTCAAATCTGGCAAAAATCCATTATTTCCTCAAAACTACAGACCAATTAGCTTACTTGACCACATAGGCAAAGTACTAGAAAGACTAATACTTAAAAGACTACTACCTTACATATCTCAGATACTACCTCTGACACAATTTGCCTTCAGACCTGAACACTCAACTACTCTACAGTTAACGAGACTCATGGACGACATAACAACAGGATTTCTACAAAGACAATTCACAACTGCAGTCTTTTTCGACATAGAGAAAGCTTTTGACTCCGTTTGGCATACAGGCCTAATATTCAAACTAATTCAACATAAAATTCCTGACAGCTATATTAAAATAATTCACTCCTTTCTAAACAAGAGAACATTCAGAACCATATTTAATAATCAAACATCAGACTGGCATCCGATAAAAGCAGGCGTCCCTCAAGGATCTGTACTGGCACCAACATTATACAACATATACACTTCACAATCCCAACTTCAATACATACTAAAATAGCACAATATGCAGACGACACAGCGATATACTGTACACATATAGACATACACCACTCCACTAGAAAAATACAACTACACATCAACAGGATCAGCAACTGGTTCTCCAAATGGAGAATCAGACTAAACGCTGAAAAAACACAAGCCATCATATTTACAAGAAGAAGACCAAACCCACCTACATTAAATATAAACAACACAAACATTGAATACACAGACTCAGTTAAATATTTAGGAGTTACACTTGATAAAAAACTAACATTTAAACAACATATTAAACAACTGAAAATAAAAGCGCAAACCAGAACTTCACACATTTTCCCCATTCTCACAGCAAGCACACTTTCACTAAAACACAAAATAAACCTATATAAAGCTATCATCAGACCACTCATGACATATGCCAGTCCAGCCTGGGGACATGCCGCAGCCTCCCACATAAAGAATTTACAAATAGCCCAAAATAAAGCCCTAAGAATCATACTCCATGCAGACCGCCAAACTCAGATCTCCATACTACACGATGTCACAGAAATCTCTTACATAATAGATCACATAAAACACTTAGCATCCAGACAAAGATACACAATTCTTACACATAAAAACAGACTAATAAACGAGATAGGCAATACACAAATACACACTACACTACGATACAGGACACCAATGCATATAATACTTTAATTCTTAACGCATCATAAAACACTCTAAGAAACCAAGGCCGTGTTATTAATGCTTACTACTTAATCTATTCCTCGTCGTAAATAAAAATCTTGCACATAAGTTCATAAAAAATCAGTAGTAAATTCTAAACACATTCACTCAACATAACATACAATCAGCCATAAAACAAAGAGAGGAATACTCTCCTTGTCAATCATATAAAATAAACAGAACACCTAAATAAAAGCACTAAAAGATATCGGGTCAAGACCTTCATAAGGTCGGCACCAAATCCATACTCAAAAATAATTGCTCTAGGAGTTCACATGATCTATATTGTGTAGACTATACCTATTATGTATTATTAATCAAGTTGTAGATAGTTCATATTCGTTATTATATGCATAATTTAACCTGGTGATGTGGAAGAGAACTGCTTACGGTCTTAACTCCATCAGGTGAAACAAATCATCATTATTATTATTATTATTGTTATTATTATTATTATTATTATTATTATTATTATTATTATTATTATTATTATTATTATATGTGTCCGCTGTTCATAACAAAAAAATAGCACCAGGAACATACAGGTTTCAAATCCCAGGAGTCTTACCTTCCTATTGAAATATTTATGCAAATGAACGATAAAACCATATTAATATGTACCTTTTGTTGTTGCAGGTAATTGGCAACAATTGATGGAAACCACTCTTCAATGTAGTAAGTCAACCAAATTTCCTGTTTATGGGGAGTCGGTTATTAATTCGGGTTAATAGTACTGGTAACAAAAAAAAACTCATCATCCGACATTATCAGTTACTGAGGATAGAACAAGTTGAGCAAGGCCTTCACTATTTAAATTAATTTTAATTTGCTGAGGACGACTGATATTTCAGGTACAAATTTAATACTAGCCCCTATGACAAGTAATGGCAACAAATTGAAAATCAGCGATCCTAGTGGTCATTATTGAAATCATGTAGTATGTTGTTGATCAATCTTCGTTGTAGAAATCTGTAATATTGAGTCTTGAAATAGCAATATTCTATTAGTATACTTTTATTAACAATTTTTTTTTGCCTCTCTTTACGTCTTTTTCCTTATTGCATTCGTCTCTGATATGTGTAGGGCTCGGAAGTTGATGCAAAATCCTTATATAATTTTATGTCTGAAGACGAAATCCCAACATAAAAAATATATAGGCTATATACATCATAGAAAAGAAAAGATTACAGTGGTATGGCCATGTCAAAAGAATGCCAGAGCAAAGATTGCCTAAAATTGTTATGGAAAGGATCCCAATGGAAAGGAGGAAGAGAGGAAGACCGAAGGAAACTTGGATAGAAGGGGTACAAGCGGCTATGAATATCAGAGGATTGGAGGAAGATCAATGGATGGACAGAGAGGAATGGCGTTTGGTTTCCGGAAGACGGCGGCAGCTGCCATGCTACCGGATGATATATATATATATATAAATATATATATATATATATATATATATATATATACATTTTGAGTCATTGTAGGCCAGAAAATGGCGGGTTTTATTCGTCCTTTTTCGACATTTTTTTGGCATATTGATCCTTTTTAACCCTTTTTCAAGTCCTAACGCCTTTTCATGCACCTTTGCCATCTCTAGAGTACATTTATACCATTGTATAATTCAAGAATTCGCAGAGTCTAGTGTCAATTCCAACTTATTTATCTAGTTTTACTTCCTAAAGACTTTTCACATTCCAAAAACTGTTGAACCCTCACAAAACATCACATTATTTTCAACCAACAGCCTACTAACAGAACATTTGAAGTCGAAATAGTTCAGGCTAAGAATTTGCCACTTTCTAAAAATTGCCTCAAACAGAGGATGAAGGCAACGGCTATCTTTATTCATTCTTTAGCAGCTGCAACAGTTTTTTGCGTCATATTTATAGTTTCTAGGTCTTTTGTAGCTATCTTAAGGTTTTTCTAAAGGTCTTTTATAGGCATTTTATAAATCTTCAACTTCTGAGGCGTAGTATGTGCATGTTTAATACAGTGAAAGCTTATTTGCGGACGATATATTCCGTAAATATGCAGCGAGTTCAAGCGCCTAGACTGGGGTTTGAACCCAGGACCTTTGACTTTCTATGTCAGTGCTCTTCCATCTGAGCCGCCCAGGCGTCCAGTCTAAGCGCGTATTTTTCTCTTACACATAGTTGATTCCCTAACCCCAAATGGGACCCTCAGGGGTCCTCATCTAGAGGATATGTGGATGGCGACCACAAGGTGCCCAAGCTGAGCAAAACATTTCTTCCACTTACTTGTGTTTTGCACTCTTTTAACTTTACTATCTAACCTCCCTTGGTTAACTCTTGTTTTTTCGACCCCGACGCTATTAGGGCATCCGAGGGCTAGGGAGTCTTTCCTTTCTTCCATTTCTTCTTTCCTTTATTTTCTTTTCTTCTCCAGAAAAGCCTGACCAGAGGCTATACGATGGCAGCCCCATCACTGGTCTTGCCTTCCTTTGGCCAGCAACCAATCGAAGGGACTACTATTATACTTTCAAATCTTATATGAGAATTTTCCGGAAGGATCAAACTATTTACGCTGGAGGTAAAATTTTCTATAGGATCGTAACAGGCCTTGGCCTAATACTTGGAAGGAAGAAGAAGAAAGAAGAGATATGCAGCGAAAGTAACCGTGAATACGGAATGGTAATGTTTGTGGGTATATAGGGGATACGTTCCAAGATTACAGAATAAAATAAAAATTATCAAAATAAAATAAATTTAATGAGAGATTTTGAATAGTTTATATTATTATTGTCAGGCTTAGGCAAGGGTTTAAATAATTCAGTAATTTTCTCCTGTTTTGCCGCTTTTAAAAGGTCTTTCAATTCAGATTGATATTCACCTGTTAATTCAGCGATAGAATTCCTTATTTGGTTTTCGGATTTCTTGATGAATCCGTTAACAACGAACGTTAGGATTAGTGACAGTAAGGTTTGTTTTACTTTGATATTTATTTGTCCATTTGGTCTGAATCACTATTAATAAAAGTCGCCTTGGCACCAGCCTTCAGTGAAGAAAATTACCGGTGCATTAATAAAGGATACTAATCCTTCTAATATACCGACTGGATTCGTGAATAAAGAAAATGTTGCCGCGAATACAGGAACTATGCCACAATTTTTATTTAGGAATATTCCACAATACAGTGTTTCTCCTTCAACCCAAAGTGATTTCTCACCAGAAATTGGATATGGTGGACTAGTAGTTATGCTCCTTGTCTCGGTCCCGAGGGTCGCGGGTTCAAACCCGGCCAGGGTCGATGGATTTTTTAGGTTGGAAAAATCCAAGGAGAAAGTCCTCCGGGAGGGACTTTAAACCGTGGATCCTGAGTCTGAAGATTTTCAGGCTCGCAAAAGACTGAATGAAAGGCCTCTAAGCAAAATTTACCGAATTTTCCCATCCTAGTACTACCTTGGTTTCCTAGATGTCAGTATGAGGCGGAACGCTGACCACGGACCACTATACGAAAACAAGTGTAACTAAATTAGTATGGTTCAAATTCTTTCCTGTAGGGGAGAGCGCCTAAACCTCTGTTAAGGGAAACATGGGCTTACAAGATTACAAGAAAGAAGGTTCCTGTCTAAAGCATCTTCTTCCCTCAAATATCTAGCTGCCATACTTCTCTTCACTCCATCCATCCATCCATAGTTATCTAGGCCGCCTCTTCAACTTCTTTTCCATTAGCTTTCCAATTAAGGCCATTTTCAGCCCGCGAATAATGCAAACGCTAATAACGGAACAGGGAATAATCAGCTTCCACTGTATTAAGTGACTATTAGATCCGCAAAAAAAAAATGTTGAAATCTCTCTTTTAATTTAGTTACGTTATCATCTGCAATAATGTGCGCTGAAAATAAACTGAAAGCTTTCAGATTCTGATCCAACTATTGAACAGGAATGTAAGAGTATTGTGAATGATGGAACACACTGTACTGCAGACAGGAACACGATTCAAATTTGAAAAGTCGTCAGTTGCAGGTGGTTCCCCCGGGTCGATGCGCCAATTTTAAAGACAATGACTGCTGCTGGGTGGGTTTTATTCCCAGTTGATTGCGACTGACCGCACAATGTGCCAGCCTCTCGCCTCAGAATGTCCAATTCTATTCTCTCCCTCTTACAACTTCTTCAAAACATGTCAATCTTAATGACCTCTCCATAACTCACTCATAATGAAGAGTATTTATCTCATAGGTCGATAATTTTGCTTCTTCCTGTTGATAAAATTGCCTCTTCCTGTTGATAAAATTGCCTCTTCCTCTTCGTAATGAGAGATATCTCCACAAATTAACTTATTCAACAATGTACGATCTATGTGGTACAGCAAGAAATGTGAAAAGAAAACAACTTCAAAAAGTACCAAAAAATGTTAGTTCTGTTGCTCTAAAAAATTATTAAATGTTGTGCAATGAATCTGAATTATTGTTAATAGTTATTTCTCATATAATCTGTTATTGATTATTCCCAAGCCCAAAGAGATTTAACAGTAAAGATATGCTATTTATAACTATACAGCCGGCTTAAAAATCGCCGAGAAGTAAGATCGGAATACATAATCTCACGCTTGCTAAATTTTAAACATTATAATTATTTTTAGTTTCCGATGTTGTATTATTCGCTAAATAGTCACTCCTAATCAAACGAGATGTTGAGTTTTTCATTAGACAAAATCACTCGCGATTTTGTCGCTCGTAATTTTTTCAGACTATTTAACTCATGCCGCAAATGGGAGTCAATGACAAAATCACATTTCTATGATTTTTTATTTACAACCAATCACAGTCGTGTTTCGCCTAAAATTTGCCAACTAAAGTTTATCATAATAAAGAAATCGCCTCCTTTTAACATTCTGAATAGGTCATTGCATTATTTTACAGTGGCTGACCCTATGAGAAATACGGCTACCAGATTGTATATAAAGTGCATGAATGTCAGCAGAAAGCGCATACGATAGATAATATAAAAATATTTGTAACAATTAATTATATCACAAAAAAAAAAAGAAACCACTGTTTGCACTTTCTTAAACGAATTATTTTCCAGGAAATGACGTTGCAGAAAAATATAATTGACATATTTACATCATAAGACATCAAATTAATTAATATCTATCCATCCATAGTAATTCTGCCCGAATTCAGGTCTTTCACTGCAATTATAGCATTTTCGTGCTATTATTGCAGCTTTACTAGGGAATTGTAGGTGTGGTAACTTCCCTTTACTTTCCACACCGGTGAAGTATGGTGATGAAGATGATGATGATAAGGATGATGATGACGATGATGACAATATGATTTCGGGGACCGTTTGGGCCTTAAAGTTTTCCTGACATTTGTCTTACAGGTGAGGAAAAAACCCCGATATAAACCTCACCCAGAAAAACTGCCCCGACCAGGGATCGAACCCGGACCCGCTGCGTGACAAGGCAGCACGCTACCTCGAGACCACAGCGGTGGACATTAATACCTATAATGTTGGTTATAAATTTCTCCACTAGGGTGAATTCTTACAATACTGCGATCCTTTGGCAATAAATAATATTATGATCTGGTTGCAGTGATGAACAAAGGAAGGAAATGAAACGTACAAATCGTTTCTCATTTGTTTTCAAACATCACCATTTACATTAAACATATAAATATTTTAAAATAATTATAGTTAAATAATGATTTGTGAGTAAACAGCTTCGTGAGTCGTGAATTTATCGATAATTTGGAAATCGCTCGTGGCATTACTTATGAAAAATACAACCTCTTGTTAGATTACTGTTGATTCGTTTTTATTAAGGATTTTCTCTACATTACACTACTTCAGCCCAAATGTATTTTGCTCCGCCACAGATTTCTGTCCTCAGCATCATCTACTTTCAGGGCTCTGCTGATCACGTTTCTTGTTACTGAGGAATACAAGAAATGTGGATTAAATATGAATATTAAGAAAACCGAATATATCACGACAGATCTAGAGAATGAAGAGAAATTACAATGTGAAAATGTAGAAATTAAGAAAGTTAAAAACTTCAAATATTTAGGAACAATTTTAGAATGAGATGGTAAAAGTTATAGTAAAATTGAGAAAAGAATTAGTGAAGGAAGAAAAGTAATTGGAAAGTTAAATTCAGTGATATGTAGTAAAAATATTACAAATAAAAACTAAGACATTGATATTTAAATCATTAGTACACAGTGTTATGTTGTGTTGTGCAAACACCTGGACTTAAGTAGACAGCTAGAAAATAAATTATTGACAACATAGATGGATTTTTGGCGAAGAGTATCAAGGTAATCAAGAAAATTCGGAACCAGAAAATTAGAGAAATAATGAATGTTAAACGTAATGAAGACGGCCTACCACTCAATGGTATTAATAACCTGTTAGTTTATGTTGATGATGTAGTACTATTGGGCGATAGCGAGGAGATACTAAAGGGCAACACGCACACACTACTGAGTAATACTAATTAATTGGGACTGGAAGTAAATATCAATAAAACTAAATATATTGTCACACATAGGAATGCATTATGTAATGGAAATGGACGGCTAGTGAGAGGTGAGGGAAGTTTTGAAAAAGTGGCTGAATTCAAATATCTAGGAACAATAATCACAAACAGGAATGAGATGCACAAAGAAATTAAACATAGACTCAATAAATTCTGGAAATGTATGCTATTATGCATTACAGAGATTCTTGGCGTCCCAACTCCTCTTAAAAAACGTTAAACTGAAAATATACAAAAACTTTTATTCTACCAGTTATATTATGTGGATGTGAAACAAGGACTCTTACTTTAAGGGAGGAAAAAAATACGAGTATTGGAGACATTCTTATGTAGACAATTTTTGCACCAAAGAGAGATGAACAGACAGGGTGAATGGAGAAGACTACATAACAATGGGCTACATTGTCTTTATAGGAAGCCGGATATAATAAGATCACTTAGAGTCTCGTAGACTGCAATGGGCAGGACACGTGGCACGATTAAGGAATTGAAGACGGGCATGGAGATTTCTTGTAGCAAAAGGAGAGGGAAAGTGTCTAGTACGTAGATAACGATCTTCTTTCTTCAACAACTTGTAGAATATCTTCTTAAAAATCCATTATTTTTCTGTTTTTAGCATTTCTAATTGGAAGAAATTATGCATCAGCCGGTTAAGCGTCACTTTCTAAAAAGTGAGATTTTATACCATCTGTTGCACTGTCTCATAAGGTAAATGTACACACAATTTTAGCCCCAAATCTTTAAATATAGCCTTATTATTAAATTGACAAATGTAACCGCCATCAGTCCTATCGGAGATTCTACGTTTTGTAACAAACGGCTATTAAACCCAAAACTTCATAAATGTGAATCTATATTTTTCATTATGCAGCTACGTGACAAATATTCCCGCTATTAGATTGTTGATGCATTACTGTCAAACAAGGAAAATAACTTGTTACTTTGGTGCTACAATAAATAGTGAAGATTCAGTTCAACTTTAAACGTATTTTTCCCGAAACTCACAAAATTATCGTGTAGCCGGTTGAAGCATAAAGTATTTTTAATTTTGTCTATTGTTTAATTTCTAGAAGCCCTCCTCCAGAAGTCCATCTCTGTTACCAATAGTTTATGTGGTTGCTCTCTGCACCATACAATAGTTTTCTCTCCACCAATCAACTATAAATACATTTCATAGTTTTGTTCAGAATGTTTCTACTCAACAATACTGAATTTAACATCCGATTGTTTTCCTTCCTTGACTTACTCTTTTGTTTATCTCTGAATTGCTTGTTCCTTTCGACTCTAATATCTGAATTTGTTAACTGTCTTAATTTTCTCATGTTTAATCTCCAAACTTTCATCCATTTGCATGTAGATGATAAATATTCTGTTTTATCGAAATTAATATCTAATTCTCAATTTTTATATTCATCCATCAGTTTTCTTATCATGTAGGGAGCATTTTACTTTTCATGTCATATATATATAATTCTTCTGTACGTGTGTAAGTCACTGAAACCTCCTAAACGACTGGACCGATTTTGATGAATTTTTTGGTGTGTATGAGTGAGTCCCCGAACATTTCAGATTCACAATTTAAAACTATAAGGTATAAGAGTTCACCATTCACCATAAGTGAAAAATTAAAAATCGCTCTAGCGGAAAAAAAATCGACCTTTCACAACGAAACTCAATATATCCTACCAAAATAAACCGAGGTAGGCAGGTATTAAAAATGAGCGAAATCCTACAATTAGAAATGAAGGTTTACCTAAAATACGAAATTAAAAAGTAACAATCGCCATCTTTGATTCGTCTCAGCGTATACCACACAGTTTAATCAACCTTTAATATTTAATTTATTTACGCGTAGCAACGCACGCCGGGTACTAGGTAATATATATATATATATATATATATATATATACTAGCTCATACCCGACGTACGCTACTGCGCCTAAATAAATCATAATGTATTACCTTCAGTTGAATAAGTAAAAGGAAATAATATAGATATATAAATTTATATCACAATTATTTTTAGGTACCCCGTGCTGTTTACCCGCCGTTAGCCGGAAATCTACGTAGTCCGATGTACTTGGCATAAATGTGCTGAATGACAAAATTCTTTATTTTGAGTTATCCGTAAAAGAATACCCGCTGTGCGCTGCTATGCTTTCCCGGGAATCTACTTATCCAGATCATCAATGAAAGACAAAAATGGTTATTGTGAGTTATCCGTAAAAGATAAACATATATTGTGCTGTCGCGGACTTTTTTGTAGAGTTTTTTGAGATATTCAATTCTATGTACATTCATTTGGTTTATTTATTATGGTTTCGGCAGAGTAAGCCATTTAAGTCTACAGAACATTTTTTTTACATTTTTCACTACAAAGGGTGATTTTAAGGGTGATTTTTAAGGGTGAAGGGCTTGAGCATTAAAACTCTCTTATAGCCTATAACGTTCTCGGAAAAATCCTGAAAATTTTGCAAAAATTCCCTTCACAATCGAATGAATGGTATGGCAGCACACATTTGCCCGGGAATCTACTTATCTGGTAATTATACAGAAGTCAGAGGATGATTTACAAAGAGCCATTTACATGTTGAATCAATTAGGACTCTATTATAATCTCAAAGTCTCAACTTCAAAAACTAAAATTATGGCTTTTCAGGGCAAAGTGCCAGTCAGAGCAAAAATAGTGATCAATAATATAATAATAGAACAGATAGCAGACTTTAATTATCTTGGTTCAGATATAACATATAGCTATGATTGGGATATACATAATAAATTAAACCGAAATCAAATGATGTGTGGCACCATAAGAAGAAACCTCCGGAAGACTCGAAGAGAAACTCAGCTCAGGTTTTATAAAATTATGGCTGTTCCTGTTCTTTTATATGGATCTGAATCTTGGGTACTTACAAAAAGAAAATATATCTCACACATTCAAGCCACTGAAATGAAATTTTTAAGATCCGTAAAAGGATGTACACGCATGGATAGATTACACAATGAATAAATAAGAAATGAACTGGAGATATGTTCAATAGTTGATAAACTAGAAGAGCACAAATACCAATGGAAAGAATATTTAGACAGAATGGACAATACAAGATTACCCAATAAGACCAACGCCTAAAAAACAACATGGAAAAAAATACTTGGGACGGCCAAGGAAACGATGGACTTGAGACCGGAACAGGTCATATTGACCTAATCCTGGAAAGGAAGAAGAACAAGATCTACTTATCCCGATCTGCTTGGCATCAATAAAAGACAAAAGTGATTATTGTGAGCTATCTGTAAAATATAAACATATTCTGTGGCAGGCTTTTGTATAGAATTTTTTTTTGATGTTCAATTCTGTGTACATTATGTGTATTTGTTATGGTTTAGGCAGCGTTACCCATTTAAGCGTCAAAAAATGTCCATCACGTTTTCCACAATCCTAAGGGTGTAGGAGTTGAATATCACAACTCTCTTATAGCCTATGTTCTTCCCGGGAATTTGCTGAACATTATGCAGAAATCCCCATCACAATCGTACGAACATTATGGCAGCGCATAAAATACGAAGAAATAAATATGCATAAAGTAAAGTAAAAAGTAAAGTGATCCCACAACAGACCCGGAGGCCCTTGGGGTAGTAGGAGGTTAAGGCTCCCACTTTTTCTAGACAATCGGCACTTTATGTCAGCCGGGTTGTCAGCCCTGCGTGACGGCCGCCTTTACCCCAGAACAAGCGTCTGGTACTCATTTCCGTTAGAGGCTGAGCCGACCCCAGGGCCATAGTGCCGCCAGAGGGTTTGGACCAGTTTAAAAATCCTGACCCCAACGGGATTTGAACCCTCGACCCTCCGGCTTGTAGCTCAGTGCCTTAACCACTACGCTACGGCGTGCCCCCAAATAAATATGCATATATCTATATATATATATATATAAATCTGCATAGATATATAAAGACATATTATTCATAGATCTATCAATAAATCATGCATTCTCATATACTAATAAAGTATAATATGCATATATCTACTATCTATATATCTATATCTCTATCTCATATCTATATATATATATTTATACAACCTATATATACAGACACACACACACAACTGTCAAATAAAGTGTGTGTGAAATAGGCAGAGTATTAAGTTGCCCCCTAGCGATGTTATTTAGAAACAAGTTAAGCGTAGAGTTGAACTGAATGTCGATCTGTGTGTACGTTTGTGTATTTACGTTCCAGTGGTTTGTTGTTTTGTTTACTTATCGGTTTTCTTGGTATAAACTTGGTTCACGCAAATTACAGTTAGTGGAATGTTCTTGTTTCGTCTGATTACACTCCGCTATTGCACACTAACTTCACTGTTTTATATCAAACCGTACACTCAACACTTGAAGGGGAGCTTAAAATGTGATTTTAGTAAAAAATTATCAAATTTGGTTTTCTGAACTTTTCAACAGTTTAAAATATTCTGCACAAATTGATATAAATATTATTGATATATGCTAACTATAAGTATGTTTTATACATTTTTTTAAAAATAAGGCTGCATCACTAATTTTACACAACGAACGTTTTACTACTGGTTGTTTGACAAACTAAAATGTTTATATAAAAGACCGGGTTTCTCAAAAACTATAAACGGTAAATGTATGAAAATGTTAGAGCGTGTATAGTAACTTACATCTGTTGATATGGAACTACTTTGGTGCCCTTACAAGTATTGTTTTTTTTTTTCCAATGAAAACTTCTAAAAATTAAAAAAATATATATATAGTTTAAAAAAATATATTTCCAAAAGTAAGAAGAAATGTAACCCAGATGCAGATATCCAAATTACACCATTATATTGGAATTGCTCCAGTCCACTCACCTAATATATATATATATTTTTTTTTTTTTTGCATGAAACCTCATACGTGCATATTAGAGGGGACATATAAAGTTTTTAGTATTTGAAATTCCTTCCTTACTCCTTATTTATTTATTTATTTATTTTACCTGATGGAGTTAAGACCGTAGGCCCTCTCTTCCACTTCACCAGGTTAAATTTATTTTATTTATTTATTTATTTATACAAATGCCGGGGACTTGACAGACGTCATTGTCCAAAATAATGAGTAAACAAATAACATAACAATAGATTAAAACAATAAAACATGATAGCAAAACAGAAAGTTTGTTTTTTACTTCCCAGTATCTATCCTTCAGCGTAGCACAGTGAAGTGCCTGACACTGTAGCAGGTGGTTTTTGTCCATGTTCGTGTTCGTGGAGCACAGTGGGCAATGAGGACTTAGGTAAATTCCAATTCTTTGAAGATGAGCTGCAAGACAATCATGTCATGTGTTTAGTGGAAAATGTACTACAACTTCCTTTCGAGGTGCATCTGATGTAGTGTGGATGGTGTTTTTCTATTGCTTTTCTTGAATTCGGATCTGAAGATGGATTGAGAATGTGTTTTTTACCGTTTGTTTGATATAAATGATTGCTGAGCGATAAGATGTGTTTGAATCAGGTTGCTGTAAGCACATTTGAATTATGCACATAATGACAATTATGAATTATCTACATATTGATTAATAATACATAATAAGTATAGGCTAAAC
The DNA here is from genome assembly GCA_030220185.1 of Diploptera punctata. Lineage (NCBI taxonomy): Eukaryota > Metazoa > Arthropoda > Insecta > Blattodea > Blaberidae > Diploptera > Diploptera punctata. The sequence continues at coordinate 323,566 of JASPKZ010007322.1, read as the reverse complement.
CCGGGGTCACCAATTGGCGGACCGCAGTACGGATCCGGACCCTGGGGCTTTAGTTTCCGGACCGGTTAAATATATAATTAATACAACATTTTAAAACCGATTAAAGATCGAATTAAACCAGTTTACTAAATGTCATGTTATGACAGTATTATTGTTGGCTCTATTGGCAGTACAGCTTATGGTCGGAGATTTGACTGAAGATTGACGGGATTCCGTTTGAAACCTGGTATCGAGAAAAACACGAAATTTGTGACGTGAGATATTTAAATAATACTCTGGCCATGTGTTAAGTTTATCATAAACTTATTAATAATTATTAGAATTAATAACTCTGTACTACTGTGCTGTATCCTTTTACTATTTACCATATGTTTTGTTTAATTTGTGCAATTCATACCCATAACATAATTTAAATAATTTCCTTATTAATTACTTAATTAAAGCATCGTATGTTTAATCAACTGTGGTTCCGAACCTCAACTGAATTTACTACTTCGAAAATGGACCTCCATGAAATCTAATTGGTGACCCCTAGGCTACAAAGTATGCAGTTGGCAAAGAAATCATTAATAATAATAATAATAATAATAATAATAATAATAATAATAATAATAATCTGTAATTGGATTAAGTGGGGCACGCCGTAGCGTAGTGGTTAAGGCACTGAACTACAAGCCGGAGGGTCGAGGGTTCAAGTCCCGTTGGGGTCAGGATTTTTAAACTGACCCAAACCCTCTGGCGGCACTATGGCCCTGGGGTCGACTCAGCCTCTAACGGAAATGAGTACCAGACGCTTTTTCTGGGGGTAAAGGCGGCCGTCACGCAGGGCTGACAACCCGGCTGACATAAAGTGCCGATTGTCTAGAAAAAGTGGGAGCCTTAACCTCCTACTACCCCAAGGGCCTCCGGGCCTGTTGTGGGATGACTTTACTTTACTTTAATTTGATTAAGTAATTGATTTGGTAAAGAAAGTTTAAAATATAAAGGAATTGTAGGTGATTTGAATGCTGGAATTATCAAATAAGACAACCTCGGTACCAACAGAACACGACTGTTATAAATTCATTGGGGAGCATGACAGCCCTAGTGTGCGTGAACAAACAAACAAACAAACACGCCACTCAAGTTTGAAGCGTGTTGCGTCACTGCAAATGTTGACATATTTCATTTTGCACACCGACATTATAAACACGTCATCCACTAATTTCATAAAACATGATCCAATATATAGTTCTCTCTCCAGTGTCACAATCTGTGCACTTATTGAACCCCTCTTAAATATATGAAACTGTCAGTTTATGCTGATGTAGTAGCCTATTAATCGACCACATTAACTTTCAATGCGGAAAACTGCGAACTAAAATAATCTGGTAAGGGTGAGCAGGGGTTGGAGGTAGTAGACCCTTGTCTTATAGATTGTACTGACTAACTAACTAACTGGCACTATCGAACCCGTAGGTTCATGGCCGCGCGGACATAAGCTCTCCATACATCCCTATCCTGAGCGAATGTTTTCCAATCATCATCATCAACAACAACAACAAGTATTAAGCCCAATGGCTTGTTCCGATCTCATTATAGGTCGAATTGGTCCTTCCATCTCTTCAATGGTCTTCCCAGCATTCTTCTCCCTTTTGGTTTATAATTATACATTCTTCTTGGTATGCGCTGTTCATTCATTCGTAATACGTGCTGAAGATAAGCATTTTGATAATATTTTATTCTTTCACAGAGATTATATATATCAAGTTCTGTTCTTATATCTTCGTTTTTCTTTTTATCGGTCCATTGGTATCCTGCATAATATACTTCACTCAAATCATACTTAATAGATTGCAGTGACAGTATCTATTTTCTATTAGTCTTGTATAGTCAGTTGTTAGTGACAATATCAAGTGGGAAAGTTAGACCCTATATTCACAGTATATACATATTTAAATCTGACAGACAGTAGCTGATTTAATTTTTCTGTATGTCACATTATCCAAAAACCCGTAGGTATACAGGACTCTGACGATCTTTCATTAACATCATCTGCTATTTCAAGTAGGCCTACCACTATATTTTGCCACTGACTACATCACTTCCCAGTCATTCACTGGTACCAACGGTGAAAGGAGACACTTTTCCCATCTTCAACACTAGTGCCTTTGCTTACCCTCACCGGCTAAAATGTTAACGCGGGTCAGTTATAGGCAATATCGAGGAGACACTAAGGGCCGACACGCACACTCTATTGAGTCAGTCTAAGAAATTGGGACTGGAAGTAAACATCAATGAAACTAAATATATGGTCACACGTAAAAATGCATTAAATATAATGGAAATGGAGAGTTAATGAGGGGAATTTCGAAGAAGTGGCTTATTTCAAATACCTGGGAACGATAATTACTAACAGGAATGAGATGCACTAAGAAATTAAACATAGGTTGAATTCTGGAAATGCAGGGACTCTTGTCTCAACTTCTCTCAAAAAAGTTACAGTGAAAATATCATCTCATCATCATCCATGCTACCTGTTACGGTCTCAAAGAGGAATTTTCTTTCCGGCGCTTTTTTTGGACGTCCCAGCGATCTTTTGCCTTGGGGGCAGTAACGAAGCATGGCTTTTGGAATTTTATGAGATAGCATTCATTGAAGATGGGCTTTCCAGTTGTTCTGGTTGTTTTGTATATGGTGGAGAATGGGTCCTACATCCAGCTCTTCCATAATATCCTCATTTATTTTATGATCCCACTTTGTATAGTTATTCGGCTTTCATCTCTTCTTCGTATCGTCCATACTTCACTACCATACCTTAATACTGGCCTTACAAGAACCTTATAAAGCCATAATCTTGTGTTCTTTTGTACTAAAGATGGTTTCATTAGTGAAAATATATAAAACTGTTATTCTCCCAGTTATATTATATGGATGTGAAACATGGCTTCTTACTTTAAGAGAGAAGAGAAGATTATTTGAGAATTTGAGAATGAAGTTCTTACGAAAATCTTGTACAAAAGAGAGAGGAATAAGCGAACGGAGAAGACTTCATAATAGTGAGCTACATGATATTTACAGGAAATCATATTTAACCACATACGTAGCATGAAGACGTGGCAGCCATATTGATTTTAATGAATATTCTATGTGTAAGAACAAAGACGTGTTCCAGTGCTGCCAATATAGTGTATGCACTAATTAACTGTACACATATACTTCAGAATTTACTATTGATTTCTGAGTGTTGCATTCTTTTACAGGTTACAGCACTTAAATTACATTAGGTTAGCTTTTAGGTTCGTTAAATATCGTGTATGTGTTGGCTGCATCCAGTGATTGCGTAGAGTAAACAGCCTCACGTTTTTTGGCGCATGTATAATTGGAACTTAGAAACATTTTTTTATGTCAGATGTTGTAAAGTATATCGATAAATACATATTTAAAAAGTAATTTATTTTAATGGAAAGAATTCGGATATATTTTGTAAGAGAACTCTTTTCAATCACTGCGATAAGTAACCTTTGTAACATTACAAGGCAGAAATCACGTTACACAGCGTAAGGAAACAGACGTGTTCTCTTTTAGAACTCGAGGGAAATTATGTCTGCTCTCGTGACTCGCTGCAACAACGACACATGTGCACTTATTTGCATTGCTAGAAACCAGTGATGTGAAAATCACTGATAACTTGCATTTAATTTTCTTTACTCTTTGGTATTGATTTATTTTTTTACATACCTTGTTAATGTCATTCTTTTCTTCTACCTTTCTCTCATCTCCCATTCTGTGCTGATTCCACTGTTAGATTCTGGTACTCCCAACCGCAAGAGATTTGGAACTATCGGACATTACCTTCCTTAAAAAAATATATCAATGTCTTCCTCTTTTAGTAAATTCCGAACGAATGAACGTATTGAGATTCTTCCCGTGAGATATATTTTTTTATTTTACATATTTTCTCCAATCCTATTTAGTAGACTCCGAAAATGACCTTGACCATTTATTTATTTATATATATATATATATAGGGTGTAACAGGAACTCACCGACAAAACTATAGAGATGATAGGCCATGCAGAGAACATACGTTTTTTGAAGGAACATATAGTCGCAAACGCGTCGTTTATGAGTTATGTGCACATGGTGTTCACCCATAAGGGTCGTAATTGAATACAAACAATATTGTACACGTATAATTTTATTGAAAATGGCATGCTTTTACAATTAGTGTTCAAACAGTCGACCCTGTGCCTCATTGTATGTTTGATATCGTCACAGCAACGATCGGCCAACACGGCCGATCATGGCAGGATTTTTTTTTGACATCGTCAAAATACTTACTGTTCGAACACTCATTGTAAAAACATGTCATTTTCAATAAAATTATAGTGCATAATTGTTTGTATTCAATTTACAGGTGAACACCTTCATTTGCGCGTAACTCATAAACAATATGTTTGCGACTATACAAGACTTTACAAAAAATGATCCTCTCTGCATGGCCTATCATCCCTATCATTTTGTCGGTGAGGTCTTGTTGCACCCTGTATATATATATATATATCCATCCGTAGTAATTCTGCCCGAAGGCAAGTCCTTCACTGCAATAATAGCATTTTCATGCTATGCTTGCAGCTTTGCTAGGGAATTGTAGGTGTGGTAGCTTCCCGTTGCTTCCCACACCGGTGAAGGATGGTGATGGTGATGATGATAGTGATAAGGATGATGATGATGGCCATATGATTTCGGGGACCGTTTGGGCCTTAAAGTTTTCCTGACATTTGTCTTACAGGTGAGTAAAAACTCCGATATAAACCTCACCCAGAAAAACTGCCCCGACCGGGAATCGATCCCCTCGGACCACAGCGGTACACACACACGCACGCACGCACGCACGCACGCACGCACACACACACACACACACACACATATATATATATATATATATATATATATATATATATATATATATATATATAAATTCTTGAGTACGTGTTTTGTCACTGAACTGCTGAATGACCGGGTCGATTTTGATTAAATATTTTATGTGTATTTGAATGGGTCCATGGATAGTTTAGATTCAGAATTGAACCCTCTAAAACCATTAGGTGTGGGAGTTTACCAGAAGTGAAAATTTAAAAAACGCTCTAGCGGTCACATTTTTCGATGTTTCACAACGAAACTACTCATTATATCTTATTAAAATACAAAACCGAGGTAGCTATTATCAAGAAATGAGCGAAATCCCATCATTAGAAAGTGGATATTTTACCTGAAGATCCGAATAAAAAATCGCCCTGAACGACTGGGACCGATTTTGACTCACTTTTTGTGTGCTTTTGAATGGGTCCGGGATTGTTTAGATTCACAATTGCACGCTTTAAAACCATTAGGTGTAGGAGTTAAGATGGAGTGAAAATTTAAAAATCGCTCTAGCGGTCGCATTTTTCGACGTTTCTCAACGAAAGTCAGTATATCCTATTAAAATAAACAGAGGTAGGTATTATCCAAAAATGAGCGAAATCCGACAATTAAAAGTTGAGATTTACCTGAAATCCGAAATTAAAAACTGACTAGCAACCACCATGTTTGGTTCATCTCAGCGTTTAACATACAATTTAATTAACATTTTACATTTTATTAAAATTCATCGGAGAACATATTGTTTAAACAACTCACTTCATAGGATTCATGCTTCCATGATATCGCGATTTCAAACATAGTCATGTTCATCGGCAGCCATACCTCCGCACTGAATGAAATTCCTTTCGGGGCCGTCAGCTATTTCTATTGTCGCCATCTTCATTGCTGCCATCTATGGTTGAATTTATGGAACGTCGAAATCAATGTAATTTCGTTAGGTGATATCAAAATTCATTGATCTATTTTTGTTTTTCGGAATTTATATTTTTTCCCAAACCCTTTTGGTTCAATTTCCAAAGGTTCTCTCGACTTGTTTTAAAAGTTTAGCTTCTCTTCCAAGTTTATGATGTTCTCTAATAAACTATGGGCAGCAATTGCAGATTTTTTCAATTTCACAATTTTAATATTTCTGAAATGTTCTTTTGTCCGAATTTCCAAATTCCTTTTTGTTTTTCCTATATAAACTTGATTGCAATCTTCACAATTTATTTGATAAATTCCAGATTTCTTACTGTCTGGAACATTGACTTTTTTATTGGTACTTAGAAGATTACCCAGACTAAATTTATTTATTGGTGCCAACATTAATTAAATATATTTTATATTTTGTTTATTTAGGTGTAGGAACGCACGCCGGGTATTAGCTAGTGTACACATTGTTTCTAAATTAGACCGATAAACTTTGGGAGCAGATAGTTAACCTTGGTTGAAGCATATTTTGTTAAGGAACCTTATGGGCTGTGACACTTCGTTTCAGTGCAAAAGGGGTGTCAGGGGAAGGGATGGAAGGAAGTAGGTGCATGCAATTAACAAGTCATTCTGTGGCACATAATTATGTGTGTTCATCTAAATACTTTACAGAAAAGCAGAAACAAAATGTACTTAATTCTTAAAATAACTCACTCCGCTGTTGTATTGTCAGGATGGATCCAGTTTATTTCCCCATCACAACAAGTGCTGGAACACGTCCATTGGCATCCACACAAACAGTGCATCGACGTGTCATACTCGGTCGTACCCTTCGAAAGATGCCAGGAGATTCCCTTATTTCAGCTGCTGCGCTGACAATGTGTGCTACAAGATCTTCTTCAGAGTCAATATCGGTTTCGTAAACCATTGCCTTCGTGTAGCCCCACAAATAGAAATCTAGGCAGGTCAGGCAAGGCGAGCGTGCCGGCCAGGCAGTAATGGCAAAGTCTCCTTTTGGACTGAAATAAATGTTTATCCGTTCACTTCAATCCCATCCTGTAAGATCCCTCTAGCACTGAAACGAAGTGTCTCAGTCCATAGCTTCCTTAACAAAATATGCTTCAAAGAAGGTTATCTATCTGGACTCAAACTTTGTCTAATTTAAAAACATCCAGTATATATATATATATATATATATATATATATATATATATGTAATGTTATGGCTGTTCCAGTACAGTTATATGCGAATGTAACTTAAACACTGTGATAGGGAGATTGGAATAAGATAAATTCAATAGAATTTAAATGTTTATTAAGGAATGCTCTAAATTAGATAAAAAAAAAGAAAACGAAGACCGCAACTATCTCAACATCTTTTCCCTCCATAAAAATATGTTGTTCACATACGTTGTTCGTAAATAGATGCAATTCCCATGTATTGAGAAAGCCAACATTCCGCATTCCAAGACAAGCTTATGATTAGTAAGGAACAGGAAGTTGGAATCTGGGACGACCAAGGAAGCGTTGGAAATAGTCAATTTAATATTAATAATGGCGATGCATCCTTTCATCGTGTCCTCCTTTCAGAAGGTCGATTCCAAATATGCCACAACCATCTCTATCTTCCCATGCTTTGCTTCTTTTTAGTTCTTCCCAGTCGTATCCTCTCTCTTGTAGAGTTTTCTTCACTGGGTTAATCCATCTTTCTCATGGTCTACCTCGTGGTAGTTTTCCTTGTATCTTGAGATTTAAAATAATAATGACAATAATAATAATAATAATAATAATAATAATACATTTATTACGAATATTCCACAATACAGTGTTTTCTCCTTCAACCCGAAGTTCCTGTCTAAAGGATCTTCTTCTCTCAAATCTCTAACTTCCATACTTCTCCTCACTCCATCTATCCAAGGTTCTCTAGATCTGCCTCTTCCACTTCTTCCATTCTTATGAGGTGTTTGTACCATTTCAAACGTTTTTCTTATATTTTTGCTATTCTATTTTTTCAACTTGCATAATTTCCCTTATTGTGCTGTTTCTGAATTCATCCCGTCTTGAAATTCTTGTCGATCGCCTCCAAAAATCTTTTTCTACTGCTAACAGCTTGTTGTCTACTTACTATCCAGGTTTCGGACCCATATAATAAAATACTTTGTAACAGGGCTTAAAATGTAGTTTTCTTCGTTCTGCATTTTGTATTTCTATTCCCAAAACACTGAGTTCAACACACCAATGGTTATATGACAACAACAAGAACAACAATAATAATAATAATAATAATATTTTGAGAAATCGGATGTAATTTTCCACCACTGTAGTCTCGAGGTAGCGCGCTGCCTTGGCATGCAGCCGTACCGGGTTAGATTCCCGGTCGGGATACACTCCTGGGTGAGGTTTTTTAGGAGTTTTTCCTCATCTGTAAGGCAAATGTCAGAAATTCCCTAGTAAAGCTGCAAAGCATAGCATGGAAATGCTGTGATTGCAGTGAAAAACCTGCCCTCATGGAGAACACGATAGATAGATGTAATTAGGATAGTTAAGTCTAGCAGAATTCCTTCATTGTTATATTATAGTCTGCTATATCGATCTGTCTATTCGTATCTATTTGTTCCACAAAAAATCTTGTCTTGTAAGCCCATGTTTCCTTTAACAGAGATTTAGGCGCTCTCCCCCTATAGAGGAGAATTTGAACCATACTAATTTAGTTACACTTGTTCTCGTATAGATGTCATTTGAATGGTCCATGGTTAGCGTTCCGCCTCATACTGACATCTAGGAAGCCATGGTAGTACTAGGACGGAAAAATTCGGTGAATTTTGCTTAGAGGCCTTTATTCAGGCTTAAGGGTCTTTTACGAGCCTGAAAATCTTCAGACTCGGAACCCACGGCTTAAAATCCCTCCCGGCGGACTTGCTCCTTGGATTTTTCCATCCTAAAAAATCCATTGACCCCGGCCGGGTTTGAACCCGTGACCCTCGGGACCAGAGGCAAGGAGCATAACCACTAGTCCACCGCGGCCGATTACAACAAATATAAATACTCGTAATCTTTTCTCCGCCCTTAAAATAAGAGTTCATGTTTCACAGCCATATAACTGGAAGTATAACAGTTTTATACAAAATTTGAAGTATCATATATTGGAGAATCAAGACTTCTAAATGGCGTTGGTAGCTCTTGTTGCTTGGTCGCTAGAGGAAAGTGTATGAAGCACAGGGTTGGCAGCTCCATTAAGGTTTGATGTGGTTTTGTCTTCAATACCCGCCTGTCTTGTTTGTCGCAGGTAAAGTGTGGGCGGAGCCTCTTTGACGTAGTGTCGTGCCAGTCACCGGCTTCTCCCAGCTTTTTAATTTCTCGTTCACAGCGTGACGTCACTTGCCAATGAAAATGTGATTAACCAACTTTACAGAGCACCGATATTTCTGCATAAATTTACATCAACACTAACATTTACTGAATTTTATATTTTTATCAGCAGCAGCACTACAGCCTTGGCTTCCCCCAGAACCCTTTGCCTCTAGCAATCAGCCACCATCTCTCAATTCTCAGATCCTATCAACACAGTCCCGATCATCCCATATTCCTTTTTCCTCTAAATTTAAATTCCATGATTTCTTGGGTATCTCATGTTCATTCATTCTTTGTACTTGCCCTGCCTGTCGTAATCTTGGGGGATTCATTACAACATTTGACGCGAAACATTTTTCTAAGTTCCAATCATACACCATGCGCATGCGCCAACAAACGCGAAGCGGGATGCAGCCAAAATATACACGATATTTAAGGGCGTTAAAACCTAACCTAACGCAATTTAAGTGCTCTAACCTGTGAAAGATCTATCTAAAAGCTAACCTAACGCTATTTAAGTACTCTAACCTGTGAAAGACCAACCTAAAAGCTAACCTAACGCAATCTATTTACTGTAACCTGTGAAATACCAATCTAAAAGAAAACCTAACGCAATTTAAGCACTCTAACCTGTGAAAGATCAACCTAAAAGCTAACATAACACAATTTAAGCACTATAACCTGAAAAATCAACCTAAAAGCTAACCGAACACAATTTAAGCACTCTAACCTGTGAAAGGCCAACCTAAAAGCTAACCTAATGCAATTTAAGAACTCTAACCTTTGAAAGCACCAACCTAAAAGTTAATCTAACACAATTTAAGCACTCTAATCTATGAAATATCAACCTAAAAGCTAACCTAACACAATTTAAGCAATTTGAGAGGAGTTTATGAAGGAATTACAAAACTCGCGTCACAGATTGTAAAGAACAGTCTAATCTTGAATACTTAATTGATGTAACCACCTCAGCAGATTTATACAAGTGATGCAGCTAACAATTATATATTATACACAATTCTCCCTTGTCAGAGATTGGGTCATTAATTTTCCTTAATATATTTCTTTCAAATGAACTCAGCCTTGACATTAATACAGGTTTTACAAGAAGTTCGTAGATTACATTTTGTTTCTCTTGTAAGAAGCCTTGACTTAAAGTGTCTTAATAATACAAAGTATGCTTTATTGACGTTTTTAATTATTCCAATTTCTTCACTGATGTTGTTTGTTTCATTAAGGAGCCGGGATATACAAAAGTAGAATTTATATTGGATATTTAACTCCTGCCCCAAATGGGAGTCAATGACCAATCACATTTCAATGATTTTTTATTTACAACCAATCACAGTCGTGTTTCGCCTAGAATTTACCGACTAAAGTTTATCATAATAAAGAAAACACCTCCTTTTTAACATTCTGAATAGGTCATAGCATTATTTTGCAGTGTCTGACTCTCTAAGAGATACAGCTACCTGATTGTATATATAGTGCATGAATGTCAACACATAGCGCATGCGGGAGTTAATATAAAAACATTTGCAGCAATTGATTATACCACCAAAAAAAGAAACCACTGTTTGCACTTTCTTAAATGTATTTTTTTTCTCAGGTAATAACATTCCAGAAAAATATAATTGTCATATTTATATCATAGGACATCAGAAATGAATTAATATACAGTTTGATGTGTTTCATTTTTACTCCACTAGAGTGCATTCTTATAATATTGCGTTCTTTTGGCAATAAAATAAATAATATTATCTGGTTGCAGTGACGAACAAAAGAAGCAAATGAAGTGTACCAATCGTTTCTCATTTGTTTTCAAACATCGCCGTTTACATTAATATATAAATATATTAAATATATAAATATTTTAAAATAACTATATTTAAATAATGATTTGTGAGTAAACAGCTTGATTTTGTTCGTTAGATAGTCCTAACAAATGCCACTCTTGATTTCCAAATTCTCTAGATAAATTCACTCCTCACTTCGTGAGTCGTGAATTTATAATTTGGATATCACTCGTGGCATTACTTATGATTATTATTTATATGGGTAATTTATATTACATCTCTTTTTCTATTAACAATTATCATATATTTAGTTTCTTCATTTATTTTCAACCCCATTTTATTTGCTGTTTCTAGTGCCATAAATGTTCTCTTGATATTATATGAACTCATTCTGTTGGCATGCAGGAGTGTCGGTTCGCGTCCGAAATTATTAATGAAGATCGTTTACTGTACTTCAGTATCTTCTCCATAGCACTCTAACCCCCTCCATGGTATCTTTACCTTGTCGTGGTGGAGTGGCTTGCGTGCTTAAAAGATTCCGAGAGCTATGTCGGCGGTAGCAATGCTGCCGATAGGGTTACCCACGTTGTACTGGTCGAAGGTGATAAGCCAGACGAAAAAAAGTACCTTGGTCGAAAGAGTGTCGATCTTTCACCGTAAAAATACAACCGTCAATATATGCGGACATGGGTAAAATTTTCCGGAGGTCAAATAGTCCCCCATTCGGTTCTCCGGGCGGGGACTACTTTAGGCTCAAACACAGGGACATGTTCCTGGGAAAATGGAATGTTAGACCTTTATACAATAGCGGGGCACTAGAGATATTAACACGGGAATTAAATTAATCACCCTTGGATATAGTCACTTTACAGGAAGTTACATGGCCAGGAGAAGCTTGTCAGGAATCAGGAAACTTTGCATTATACAACGGGGGTGCAGAAAGGCCTGAATTTAGACATGATCTTCTTCTTCTTCTTCTTCTTCCTTCCAAGTATTAGGCCAAGGCCTGTTATGATCCTATAGAAAATTTTCCCTTCAGCGTTTCATACGACGGCCCAGTGATCTTCGTCCTCTTGGTATATAATTATAAACAGCTTTGGGGATCCGATTTGAACTCATTCTTTCAAGATGATGTTTCCAATTTAGTTGGTACTGTTTAATATATTCCAAAATTGGCGTAGTCTTCAATTCTTTTAAGATATCGGTGTTCCTTTTCCGATCTCATCTAGTGTAACCCGCTGTTCTGCGCATGAATCTCATTTCACAAGCTGTTATTCTTTCATGCTGTGTTTTTAGTAGCTATGCTTCACTACCATAGGTCAACACTGGTCTAGCCAAAGTGTTATATAAACGTAATCTGGTGTTTCTTTTTTTGTACAAGGGATGGTTTCATAACTTGATTAATAATTCCCACACTTTGATTATAACTAGTAATTTTTTCAGGAATATCCTTTTCATCCCAGATAGAGAGATAATATCCAAGATATTTAAAATGATCAGATCTCTCTAACATTTTATTCTGGAGACAGATTTTACTTTGTATGGGGTCCTTCCCATGAAATGCCATAATATTAGTTTTGTTAATTGATATTTCCATATTAAATTTGGCACCTATTTTTTTTTAATTATAAATTGATCGTTGCAAATCATTTTCGGAAAGTGCCAGAAGCACTAAATCGTCTGCAAAAAGAATAGCATCGAGTTTGAGGTTCCTATTGATGGGTATATATCCTCGTTGTGTTTTCCTCCATTCGTTTATTAATTTATTCATATATTTAATGAAAAGCACCAGTGGTGTGTATAGGAAGCCAGGTATAATAAGAACAGTTAAGTCTCATAGACTGCGATGGGCAGGACATGTGACACGAATGGGGAATGATAGACGTGCATGGAAGCTTTTTGTAGGAAAACCAGACGGAAAGCGTCCAGTTGGTAGATCAAGAATGAGATGGAAGAGTAACATTAATTATGATTTGAGGGAAGTAGATTATATAGAGAATGATTGGAAAGCATTAGCTCAGGATAGGGATGTATGGAGAGCTTATGTACGCGCGGCCATGAACCTGCGGGTTCAAGAGTGTCGTTGAGTTAGTAAGTATGGTACTTTAACCTCTCATCTTAAACATATGTTTATACTGTGTGACCCAAGCTCCCCGTACTTAGTTACATCTGTTGATGAAATTGACCCTAAATAAAAAGCCCTCTGTGCAATATTTAACCGACCTTCATAAAAAAGTAGATAGTGTTGTCATGTTAATATTATTCGTTTTTAAACACTTTAATGATGGACAAATTATATTTGAAAAGAAAAAATATACGCCTAGTCTGGAGTTTGAACCCAGGACATTTGACTCCCTATGTCAGTGCTCTTCCATCTGAGCTACCTAGGCCTCCAATCTAAACGCGTATTTTTCTCGTATACATAGTTAATTCCCTAACCCCAAATGCTACGAGCCGTTGCTAGGATTTTTGCAAATCGCGGCATTAACTATGTATAACAAATATACGCGTTTAGATTGGTGGCCTAGGTAGCTCAGATGGAAGAGCATTGACATAGAGAGTCAAAGGTCCTGGGTTCAAACCCCAGTCTAGGAGTATATTTTTCTTTTCAAATATAAGATAGTGTTGTGTTCCAGTGGGAATAAGCATTGTCATTTTTCTTTTCTTGCGTAGAGACGTTAAATTTGCTTCCTGCCCAACTGTCAGAAGATAATCCTTTTCCAGAATGTAAAATTTCATTATATTTCATTTGGCAGTTTCCGAGAAAATCACGGATAAGTAATTTAGCTTCAGCAATAAAGCATGTTTATTTGAAGACATACAGACACTCCTATGATCTCATCTTGTAGCACGGTCAGTGTAGTGCCAGGATGTATAATTTCATTGTAGGCCTATTCCATTTGGTAGTTTCCAAGAAAATCCCTGATAACTAATTTAGCTTCACCTTCGAAGCTCGTTTCTTTGAATAGATATAGATATACATGTGATGTCATGTTATAGGGCGATTAGTTTAGTGCCATGAGGTGAATTGAGTAGCAAAATAATATCGTCGTTAAATTCCATATGGTGTGATGGGATAAGCATATTTGGAAAGACACAAAAAATATATTGGTAAAACATTGGTGGAATCTGTTGCAATGTATGGCAGTCAGGTGTGGACAATCAATAAGTATTACAAGAATAGACTTATAGCTCTAGAAATGGATTATTTACGCAGAAGTGCCAGTATGGGGAATGAAAGACGTGCATGGAAACTTCTTGTAGGAAAGCCAGAAGGAAAACGCCCAGTTGGTAGACCAAAAATGAGGTGGGAGAACAACATTAACTATGATTTGAGGGAAGTAGATTATACAGGGAATGATTGGAAAGCATTAGCTCAGGATAGGGATGTATGGAGAGATTATGTCCGTGCGGCCATGAACCTACGGGTTCGATAGTGCCAGTGAGTAAGTAAGTGAGTAAGAAGTGCCAGAAAGTCTAAATTAGAACATGTCACAAATAAGGAAATTAGAAACATAATGGAAGCAGAAGAAAGCATAATTGAAAGAATTGAGAAGGAATTCAAGTGGTTAGGACATGTTTTAAGAATGGAACATGAGCGATGGTCGAAGCAACTATATGAATGGCTTCCGAACAGAAATAAGAAAAGAGGGAGACCAAAGTTAACATGGAAGGAAAACATGAAGACAGTAATGCAAGCTAGAGGGCTAAGCATCGAAGATGCCCAAGATCGTAGACTTTGGAGGTTTGGCACGGGAAGACGGCAGCAGCTGTAAAAACCCGAAGATAGATAGAGATAGAGGTATAATTTCGTTGTATTCCATTTGGTAGTTTCCGAGAAAATCCCGGATAATTAAATTAGCTTCTGCATTAAAGCATGTTAATTTGAAGAGATATAGACACGTATGATGTCATGTTATAGGGCCACCAATATAGCGCTAGGATGTAATATTTCGTTGTATTCCATTTGGTAGTTTCCGAGAAAATCAATGAGTTTCTGAGTGCCCTCTTTACTCGCAGGATGATTTCTACCTCTGCGTTTAACATATACTGATATGAGGCCAGCTGCCCGCTGGTTTAGGCATGTCGAGTCGTGGAGTTATTTATTATAGTATGGGTTATAGCCCCGTATTTGTTATAGTTCCTGTCCCTTTCAGTATAGTTCGCAGAGCAAATTTAAGAACGCAACCATTTCCAACATCAACAAGGTAAACAAACATACTATTGAAAACAAGTTGTTATTTGTAGAAGTTTTCTTCACATCTTAGATGGGGGAAAAAATCCTCGAGAAAATTATTTATTTCCTAATAAAATAAATATTTTCTCTAGAAATTTCATAAAGTGCTAGATGAAACATACGACTCCCTTGAAAATAAATTACTTCCCAGGTGAAGAAATATTTTCTCTAGAAATTTCTCAAGTTAAATATAAAAAAAACATAATTTTCTTAGAACATTCTTTACTTCATAAGTAAATAAATAATTTCGCTAGAAATTTTCTCACATCCTAGATGAAAAAGTTGACTCGCGTAAAAGATTGTTTACTTCGTAGGTAAATAAATAATTTATCTAGCAACTTCGTCAAATCATACAAGAAAAAATTACTCCAATAGAAGTTTCTTCACTCCAGAATAAATATATATTTCTCTAGAAATTTCCTCGTGTCCTAGACGAATAAAAACAATCCGCCAAGAAATGTATAGCAGGTAGCGTTTTACAGTATTTTATTCTAGACAAATGTACGTGGAATTTTTACCTGGATATATTTCTACTTTTGCACATACATATTTTATAGCGATATTAGTAATATATTCTATTTTCATTATTTATAGATTTATTTAATTTTAATAACAATTTAATATATTTCGGAACATTTTAGTTTCAGATCCATGCATATTAGAGTTGTATCTTAGTTTATATGTCTCCTATCAGATTAATCGCCACAGTTGAAACCGAAACAGGTTAAATATTTAAAGGAAAAAAATGTTGCACCTGTTGAGTCAGTCGTCCTGAAAAAAGTCATATTAGTTAAAAATATTCAGCTAGGCCTTTCGAAACCGGTTCCGTTTTCAAAGCTATTCATTGGGTACTGGTTATGCTTAATGAATATATTGTATAGCGAGCAACAGTGGCCTACATCCCTGAATGGTGTATGATGATGTAAACAAATTTTATTTGAAATCTTCCCATTTTTTCGTATATTTTTCATTCGGTGCATTGTCTGTTCAGGAGACTAGATTCGGAGTTCTGCCCGGGAAATCATATTTTGACATCCTATATGCAAAATGGCTAGTGAAGTGCTTTGTGTGGAGTGTATGGTGCAGAGACTTGGACATTACGATGGAATGAGGAAAAGCTACTGGAATTTTCTGAGATGTGGATATGGAGAAAGATGTAGCGTTTAAAATGGACAGACAAAATAAAAAATAAAGATGTGCTAGACAGAGTGGGTGAATGGAGAACAATGCTGGAATTCATAAAGAAGAGGAAAAGAAATTGGATTGGCCACTGGCTAAGTAGAAACTGCCTGATGACGGATGACCTGGAACGAATGGTCAACGGAAACAACGTTAGAGGCAGAAAAAGACATCAGATGATAGACAATATTAAAATTAATGATTTGTATGTGGATATGAACAGGAAAGCTGAGTTATGGAAAGAGTGGAGAATGCTGAGTTAGCAATGAAAGACCTGCTCTTGGGCAGAGCACTATGTACAGTATGTATATGCAAAAACTTCCCAAGTATAAGTTTGTTTATTTCCCAGGTGAAAAAACAATTCCTCTTTGATTTGTTTCTGTTCGTAGATGGAGAATCGATAGCAGAACAAATATTTATACTTACTGGATGAAATAAATAATCCCCGTATAAACTTCTTCGTACAGATAGACAGGGAATTAATCCTTATTCCTTGGTTTGTTGCTGGTATTGCCCAGGCTGTTGTTTCTGTGCGGACAAAGCAGTTGGTAAACAATAGCGCGACAGTCTTACTGTTTATAAACACAATGAGACCCTCCGCATTCATAGAAATGGATGCTTTCCTTTAGTACAAGGCGGATCTCCTTACAGAGTAATGAGTTATAAATACAAAGGCATTCACTTCATGTCTTCATAAATATCATCTAAACTATTTACTTTTGACCGATGACAATGTTATGTCTGTCTATACCCTTACATGCCTTCTATGGTATATTTTTACCTTGTGCTGGAGTGGCTGGCATGCTTATATGATTCCGAGAGCAATGCTGGCAGTACCATTGCTGCCGAAAGTGTTACCCATGCCGTAAAATTAAAGCCGATAAACCAGACAAAAAAGTACCTTGGTAGAAAGAGTGACGATTTTTAACCGTAAAAATACAACCGTCAATAAACGCGAACGTGGGTTCCACAGGAGTAAATCTAGACTCTTGCTTTAAGGGAGAAGAAAAGACAAAGAGTATTTGAGAATAAAGTTCTTAGCAAAATGTTTTGACTAAAGAGAGATGAACAGACTGTTGAATGGAGAAGACTACATAACAGTGAGCTACATGGTCTTTTAAGAAACCAGATATAATAAGAACAGTTAAGTCTCGTAAACGGCAATGGACAGGACATGTGGCACGAATGGGGAATAATAGAAGGGCATATTAGCTTTTTGTAGGAAAACCAGAGGGAAAATGCCCAGTTGGTAGATCAAGAATGAGGTGGGAGAATAATATTAACCATGATTCGTGGGAAGTAGATTGTACAGAAGATGATTGGAAAACATTAGCTCAGGATAGGGAAGTGCGGAGAGCTTATGTCCGCGCGGTAATGAATCTACGGTTTAGATACTGTCCGTGAGTTAGTTATATCTAGAGGGCGGATTTCTGCGTATTTGCATATTTTATTCCTTCGAAGATAAACATATGCATGGAAGAGGAAAATGCGTTTGATGTCATTTGGAATCAATTGGCAAAATTTTATAGTGCATATAAATGCATATTCACGGGATTTAGCGCATATTTCACTAATATGTGCGTATGGGTGCATATATTATACTTTTTTCTCTATTTAATATTACAATATTGGTTTGTAATCCCATAAAATTACAAGTTTTTGCAAATGAAGACAATCTTGAAAGCCAGCATCCCTATTTCGCATTTTGGCACAAAAGTGACAATGCCGAGCAGGAGGTCTGCAGTTTTAAATCTCAACAGATCATCATCATCATCACCCTTCACGGATTAGATATTTGCCTGTTTCGAGACCTGAACAGGTCAATAAAGTAACCTGGCCTAAACAATTTTCTGAAAGAAAGATTTCGGAAGACATGAACGTACTTGCCAACAATTGATAGTTTATTGGTGATAATTTCCTCGTTTTCGTTTTCAACCGACGATATTCTTTGAAGTTTGAACATCAGCTTTATTGATACTGTCGGGATACACGACAAAGACTCAAAAATCATTCCTGAAATATACTTTAATGTGTGCAAAATATACTTCATTTCATACAAAGGAAGCCTCTTGTACATTATTGACCGCGGTGACAAAACAAATCGGGAATCGAAGTTTAAATTATTTTCTCAAATACCATTTTGTGCATATTTTTTTAAATTTTAAGAGCATATTTTTAACTTTTTTGCTGCATAGTTGCATGCATATATTTACAGTCTTAAGTGCATATATATCGACCCTTTAGTTATATCCTTACATCTCTTTGTAGGGAAATGGTCCTCCCTTGCCGGAGTTACTTACTCAATTTAACTTACGTACGTTTATTTCCATACAATGTAACTTGTGATATGTGGTTAATTTACCACATCTAGGCCCATCCGTCCACCCCTTGGGATACCTCGGTCGTCATGACCATACTCCCAAGTCCTAGTTCTAGTCCTCCCTATCCTATGTTCACGTCCACGTTCAAGTTCACGGTCCTTAAACCAACACCCCAGGGAGAGGGTGTTGGAGTTTGCACTTCTGGGAATTGCTGAGCTTCATAGTACATCAGGTCGCTCAATCCTGACGACCCCACAGTTGGTCCACGGGCTCCATGAGCCTAGCCGGGAGGACTGCTGTCGCAGATCCACCGACCATTCCCCTGTTCTGCCTCCAGGGACGTGTCCTGCAGCCGTTGTGAGACCGGCTAGGGCTACAAGCCCAACAGTGTGAGACTTTTAGTACATCCAGGTGCTCATCTCCTGGCGACCCCACAGTTTGTCACGGGCCCGTAGGCCGAGCCAGGAACCAGTACAGTAGCTCCCCTCTGGACTGATCCGAGCCGAGCCCTGGTGTGCCCCCAGGGACGCCTTCTGCAGCTGTTGTGGGCCAGCACGGAGCTCGCAAGCTCCAACAGATGAGCAACTAGTACGACAAGGCGCTCAACTATTGCCTACCCCACTAATGGTTCACGAGTCCCTTGGACTTAACCGGGAGGACTGTCTAGCAGATCCACCGATTTTTCCCCCAGTGCACCAGCTGGGGACGTGTTTGGTTGCTGAAGTGGGTCCAGCCTGAGCATTAGTACGTCAGGTCGCTCAACTCCTGACGACCTCACAGATTGTCCTTGGGTTACTCGGTTCCAGAGTCGGCGCTAAGTCCCAAAAGCCAAAAGACCGCGCTTCTTCCTTTCTCGAGCTTGTCGACCTGGTGGTAATTCCCAGCATTACGCCCGGTATTGTCCCATCCAGCCCGTTCGCAAGACTAAGCCTAGTCGTGTAGCTGCTGTGAGGCAGCCCACTGAGCAATGTAGGCATCCAGGGTGCTCATCTCCCATGGTGCCCCCACAGATGGTCTCAGGTTCAATGAACCAGGAGATAGGGGGGCGCGATCCCCTAGTCTCCCACCGCCACGCCAACAGCGGCACATGCCCCGCTGTGGGCCGGGATAGTTCTAGGCTTGACAGCAGGCCCCTTTCGCATAAATTTTCCTGCTGACCCCACTCATGGTCCGCAAGTCCATCGGACTTGGAAGGGAGGACTGACTAGCAGATCCACCGACCTTTTCCCCACTACGCCACCGAGGGGACCTCGAATAGGCATCTAGCGGGTAACTAAGGTATTACTTGGATGGGAAATGAATATCGTCTTCAAGAATTAGACCTGTTGGTCACGCCATCTCTTTATAGGTCGACCTGTATTTCTTCTCCCCACGGATTATAATGTAAAAGAGTTGTGTTTGGCATTCGTTGCACATGTTAATTCTGTATGTTTCTATTAATGTTGTGATTGGTTCTATGTTCAATTCCTTCCTTATGCCACTGCTTGTTTTGTGATCTAATAACGTATTTCCAGTTACAAAGAAGGGAAATTTCATTTTTGAAACTTGCATTTGTCTTAATTGATCAGAGGTAAGTGACCTTTCACATCAATATAATAAAAGTGGCAATGCAACCACTGTATGTAGTTTTATCAGTGTTTCTCGTCTTAGACTTTAATTTGTTCGCTGTATTGTACAACACAAGTGCCATAATATATTCAATTTTATTTTTACATCGTGTGATTTTCTATATCCTAAAGATTTTTCATAAGTAATGCCACGAGTGATTTCCAAATTATCGATAAATTCACGACTCACGAAGTGAGGAGTGAATTTATCTAGAGAATTTGGAAATCAAGAGTGGCATTTGTTAGGACTATTTAACGAATAAAATTAAGCTGTTTACTCACAAATCATTATTTAACTGTAGTTATTTCAAAATATTTATATTTTAATGCAAACGGCCGATGTTTGAAAACAAATGAGAAAACGATAGGTACGCTTCTACTGCTTCTTTTGTTTATCACTGCAACCAGATCATACTATTTATTGCCAAAGGAACGCAATATTGTAAGAATGCTCTCTAGTGGAGAAAAAAATAGAAACATCAATCTGTATATTAATTCATTTCTGATGTCGTATGATGTAAATATTACAATTATATTTTTCTGGATTTATTACCTGGGAAAAAATACATTTAAGAAAGTCAAACAGTGGTTTCTTTTTTTGGTGGTATAATAAATTGCTACAAATGTTGACATGTATGCACTATATATACAATCTGGTAGCCGTATTTCTTATAGGCTCAGTCACTGCAAAATAACGGTCAGACCTGTTCAGAATATTAAAAAGGAGGAGCTTTGTTTAATATATGGTAATTATAACACTGATAAATATTTCGTGAAACACGACTCTGATTGGTTGTAAAACAGAAATCATTGAAACGTGATTGGTCATTGACTCCCATTTGGGGCATGAGTTAAATAGTCCATATAATTAAATGTATTTATTTGTTTTATAGTTTTTACATTTATAACAATTTTATCTCTAATATACCGTACCGCTCTTAGAGTGATCCTAACTTAAACGCCAATTGTATCCTTCCGCCGTTCGCGCCACAATTACTGTCACATTGACAGGGAGCACGTGCGAAGTATGTAAGGCATGTGATCGTTGAATGGGGTAGATTACAAGAAAGCTGGTGAGATTTTTCACTGAACTTGTTGTCAAAGTTTGTCAGACTTGTGTTTTAAAAATTTAGATGGCGACACAGTGAGAGATTACTCACACGTTCAGCCATTTTGTTGCATCAGAATCGACTGAATCTTGACTCAAAGCATCATCCGTATGTAATAAACTACGGTATTTTAAGTTGTAATTATTGATTAGGTATATTTTAGAATATTTTCTATGTTTTGAATATTATTACATTTCTTCACGAAGAATAACAGGTATATTCAGAGGACATATTTTTAATTTAATGAAGGGAACTACTTTTCCGCGTACTTATTGCTTCTACATCGTACGTCGGTGTCTATAAGGAATGAAAATCGAGCAGGTCACGTGGTTTTGTTTTGATGAGGATCACTTTAAGTGCGGACAGCCTTTAGGTTCTTGTCTTTGGAATGCCAGGTTTTGTCACTATAAAACTTATAATCAAATGAAAAATAATATTATAATATAATAATATTATAATCTTAATATTATGATTACCGGCCGTGAAAGCCTGCATTCCACAAATTAAAAATAATTAATTGCATTCTTGTTACTACAATACTTAAAATTAGATAATTTTATTGTTGTCACCAAAAACTTAAATTTGTGTAAAACTTGTTGAGTTTATCCGTGTTTTTCAACAAACGACATTACTTTTACTTTCTTAGTTTTTTAATTTATAACAACTTATTGTTGTGATATTTATTACTTCCTCTTTATATCACTTGAAAGTGTTACTTTGTATCAGGTCTAAGCAAATGATTCCATTTCATTTAGGACCATTATAGAATTAATTACAGTGGCTTTTGATGTTAACGCGAACAGAAGCGCAGTGAAGATGAATATATTTGAGAGGCGAGGACTCCATCTAGAGTGGGTTTCTAGAGATTCAAGTAGAGTTGGCGTAGTTTCTAGTTAGTAGGCATTGCATTCTGACCACTTACTCTGGTCCTCTCACCTCGTGGACAAAGGGCTCTCCCTTGCGTATTGACTTGAAAATCTACAGAATTCTACGATATACAGTGTGATCCAATTTTGATGGTTTACAGAATATACTAGGACATTCGATAAGTAACCGCAACACTGCTAAAACATCACAAAATTATAGATTTACGTTACTTTCGACTTATAGTCTCTTGTCAACTTAACTATACGTTACCAAATCTTTGGAATATGGCGCACTCCATCTGCAGCACCATTTCTAGATAACTCTGTCATCTGATCGATCTAGAACTTTCTGGATATCTACTTTTGGATTGAAATCCAATACCTCGTAGAAGTTCTTTGATCTTTGATAATAAGTTATAGTCACAAGGGCTCATGTCTGGTGAATTTGGTGGATGTTCGAGTACTTCCCAATTCCACCTTCTCAACAAATTCTCGTGAACATCTTTTCCGATTCCGATTGAGGGTCTTTCCACTTTTCAGCGGTTGCCCTTTTACCAGCCGGCTGCTGTCCCTTCACATCCACATGTGTCAATCACAGAGGTAGATGATCAACAGCTAGTGTAGGGGTGACATGTGGTTAGCATGTCGAGTCCATCAGCCGTTATAGCTGGTTCCTCAACCTGGAGCCGCTACTTATAGTAGCAACCCAATTTCCTCGCGATGCTGGGTGGGCACCGGTCCCATACTGGCCGAAATACCATGAGAAAATGTCTTCCCCCATGGAGACTCGAACCAGCGCAAGTCCCGTAGCTCTGCGCCAAGGCTTCCTACCTTAACCGCTCGGCTACGGCGCGGGACTTAAACATCTTTTTAGAGCGGTATTACTTACTGAATGTGAGAAACAGTGAATGTACTCACAAAATATTGCTATTCCCAGAATTTCAATATTACAGATTTATACAACAAAGACAGCTCAACAACATACTACAAGATTACAATGGCCACCACTAGGATCGCTGATTTACAAGTGTTGCCATTACTTATTGAATTCCCAAGTATATTTCCTTAAAATCGTATGTATCCAATTAATTTGAGAGAATAAATTCGTAGCCGGTCCCAAGACATATTTTTTTATTAGTTTTCAAGTATACCCTCACTTATATTGATCAGATATCGCTGAATTTTGGAGGATATATATACATTTTTCGTTTTGATTTAATAGCATATACCAAGTTTTGTATTTCAAAATCTGAACTGGCCGCTGCTAGACCGATTTTTAAATTTTATTTTATGGCAAACACCCATTTCTAATGGTTCGATTAGTTAGTTAACGAACTCCAACTAACTTTTTAATTTGTTTTATGCGCCTAGTTTGGTTTTTGAAAACAATTCAGCCGCTACAGCGTTAATTTACACATAGGCCTACACAGATATATATATAACTCACTGGGACTATCGAACTTGTAGGTTCATGGCTGTGCGGACATAAGCTCTCCTTGTATTCCTATCCTGAAGTAATTCTATAAGTATTATTTATTTATTTATTGTGTGAATTTTCTATTTCTACTGAATGGGATGGATGATTACTTGAAAATAACTACCATTTTCTGTATAACCACCTCAATAACTCCTCTATATGAAATTCGCTATTTTATAAAACTGTTATTCTCCCAGTTATATTATATGGATGTGAAACATGGACTCTTACTTTAAGGGAGGAGAAAATAGTACAAGTATATGAGAATAAAGTTCTTAGGAAAAGTTTTGGAACAAAGAGAGATGAATAGACAGGCGAATAGAGAAGACTACATAACAGTGAGTTACATGATCTTTATAGGAAACCAAATATAAGAAGAACAGTTAAGTCTCGTAGACTACGATGGGTAGGACATATAGCACGAATGGGGGATGAAAGAGGTTTATGGAAGATTATTGTAGGAAAACCAGAGGGAATGCGCCCAGTTGGTAGACCAAGAATGAAGTGGGGGAATAACAATTTCTATGATTTGAGGGAAGTAGATTATGCATGAGAAGATTGGAAAATATTAGCTGATGATAGGGATGTATGGAGAGCTTATGACCGCGCGACCATGATCCTACGGGTTCGGTAGAGCCAGTGAGTTAGTTATGTATAGTTTACTTCACAGGATACTCTAAATGAAGTACGTAATGTCAAAAGTAAGGTAAATAAATTTTTTGTGACTATTTAACTCATGTCGCAAATGGTACTCAATGACCAATCACGTTTCAATGAATTCTGTTTTACACCAATGACAGTCGTGTTTGACCTCGCTCTTTATCGATTTCTCTTTATCAGCTCCTGCTTTTGTGATAAAGAAAGCTCCTCCTTTTTTAATATTCTGAACAGGTTAGACCATTATTTTTCTCCAACAAATACATTGAATATAGCAAATAATTAATAAATTCAGTGATTTTACTGAGTTGTTTATACAAAATATAAATGATTATCCTATAATGTTGATTATATTAGTTTTATGTGTTTCATTATTTCTCCACTAGAGTGCATTCTTACAATATTGCAATCCTATTTGACAATAAATAATATGATCGAGTTGCAGTGAACATACATAACTTCACATTTCTAATTTGTTTTCAAACGTCGCCGTTTACATTAACTATATAAATATTTTAAAACACCGGTAACTATAGTCAAATAATTATTTTTTAGCAAAGAGCTTAATTTTATTCGTTAAATAGTCCTAACAAATGCCACTCTTGTTTTCCAAATTCTCTAGATAAATTCACTTCTCACTTCGTGAGTCGTGAATTTATCGATAATTTGGAAATCACTCGTGGCATTACTTATGATGTTACAGCAGTATTTCTCCTAGAGATGGGGTTAGTTTTGATGTTGGTTAGACTGCAATATAACATCTTGAGATCAGTTGCTTGTTGTGCACAAGTTTGTCACGGTCCATATTAAGGACATGTGGGAGCTCACGTGGTGTAGGAGATTAGCCTCTGGAAACTCATTACGTCACTGCAACTAGGTGTAATTAATTCATGTCCGCTACCAACTATTCAACATTCTAATTAATTTTCTCTCCTAACTCACAACCAAAACTTACCTCAAATTTCAATACTTTTCATTTATCTTGATAAAGTTGGTATTACTGTAACGTTAAAATAGTTTTTCTTTAATTTTATCTTCATCATAATTATCACCAATAGTATTATTATTATTATTATTATTATTATTATTATTATTATTATTATTATTATTATTATTATTATTATGCAAAATATATTATCTGTGCATGACCTACCACTTCTAAAACCAGATTGTTCTTCCATTTCTTTATCCTGGTATTCTATATCAACCATTTTACTTAGTATACGTCCATATATTCTACTAAATGTACAAGAGGAGCCGGACATCATAGACATTACAGAAAAGAAAAGATTGCAGTGGTATGGTCATGTCAAATGAATGCCAGAGCAAAGATTGCCAAAAATTGTTATGGAATGGATCCCAATGGAAAGGAGGAAGAGAGGAAGACCGAAGAAAACTTGGATAGAAGGGGTACAAGTAGCTATGAATATCAGAGGAATGGAGGGAGATCAATGGATGGACAGAGACCAATGGCGTTTGGTTTCCGGAAGACGACGGCAGCTGCCATGATGCCGGATGATGATGATGATATTATTATTACTATTATTATTATTATTATTATTATTATTATTATTACATCCTCTTAACGTAAAGTGGATGTCAGATGATACGATACCTAAGACAGTATTAAATCTCGAAGCTAAGAGCAGCAGAAAAGAGGAAAGACCAAACGAACAGTTGATTGAAGTATGGCATAGTCGAGAGGATTAACAGAGTGATGCAGAAAATAGGGATATATGGAGGAGTAAACTTTACTATGAGAGAAAAACTACTGTATTGTAGAGAAATACCTAATAAGGATAAGACTATTATTATTATTACTATTATTATTGTTATTATTATTGTTATTATTATTATTATTATTATTATTATTATTATTATTATTATTATTATTATTACTACTATTATTATCGTTACTACTTATGTTGATGGAAATGGATTTCTTGAGAAGAGCAGCAAGTTGTTCAAAATTGCAAAAAAATAACAAATAAAGTCATACGAAAAAAAATGTTGAATATTCAATAATAGATTATATTAGGCACCACCTAATACCCGGCATGCGTTGCTACGCCTAAATAAATGAAATATTAATGATTAATTGATTTGTACGGTATACGCTGTGCGAACCAAACATGACTGCTGATAGTTTTTAATTTCGGATTTCAAGTAAACGTCCAGTTCTAATTGTTGGATTTCGCTCATTTCTTAAATAATACCTACCTCGATTTATTTTAATTGAATATGCTGAGTTTCGTTGTGAAACCTCGGAAATTGTGATTGCTAGAAGGATTTTTAAATGTTCACTCCAGGTGAACTCCTATACCTAATGGTTCCAGAGGATCCAATTGTGAATCCAATCCATCGACGTACCCAATCAGACACACGCATTAAAAATGATCAAAACTGGTCCAGTCGTTTAGGAGCAATTCAGTGACACCAACGCACGTACAGAAATGTATATATATATACATGTAAAGATAAGCAATTACATTGGTATGGGCATATGCGACGAGTGCAAGAAGAAAGGTTATCCTGAAAATATTGGAATGGTGTCCACCTGCAGGGAAAAAGAAAGGAAGACCTCGAAATTCGTGGATGCAAGAAATAAGAACTGGAATGAGATCAAGAGGACTGGAGGACATGGAGTGGATGGATAGAGACGAGTGGAGAAGGAAAATAAAACTTTAGGCACAGAAATATGTGTAAACATTGAAATTCTGTATATAAATAAATTATTGTTTTTTATTATTATTATTTTGCTTATTAAGGGATTGTATGTTATGAGCACAGGTGCACGAAATAAAAAGCGATTTTAATTACAATTTTGAAAATACAAAACAAAAGTTCTAAATACTGATATAATCTGTTGTCATGGAGGAAGGACTAATCCAGATTAAATCTCGTCTGAAACGAAATAAATTGATTTGAACGCAGCATTTGTTAACTGTATTATGTCACATACACTCAACCTGGTCAATCATATTACAGCAGCTATGTTACGTAATGTTAATAACAGTAACAACAATAATAATAGTAATAATAATAATAATAATAATAATAATGTTATTTTAATTTTTACCGGCCGGCGTCGATGGATTTTTTAAGATGGAAAAGTCCAAGGAGCAAGTCCTCCGGGAGGGACTTTAAGCCGTGGGTCCCGAGTCTGATGATTTTCAGGCTCGTAAAATATCCTTAAGCCTGAATAAAAAAGGCCTGTAAGCAAAATTTACCAAATTTTCCCGTCCTAGTACTGCTTGGTTTCCTAGATGTCACTATGAGTCGGAACGCTGACACGGGCCACTCCAATGACATATATACGATAACAAGTGTAACTAAAATAGTATGGTTCAGTTTCTTCCCTGTAGGGAGAGAGCGCCTGAATATCGTTGAGGGAAACAAGGGCTAACAAGAAGATTATTATATGAAAAATGTTGGATATTATATAGAAGTGGTTGAATTCAAATATAGGAACAGTAATTATAAACAGGAATGAGGTGCACAAAGAAACTAATCATAATGAATTGATTTCGCGTTTACTTGATGAAAATCCATTCTTATGTTAATTATTTTTATTTATTTAACATAAATTAAACATAGGCTCAATTCTGGAAATGCATATTATTATGCATTACATGGACTCTTGTGTCCCAACCTGTTACAAAAAACCTTAAACTGAAAATATATAAATATGTTATTCTTCCAGTTATATTATATGGATGCGAAACGTGGACTCTTACTTTAAGAGAGGAGAGAAACCTATGAGTATTTGAAAATAAAATTCTTAGTAAAATTTTTGCACCAAAGAGAGATGAACAGACAGGTGAATGGAGAAGACGGCATAAGAGTGAGCTATATGACGTTCATAGGAAACCAGACAGTTAAGTATCGTAGACTGTCATCGGTAGGACATGTGACACGAATGGGGAATGAAAGAGGGGCATGGAAGCTTCTTGTAAGAAAAGCAGAAGGAAACCGACCAGTTTATAGACAAAGAATGAGGGGGAGAATAACATTAACCATGATTTGAGTGAAGTAGATTATACAGGGGATAATTGGAAAACATTAGCTCAGGATGTATGGACAGCTTATGTTCGCGCGGCCATGAACCTACAGGTTCGATAGTGCCAGTGAGTTATATTATTATTATTATTATTACTATTATTATTACTATTATTATTATTATTATTATTATTATTATTATTATTATTATTATATGCTTATAAAAATATATAAGCAAATGTGTTTTATCGATCTTCATCAAAATTTGTACCTATAGGTAATTAGGTGCAGTGTTTGTTTAGCCGGTATGTTATGTACTAGAACTATTAAATGCAATAGTTCACCCGAAACAAACATTTTAAAATCGCTCTACCGGTCGCAATTTTCAATGTTTCACAACGAAACTCGGTATATC
Organism: Diploptera punctata; assembly: GCA_030220185.1. Lineage (NCBI taxonomy): Eukaryota > Metazoa > Arthropoda > Insecta > Blattodea > Blaberidae > Diploptera > Diploptera punctata. The sequence goes on along the minus strand of JASPKZ010007322.1, from coordinate 294,738 downwards.
CGATTAAAATAAACAGAGGAAGATATTATACAAAACTCAACGAAATCCGACAATTAGAAGTGCACATTTATCTGAAAATCTAAATTTAAAAAATGACTAGCAACCGCCATGTTTTGTTCGTCGCGGTATATACCATAAAATATAATTAAGCTCTAACATTTAATTTATTTAGGCGTAGAAGCGTACTTCAGCTATTGGCTACTTATAGGCATATATAGGCTATGTGTATATATATTTAATGCTCCAAGTTGTGCTTTTCGTTTTAGACATTTCTGCTGTTCTTTCGTAGCATTGGCGTAATTGTAACCCACTTCTGAGGTTGGGGCGCCTGGAAGGCGATGTTACGTTGCCCCGATGATATGATGGGTGGTGATGATGATGATGATGATGATAGTGGTGCGCCAGGAGAATCCTTAATCCTAAACTTAATCTAAGATGAATATGAATGATGATGATTGCGATGGCCATATGATGTTCAGGGACAGTTTGGGCTTAAAGTTTCCTGACATTTGTCTTACAGGTGAGGAAAAACCACGATAAAAACCTCACTCAGGAAACTGTCCCGACCGGGAATCGAACCCGGGCCCGCTGCGTGACAAGGCAGCACGCTACCCCGAGACCAAATATTACTATTTTTAATTTTGTTATATTATTATTATTATTATTATTATTATTATTATTATTATTATTATCATTATTTATACTTCCATTATCCATCCATCCATAGTAATTCTGTCCGAGAGCAGGTCTTTCACTACAATCATAGCATTTTCATGATATGCTTTGCAGCTTTACTAGGGGTGGTAGTTTCCCGTTGCTTTCCACACCGGTGAAGGATGATGATGATAATGATAAGGATGATAATGATGACCGTTGGCAGTAGCTTCCTGACATTTGTCTTACAGTGAGGAAAAACCCCGAAAAAACCTCACCCAGGAGCCTGTCCCGATCGGGGATCGAACCCGGGCCCTTTGCGTGACAAGGCAGCACGCTACCTCGAGACCACTACTACATACTGCCACCATCGAACACGGAGCAGCGTAGTAGCCTAAGACGGAATTTCATAACCCGCGCGGACATAATCTCTCCATACATTCCTATCCTGACGCGTAAAGTTTTCCAATCATCCCCTGTATAATTCACCTCCCTCAGATCATTGTTGATATAATTTTGCCGCCTCATTCTTGCTTTACAAGCTATGCGCTTTCCCTCTGGTTTTCCGACGAGAAATTTCTATCCCTTTTTTTCATTCTCTATTCGTGTCACATGACTTGAACATAGCATTCTATGAGATTGCACTGTTCTTTTTTACATCCGGTTTCTGATAAAGATTGTGTATCTCACTGTTTTGTCTTACTCCATTCACTGGCGTGTTCGCCTCTCAACATCCAAAAATTATCCTGTGCTGTTTTTTCTCAAATAGTCGTAATTGTATCTCCTCTTTTGAAGTAAGAGACACATTTCTCATCTATTTAAGTCGGACGAATAAGAGTTCTACATGTGTTTAGTTTTAAATTAGCTTTGAGTAGTTATGATATCAAGTGCATGTGTTTCCAGAGTTGAGCCTAAGTTTAATTTCTTTGTGCACTTTATTCCCGTTTGTAATTATTGCTCTTCTCTCTCTCTCTCCTTCGGCTTTCCCCTATTTATAGGTTTGCCGTCTTCAGTTTCCATTTATCTCTATCATTCCAATCTCCCTCTTCCAAATTCCTATCATCCATTATAATTCTGACGTAGGTTTTTCCATTTCCATCTTGCCCTGCCACGTTTATTTCTTCCAGGGGGTGACCATTGGCATATATTTTTTGGCCATCTTTCATTTACCATTCTTTGTACATGGCCATACCATTTAAGCGTTTGATTTTCAATCCTCTTAACAACTAATGTGGTGACATTCATTTCTCTCCAAAGGAATTCATTTTCCGTTTTCGTAGCTTAAGTCTGTCATATTTAAATCCATCCGGCTAACATATTTCACTGAAGTACGTAGCGATATACTTTTTTCCAGGGTCAGGTTGCCAGCCTGACGCCTAACCCCCAGATACGGAGGACCTGGGTTTTTTTTAGGGTTTGCTCCCTTAGCCGACAGGTCTCAGTTTTAATGCGCTGAGAACTCGCCTTTCGTCCCATCCTGTTAGCTACAGTCTATTACGACTGCAGTCAGGGAGCACGACGAGAACGTAGGATTAGGACTTGCTGGCAGAGCTGCTAAAAAAGTCGCAGTGGCATTACTCGAGATTTATTAAAATAACATAGTAGGCATCTGTACCCTTCTCAAGGCCGTATCAACCGTTTGCTCCTAAGACATTTATTTATACTTATAATTTTATTTTACCCGATGAAGTAAGGACTAGGTTAAATTATACAAATATTAAACAATTATGAATTATATACCTGTTGATTAATAATAGGCATAATAATAGCTTTATTCTACCTGGCAGAGTTAAGGCTTTAAGGCCTTATCTACCACTCAACCAGGTTAAAAAAGTACAAAAAAAATCGTGCATCTAAATTACATTATGTAAACAAAAACATTTATTGATTTAAATGCAGTGCCTTTTGAAATGTCTCATTAGCCAAGAATGACTGGGGAAAACAAACAACAACAATAAAGATTATAAAAGGTTCAACATTTTTTCTCTGGCTTCCCAGTATCTGTCAATGAAATTGTTGGTTGTTAGGGATGGGCAAGTTCGAATGTGATCAGCATCCATATCTTCCATAGTGTTCAAGAGGATACATTGTTGAACTGGTAGAAGACCGAGGCAATGAAGGTGTTTACCTAGACTATTTAACTCATGCCCCAAATGGGAGTCAATGACCAATCACGTTTCAATGATTTCTGTTTTACAACCAATCAGAGTCGTGTTTCACGAAATATTTATCAGTGTTAGGATTATCATATATTAAACAAAGCTCCTCCTTTTTAATATTCTGAACAGGTCTGACCGTTATTTTGCAGTGACTGAGCCTATAACAAATACGGCTACCAGATTGTATATAATAGTGCTTACATGTCAACATTTGTAGCAATTGATTATACCACCAAAAAAAGAAACCACTGTTTGCACTTTCTTAAATGTATTTTTTCCCAGGTAATAATCGAGAAAAATATAATTGTCATATTTACATCATACGACATCAAAAATGAATTAATATACAGATTGATGTGTTTCATTTTTTCTCCACTAGAGAGCATTCTTACAATATTGCGTTCCTTTGGCAATAAATAGTATGATCTGGTTGCAGTGATAAACAAAAGAAGCAGTAGAAGCGTACCTATCGTTTCTCATTTGTTTTCAAACATCGCCGTTTACATTAAATATATAAATATTTTAAAATAACTATAGTTAAATAATGATTTGTGAGTAAACAGCTTAATTTTATTCGTTAAATAGTCCTAACAAATGCCACTCTTGATTTCCAAATTCTCTAGATAAATTCACTCCTCACTTCGTGAGTCGTGAATTTATCGATAATTTGGAAATCACTCGTGGCATTACTTATGACTATTTAACTCATGCCCCAAATGGGAGTCAATGACCAATCACGTTTCAATGATTTCTGTTTTACAACCAATCAGAGTCGTGTTTCACCAAATATTTATCAGTGTTATAATTACCATATTAAAGGAAGCTCCTCCTTACAATATTGCGTTCCTTTGGCAATAAATAGTATGATCTGGTTGCAGTGATAAACAAAAGAAGCAGTAGAAGCGTACCTATCGTTTCTCATTTGTTTTCAAACATCGCCGTTTACATTAAATATATAAATATTTTAAAATAACTATAGTTAAATAATGATTTGTGAGTAAACAGCTTAATTTTATTCGTTAAATAGTCCTAACAAATGCCACTCTTGATTTCCAAATTCTCTAGATAAATTCACTCCTCACTTCGTGAGTCGTGAATTTATCGATAATTTGGAAATCACTCGTGGCATTACTTATGACAGTCGCGTCCTGTTGCAGTACGGAAATGATGCAACGGCTAATCTTCTAGGCCAATCTGGCAGTGTAGTTTGGATGAATGATTTCCAAGGTTTGTCGGTCATTTGGAGCTCTAAGAAAGTTCTAAAGGCCTCTCTCGCGCTAACCGGATGCTCTAGAGAAAGAGCATGGTATGTGTATAATATAATTACTATTTACAATATATTTTGATTTATTCTAGATTTAACGACTGAAATATGAAATGTACAAGATAGAAAAGTCAGATAAAAAGTATTAATGGCATCATCATCATCTTCAAGGTATGGGCCTGTTGGCCCGTTCCGCTCCCCGGTGCACAATATGCTGCAGGTGCAGGTCGTCCTTCCAACGTCGTTTTGGTCTTCCTACATTTCTTCAGCCTAGAGGTTTATAATGAAGCAGCTGTTTTGATAAACGATTATTTGGCATTCTTTTTACATGTTCAAGCCAATTACATTTATTTCTGTATATTCTCTCGTTTATATTATATATTTGTAATACATCTCTGATATCTTGACTTCTCTTTTGATCTCTTAAAGATAAACCTGCAACTGATCTCAGAAATCTCATTTTATGTTTATCAGAGATTGTTAAAGGCCAAGTCTCAGACCCGTATGTTAACGTTAGAACGGCTACTGTTTTGTAAAATTTCAATTGAGTTTCCCTTGTGGTCTTATTTCTCAAATATCTTCTTATTGAACCACATATCTTTTGAAATTTCCCTAATTTCTCCTGCATATTAAATTTTGCAGGTATGATACCATGCATCCCAGATAATTGAAACAAGTATTCTTGGCATAGAATAAATTTAGTTCTCGAGAAAAAAAATAACTAATTAGTTAGTTAAAGAGAGATGAACACATAGGTGAATGAAGAAGACTACATAACGGTGAACTACATGATCTTCGTAGGAAACCAGATGTAATAAGAACAGTTAAGTCTCGTAGACTGCGATGTGGAGGAAAGGGGAATGAAAGAGAGACATGTAGGAAAACCAGAGGGAAAGCGTCCGATTAGTAGTCCACAAATGAGGTGGGAGAATAACATTATCCATGTTTTGAGGGAGGTAAATTATACAAGGCATGATTGAAAAACTTTACTTCATGACAGGGATGTGTGGAGCATTTATCCATTAATGGATATCACACTGAGGTACAGACTCAGAGATCCGGGTTCGAATCCCGTCCAGGCATTTATTTTTATTACCATACCATATATATATATATATATATATATATATATATATATATATATATATACATATAAGTGATATGAAAAAAATGAATGCTTGAGCCGGGATTTGAACCCGAGTCTCTAAACTCTGTACGTTTAGCGCTCTAACCAACTGAGCTACTCAAGTATTCCAACGTAAACATACATTTTTCTCTTATATATATAGTATTCTCAATTCACACAAGAAGTAGCAGGAAGTCATTCCAACGACATCTAGTGGCCACAATAACATCTAAATATACAAGCGTTACTGCTATAAAGTAAACATTCTCTTTAAAAATTAGCTTATGTTATGGTGGCAGCTAGATGTCGTTGGAATGACTTCCTGCTACTTCTTGTGTGAATTGAGAATATAACATATATAAGAAAAAATGTATCTTTGTGTTGGAATACTTGAGAAGCTCAGTTGGTTAGAGCGCTAAACGTACATAGTTTAGAGACTCGGGTTCAAATCCCGACTCAAGCATTCATTTTTCTTTTCATATTATATTTGCCTTCATTGCCAAATGTCAAAAATATAGTTATAACACACACATACATACACACACACACACACACATATATATATATATATATATATATATATATATATATATATAGAGTGAATAAAAAGTAAAAAAGAGGTTACTCACATTTTTATTTAATTTCACTTCCTCCATAGCTGGAGGCTTTAAAACTCCCGTTTCCTAAAGATTTTGCAACTTCTAATGCGTGTTCATGTATGATCGGGCCTGAAATTGGAATTCCCTTCGCACGCGCACCAACAAATCACTCACATACAGCATTGTTTTCAGAATTTTTTTCTAATCGTTTCTCATCGCCCGTTTTCCCTTCAAACCAAATTTTCTTAACGTTGTCCTTATTTTTTAAATGTCATAAAAAATGGGTTTTACTCACAATGAACTTAACAGTTAAAACCTTAGCAGTTCTCTCTTCTTTCTCATGTTCGTTAATAACTTGAATTTTACATGCATGTTTTAATGTCATAACGCATTGAACTGAAATACAGACAAAATAGTGTATGTTACACAGCACAGTGTGCACGGCAATACAAAACAACTTTATTACACTAAAGCGAGAAGGAATTCAACTACAGAAATACTTCAACCGGACTGAAGCGTTCCCCAACTCCCTCGTAGGTTACGTGAGCAAGCACACATAAGCAAGGATATCATCGCAATATAATGAAAACACAAAAAGGTAAAACGATATAACGGAGAAACGTAATATGCAGAATTTTCACGTGTGGCCATTAATACTGTAATTAGAACGTACATAAGAATAATTTTCCGTCTTACTGAGGTAAAAATTAACTATTGGTACTTTAAAAAACCATTCTGTTTCCGCGTTATGAAGGTTTTCGGCTTATTCAGGACGATTTTACATATAAAATCGTACCGTTCTGGCGATTTCTTTCCGTCCCCACAGGTTTTCTTCTTATAAAGTTTCCGGCTAAGAGAGGTTTTACTGTGTATATATATATATATATATATATATATATATATACAAATAAAGATTAACTTAACACGGTTTGTATCGTTGTTCATAGAAATATTTTTGGCTTTCCAGTTGGTGACATTAGTTGAAACCAGACGTTATGGATTGAACTGTACCGTGTGCGCATATTTCTGAATTTACATGAATGTGAAGTGAACATTTTCTGGAATGACTTGAGTAGACGTTTGAAATGATGACGTAAGCAGAGCCGTGGGCGAGGTGACGTCTCTTATCTTCATCAGAACCAATTGAAACCAATTCTTCATGCAGAGCAGAAACTCTTCAACAGCACTCCAGGAAAACACTTTACAATTATCTGTTATTATTATTATTATTATTATTATTATTTTATTATTTTATTATTATTATTACTATTAGTATTATTATCAGTATTATTATCATTATTATCATTATTACTATCATTATTACTATTGTGATTATTATTATTGTTATCAATATTATAATTATAATTATTGTTATAGGAATATCACAAGTAATGTCACGAGTGATTTCCAATTTATCTAGGGGATTTGAAAATCAAGAGTGGCATTTCTTAAAAAATCAATATTCAAATATAGTTACCGGTATCTTAAAATATTTGTATATTTAATGTAAACGGCGATGTTTCAAAACAAATCAGATATGTGAGGTTTTATTTTTCACTGCAACTTGATCACATTATTTATTGCCAAATAAGATAACAATATTGTAAGAATGTACTCTAGTGGAGAAATAATGAAAAACATCATACTGTATATTATAATCAACATTATAGGTTATTAATTTATTTTTTGTAAATAAACAACTCGGTAGAATCAAGGAATCTGTTCATTATTTGCTATGTATTAATTGTATTGATTGGAGAAAAATAATGCTCTGAGCTTTTCAGAATATTAAAAAGGAGGAGCTTTCTTGATCACAGAAGCAGGAGCTGTTAAAAAGAAATCGATAAAGAGAGAGGTGAAACATGACTGTCATTTGTTGTAAAATAAAATTAATTGAAACGTGATTGATGATTGACTACCATGAGTTAAATAGTCATTGTTATTATTATTATTATCATTATTATTATTATTATTATTATTATTATTATTATAACTGTCATTATCATCATTTATGCAAATATTAGGTCATGTGGCCTGTTACGGTCTCAAAGAGGAATTTTCCATCTAGCCCTTTTTTTGAACGTCCCAGTGATCTTTGCCTGGAGGATACTAATGAAGCGTAGCTTTTGGAATTCTGTGAGATGTCATTGGTTGAAGATGGGCTTTCCAGTTCTGGCAGCTTCAATGATTTCCTCATTTATTTTATGTTCCCACTTTGTATAGCCTGCTGTACGGCACATAAACCCTATTTAATTTGTTGTTATTCGACATTCATCGTTCTTTCAACGTGTCCAAACCATCTCAATTTTATTCAGTAGTTACTTCAAGAATACATTTATATCCTTTCTTCATCTCTCTAATGATTTGGTTTATAACCATTAATATGTATAATGGATGTATGTATGATGTACCGAATAACTCTGAAACCATTGAAGCAATTTGAGCCAAACTTGATGTTTATATAACTTACAATCTTAAAAATATAATATTAAGGAGAGGTTGAAAAATAAACATAATAATAAATTATATTTTGACACGTGCTAATAGCAGTGTTTAAATATGGCGGGTTACGGCTATAATAGTGGTCTCAAATTGATGAAAATAGATTCGTCTCTCATTGATTCTCGAGTCGAAAGATCCGCACAGAACGATAGATGCATCTAGACTTCCGTTCCGGAGGATTCTATAAGCCTCCCTATCGGGAATGTTCGATGCCAGGAGCTTCTGTACTGGAAGTGTCTCGATCGGGAGCAGAAAATATTCCTTCCCCCTATATAATATGTAGATAAGGTCGTGAGCGAGTCAGTTGTGAAGTGACAGCGATAAAGTGGACTGTGACCAGAAGATACTGTGGCAACTGAAAGCGTCAGAGACTGAAGATAGATAAACTTTAAAAGAAAAATGATTATAGCAATTTGTGACTGGAATGGCAAGGAGAGTATATAAAACTGAATAGTTGCCCCGAAAATAGATCTAACTCATGAACTGCTACTCATGACTTGACATCTTCTGTTATTTTGTTACACTATTCACTTGAAAGCCAACTTTTAAAAATAAACAAAGCAGGTCTAGAAGAGAATAGGGATAGTTTTACATGCACCATGCCGTGATATTGTCAGATAGATGACTATTTCACTGAAAACTCAACTTCACAATTTATTTTTTTCGCTTAGATCTCATTTCGGGGCAGCTACTCAATTATTTACAGTTATTGTGAAGTTTTACGCGAACATCTGTGTTGTTTTATTTTGAGAAAACGAGATGAAGACGACACCACGTGAATATGGACAACATTATTGTGGAATTCATATTATCAGGGTCGCTAAGCTGATGTACGACAAGAAAATGGGAATAAAAAATTCCAGGGACAACACCGGGTAAGCAGCTAGTTGTTTGAAGCATGAATTGTGATAAGAACGATAATAATTAAGTTTATGTTAGGATGTGGTGTCTCTTTTCGCCTTTAACAGAGTGTAGCTTGAAAGGGAATTATTTTTTTGCAGTTAATGAGTGAGTTTTTCACATTTCTAGAAGCTTCCAGATGTTACGCAGTCTGGTTTACTCCCATTTATGTGCATTAAACGCATCGGCAGATACATAATCTGTTGTAAAAACAACCGTCTCTAACTCTTCTTTCTTCACCCTCTTTTCAATTCTAGCTACCGAGGTTGTTCTCATCAATTTTTTTCGAACATTCAATTCTTCATCACCTACTTAATGACGCCGAAAATAATATATATATGACATCATAAGAAAAATAAATGCTCGGACGGGACTTGAGTCCGACCTCTGCATTGAAACCCCAGTGCGCTACCGATTACGCAACCGAGCAAGTCTAATCCAAACATTCATTTTTCTTATATACATATTCTCATTATTACGAGATGTAGTGGGAACTCTGTCTCTAGTGCCACCTACTAGCTGTTCCTATAACAAGTAAGCAAATTAAAGAGAATATTTATTTTATAAAGTAAAAATATTCTCTTTAATTTGCTTAATTGCTTTAGGAGCTGCTACTAGGTGGCAGTGGAGACAGAATTCCCACTACATCTCGTAATAATGAGTAAAAAATATATAAATGAATGTCTGGGGCATCAATCTCTCATATATATATATATATATATATATATATATATATATATATATATATATATATATATACACAGGTGTAACAGGACCTCAACGACAAAAATGATAGGGATGAAAAGGCCATGCAGAGAGGGTTATTTTTTGTGAAGGAACATATAGTAGCAAACACGTCGTTTATGAGTTACGCGCAGATGAAGGTGTTCCCCTGTAAGGGTTGGAATTGAATACAAACAATTGCACATGTACCATTTTATTGAAAATGACATGTTTTTACAATAAGTGTTCAAACAACAAGTGTTTTGACGACGTCAAATAGAATTCTGCCATGATCAGCCGTGTTGACCGATCATTGCTGCGACGATATCAAATGTGCAATGAGGCACAGGGCCTACTGTTTGAACACTTATTGTAAAAAAATGCCTTTATTCAATAAAATTATACTTTAACAATTGTTTGTATTCAATTCCGACACTTATGGGTGAACATCTTCATCTGCGCATAACTCATAAAAGACGTGTTTGCGACTGTATGTTTCTTCACAAAAAATGATCACCTCTGCATGGCCTATCATTTTGTCGGTGAAGTCCTATTACACTCGGTATATAATTCGTTTGTACGTGTGTTTGTCACTGTATTCCATCTAAACGACTGGATTGGTGATTTTTTTGTGTGTGACTGATTGGATCCCTGCATGATTTAGATTCATAATTGGACCCTATAAAATCATTAGGTGTAGGAGTTCACCAGAAGTGAAAACTTAAAAATCGCTCTAACGGTCACATTTTTCGATGTGTCCCAACGAAACTCAGTATATGTTATTAAAATAAACCGAGGTAGGTATTATCCAATAATGAGCGAAATCAAACAATTAGAAATGGATGTTTACTTGAAACCCGAAATTAAAATCTGCCTAAATAACTGGACCGATTTATCAATATGGCTGCCACGTCTTCATGCTACGTATGTAGTTAAATAATGTAAAAAAATATTGAAATAATCGTTAGAAAAATGTAAAAAGCACTGTAATTTGTGGGAAATAATCTGAAAAATGAAACCCTAAGAATAAAATTTGACAGGAGTTTATGAATGAATTACAAAAAATCGCGTTACAGGTTCTAAAGTTTAGCAGAGAATTTAGTTACCGTATTTTACGGACTGTAAGACGCACTTTTTTCTTCGAAAAATTGCTCCCAAAATTCAGATCTGTCTTACTCGAAATTAATAGAAATGTTTCCAGTGTTTGATTTAAAATTCCCGCCAATATTAAAAATGGCCATATATTCGATGCCACGGAAAACCTATCTCTAACTGGCAACATTGGATTCAACTAGCAGCAGCAGTGCACCCATGCAACGAACATGAGTTTGCGGGGATTCACAAGCTTTCTAACACTGTCTCCCTCCCGCCCGGCCATCACAAACCCAGAACACTGTCTAGCCTACGATGGCAGTGATCTTGAACAAATGGATGATGGATGAAACCCAACATGAATTCACGCCGAAGGGAGCTTTAAAACTACATACAATCAAATAAGTGTGTAAGTGGATAAAACAGTAGTGGTCTTGAGTGAGAGAAAACATTATTAAATCTTTCAAGAAGTACGGCGTAATAACGCTCTCTATTACAATGAAGACAATCATTGTGAGATCAATTTAGTAGTGGAAGGCAGACGCGGCGATTTCACTATACACTGCTGACGCACTCGCGGCGGGGAACGGACAGCGTAGGATCGCGGTGATACAACCACACACATTTTCGTAAGTATTTTACAAATTGTCGTACTTACGAACTTTATTGAAGCAGGTGTAGGAACTGTTCACCTTCGTTGTCCAAACATTTTTGACACTTCTTTATAAAATTTGTTGTACATTTTATGGACTGTTGAACGTGATGGATTTTTACATCCGGAATCGTGTTTCAAAACGGCTTCGTACTTGGCTGGCAGACTGAGTTAATAAATATTGTTCATAAATTAATACACGTTGTTCAGTAGAAAAAAAATATTAGCCATTATACAGTTTACACTCATATACACATGATTCACTTTACACTTACGTTTTATAAGATACATCCATCCATAGTAATTCTGCCCGAAGGCAGGTCCTTCACTGCAATCATAGCATTTTCATGTTATGCTTGCAGCTTTACTAGGGAATTGTGTAGGTGTGGTAGCTTCCCGTTGCTTTCCACACCAGTGAAGGATGATGATGATAATGATAATGGTAAGGATGATAATGATAAGGATGATGGCCATATGATTTCGGGGACCATTTGGGCCTTAAAGATTTCCTGACATTTGTCTTACGGGTGAGGAAAAACCCCGATAAAAACCTCACCCAGAAAAACTGCCCCGACCGGGGATCGAACCCGGGCCCGCTGCGTGACAAGGCAGCACGCTACCTCGAGACCACAGCGGTGGACTTATAAGATACAAATTTTAAAATTGAAATAACTTATACACATGCCATTTAGTTTACATTATACCACGCCATTCAGTTCACAAGGAAAAGCGATCAAGCACCTTATCTACTCGAGGTACACTATCTGACTCTGAATGCGTGGGATGTACTCGTAAACTGCTGAGTCAGCGCACATTTCAGCTCCCCTGTCTGCACGTGTAAGTCTTCGTTATCGCAGAGCACAAATCCCGCGTCTGCCTTCCACAACTAAACTGATCTAACTGTATATGAAGAGAACAACGATGAGACAAAGAGGAAGAAAATAGTTCTGATGACGATTTTCAGGGATTTTAAAGAACAGAACCGTTTTATAAACAATTTTTTTAGTCTGGCTTTAATAATAAAAATAGTAAAAATGTTATATTTTTAAAAATTGCTTAAATCTTAAGGTGCGACTTACAGTCCCTAGCGTCTTATAGTGCGTAAAATACGGTACACCCTGTATACTCTTTTATTTGTTACAAAGTGTAAATGTTGATTTTCTAAGAGAAAGTATTAAAAGGTAGACATTTTAGGCAAGTGAAAGCTATAGTACACTTGTTCCTTCCCAGATCACGTACTTTGCTGAAGAGACTCTCTTCTCTATATGTTTGTTTTTTCTTTTAGTTCCCCAATCAGCGAGCACCAAGACCATAGAGTTGAAAGCCCACAGATTTATGAGAAATACTTTGAAAACTTTCTTAGACTTAAACTTGTTCGGAGTTTATTTTTGTGTTGATTCTGGTAATAGTTCTCTCTCACTCTCTCTGTCTCTCCTGGAGATCTTTAAATCTCTCCTCAGTTCCATAAAATGGATGGACGCATCACAAAACAAAATTCTCTTAAAGTAACAATGAAACATCCTTCTACATCAGTTATTTAGACAACTAGTTACAAAAACAGAGGTTTAGTAACGAGATGCTCAAGTTGAACACAATCGAAGGGAGTGCAGCAAGTTTCAAACATAATTTTATAACATGTTCTCTACAGTATTTTATCTACGTTCACATTATTTTAGTATATGTTGTATATTTAGTATATTTAATGACATTTAATATACCAAAATAATTGTCATGAACACCACCTTAGAATGCCAAACAATAGACAACCTTTGCAGCTATTCAACTACAGACCCACAGGACGAAGAGACGCAGGAAGACCTAAGAAGCGATGAAGGGATCGATTTGTATCCTGAAGTGGAACAGGCCAATGGCCTAATCCATGACTGCATTTGATGATGATGATGATATTAATATACTATTATAACAATCAGTGGCGTAGTTGCTAGGCAACAAAACCTGTACTTTATATTCTAACAACACACGCTATCAAAACATAAAATACAGGTTCAACAAAACGTAAAATACACTTTAATGATAACTTCGTATAACTATATAAATAAACTTTCCTTGACTTTTCTGAAAGTATAGTTACATCTTGGACTGCTCTTAAGGTGATTCCTGATGAACCGTGAAAATCGCCTTCTCCGTTCATTTTTACTTTAAATTCATATATGAAACTAGCATCAAAATTGCAGAATATAACAACGTTTGTTGATTTATCGTGTTTTTTTCCCTCCAAAGCCCACATTAATCTTTCTCTAAACATATCGTTTCCGCAATAAATAAATTTCATTAAATATACTAAATATACAACATATACTAAAATACTCCGAACATAGATAAAATATTGTACCTTATTATATCTGGCTTTCTGTAAAGATCATGTAGCAGACTGTTAAGTAGTCTTCTCCATTCGCCTGCCTGTCCATTTATATTTAGTTAAAAAAATCCCTAAGAACTTTATTCTCAACTACTCTTAATCTCCTTATCCCTGAGAAGTAAGAATCCACGTTTCACATCAATATAATATAACTGGGAGAATAACAGTTTTATAAATTTTGAGTTTAATGTTTTTTGAAAGGAGTTAGGACGACAAGAGTCCCTGTAATACATAACAACATGCATTTCCAGAATTGTACCTATGTTTATTTATGTATTTTTTTCCTATTTGTAATTATTGTTCCTAGGTATTTGAATTCAGCCACTTTTTCAAAATTTCCCTCATTTGTCATTAACTGTCCATTTCAATTATATATTTATATGTGTGAACATATATTTAGTTTCATTGATGTTTATTTACAGCCCCAATTTCTTACTGTTACTAAAAAAGTGTGTGTTTTTCCTTTTATAGTGTCGTTCCCTGTGGTCTGTATTGACCCCAATAGGGTCGACTATGATCTGCAATCAGTCCGTATCAAAGAAAACAATAATGAGTAGCACTATGTAATTTGATGTTATTTAATACTTTCCAATAGTTATTTTAACACAGTTCCAATAATGGATCATATTATAATATTATAATGATAGTGTGGAAAGAAAAATTAATGTCTGAACCAGGAATCGAACCGTGGACCTCTAGTTCTCCAGACTAGTGTGCAGCCCACTACACCATTCGAGACTTTGCACAAAAATTAACAATTCTTTCCACATATACAAATATATAATTCTTGTTTTGTCCGCTGTCAGGTAGGTGTCAGTACCATCGCCAGCGGCCGTCTTCGATTAGAAGTATCTACTCGTATATTTGAGAATTTTACACCCCCACATTTATAAGCAACAAACGATGTTTTAACATTTTCCAATACTGTTATTTTAACACAGTTCCAATAATGGGTCATAGTATAATGTTATAATGATATTTTGTGAAAATAAAAATTAATGTCTGAACCAGGAATCGAACCGTGGACCTCTAGTTCTCCAGACCAGTGTGCAGCCCACTACACCATTCGAGACTTGGCACAATTGATGTTGATGAATTTGTAAGAAATCAATATTACAAAGGAATTGGTTGTACCCAAAAAAAAAAAAAAAAATTGGCTCGTGGTATACGAGACAAACAAATCGGGATGAAGCTGTGTCGTGGGCACGGCCGTGTTTATTACGTGAATACGTGTAGGTAAATGATTAATATGCAGCTGCAGATATACTGGCGCCGTCGTTGATCCTCTCGGATGCCTTCATTCTTTTATGTTCCCGGCACCGCATCACTCTGTCATATGGTGTTTTATTGGTACCACTGGATTGCTCTTGAGAAGCTCTTTCCAACCGATACAATCTCTATATTTTGATTTGGCTTTTTTGACGAGTATAGGCCAACATTGCATTATTTATTTTAATTTTTTACTTTAACGCCATATATATTCTCTATAACTATTTCACACTGTTTTATATACGCAATCGATAGATCTTGACGAGAGCTGACGATTGAAACTCAAACGATTGTCGTAACTTCTCAGAGTACAAATTTATGTTAAACAAAAATTATGTATCGCAGCGAAACGACCTCAAAATGTCGGCGCTTTTCCCCTGCGCCGCGCGCGATGCGTCACAGTCCTCACTCAACGTAACGAATACTTTGATCCTTTATCTATCGAGTGGTTTAATTCAGTTTTGTATGTAGATGATAGATACGTAGCTGCAACACCAAACTTAGTTGTTTTCTTCGTTGTTAATGTAACGAGTTGTGGCGACAACTCACCAATTTGTAGCACCGGCTTTCTCTTCAGCGGGGCAATTAGATTTAAAATCTTAAAATTTTAATCAATTCATAGCAGATTAAAGTAAATGTCCATTTTATTTTATTTTCATTTTATTCTCATTAGTTAATGTGAAGAAGATGGAACTTTAAATATCTCCTTTTATTAAACAAAATGTTAGTATATTTACGTTTACGTAAGTAAACTTTCACTATATATTATTTACATGGCAAATTAAAATACCCTTTAATATTTCCTTATTAAACGGGACTATACAAATGGCGTCTAGCTTACATCACATCTTGAAGCCATCTCTTCTTATTTATGAAGTATCTATTCGTTGTCAACTTGTGATTGGACATTCATAATCTCAGTTCTCTAATCGCAATTCATAAATTCGGCCAATCAAGTCTTCAATAAAATTATAAGTATTGATTTGTGAAAAGAATTTGTCAATAGCTTTAACAGCTATTCTCTTTCCAAAAATAGATAATACGTCGAGATTATAATTCATTATAAATATAAAATATTGATTATTTAATTAAATAATTAACGTAATAATAATTAAAGATATATTTAGAAATGGAATTAAAACATATTCTTAAACAAATTAATAAAATCCCATATTATAAAAATTAGAGTACATTTCCGGTTTCAAACTGTATCCTACGATGTTATCATTTCTCTGAATTGCCTCTCACTATGGACGCAAATTTAAATATGTATTGACGTCAAAAAGTTTTGGAGATCTCTGTGGTCATTCCGAAAGTGGTCTATATCGTCCCCAAGGAGTTCAGGAGATTTGCCCTAAATAGAAAAAAAGAATGGCACAGTATCTACGATATAAAAATGTTTGGGGATATTTAGTGTTTTCTCGATATCAGGTAGTTATGTTAGCTGTGGTTAAATTAATTATAAATCGATGATGATGATGATGATGATGATCAGGAGGAGGAGTATATAGGATGAATATATGTGCTGTTGGATCCCTAATTCAGTGGCTAATTTAGTGGGGATGAAGCTGTAGGAACCAATACGCCAGTAATTCCCTCAGAAAGCCAGTCTTTGTGGATGTGTAATCTTCTCTCCCTTTGCTAGAGTTCGGCATATAATTACGGGCTTAAGACATTCCCAGTTCTGATACCTTCAACAAGGCTTCAACTTTGACTCTATCTGCGTTGCTCTCCAACCGTTCTGCATCTCCACCAATCCCACATGATTCTTCGTTGCATTTTCTAATTTTACACACGCTTTAACATCTAAGATAAAATCCTGACTTTTTATTTATTTATTTAGCTTAGTGGGGTTAAGGCCATGTGCCTTTCTCTTCCACTCACCAGGACAAACATATGTTACATTCAAATACAAAAATCACAATTAATATTCGATACTAAGCCCTCATTTGACCAAATTGAACAATAATAAAAGTGAGATCTAATAACACAATAAAGTTGAAAATAAAACTAATAAGAAAATGTACAAACGAAGAACAGCTCCTTTCTACTATACATGAAAAATACAATAAAAATAATAAAATGTAATGACATTCTAAAAAGCTTATACACACAGTCAGTCTCTGTCTCACACATAGACACACACACGCATATATACATATATATATATATATATATATATATTTTTTGACACTTGGCAATGAAAGCAAATATCTTGTATATGAAAAGAAAAATAAATGCCTGAGTCGGGATTCGAACGTACCTAGTTTAGAGACTCGGGTTCAAATCCCGACTCAGGCATTTATTTTTCTTTTTATATATATATATATATATATAGAAAAGAAAAATAAATGCCTGAGTCGGGATTCGAACGTACCTAGTTTAGAGACTCGGGTTCAAATCCCGACTCAGGCATTTATTTTTCTTTTCATATTATACATATATATAGTTCACCGCTGTGGTCTCCTTGTCACGCAGCGGGCCCGAGTTCGATTCCCGGTCGGGACAGGCTCGTGCGTGAGGTTTTTTCGGGTTTTTCCTCACCTGCAAGACAAATGTCAGGAAGCCCAACGGTCCCCGAAAATCATCGGACCATCATCATCATCCTTATCATTATCATCATCCTTCACCGGTGTGGAAAGCAACGGGAAGCTACCACACCTACAATTCCCTAGTAAAGCTGCAAAGCATAGCATGAAAATGCTATGATTGCAGTGAAAGACCTGCCATCGGGCAGAATTACTATGGATAGATGAATATATATATATATATATATATATATATATATGTGTGTGTGTGTGTGTGTGTGTGTGTGTGTGTGTGTGTGTGTGTGTGTGTGTGTTTGTGTATATGTATAACGATACAGTTATTTTATAACTAGTTAGTAGTTAGTTAGTAGTAGGACTTTATTAGACAAAAGTAAGATATTTACAATATTATTTACAAATATGGGTCGCACGGGCAGTAAACCGTACGTGCTTTTGACAGTCCGTTACAATAAAGAAATAATTGCTAGTAGTGTGAAGAAAAATAAACAACAAAACAAAAAAAAGCAATAACATTACAATTACATAAAGAAAACGCAATAATATTACAATTAAATAATAACACAATAGCATTATACACTAAAAAAAAGCAATAACATTACAATTACATAAAGAAAACACAGTAATATTACAATTAAATAATAACACAATAGCACTATACACTAAAAAAAACCGTAACATTGCAATTACTTAAGAAAACACAGTAATATTACAATTAAATAATAACACAATAGCATTATACATTAATTAATTTATATATAATTATTAAGAATTAATGTTATTGCATTTTGATAACATATATTTATTCATGAATGAGTGTTGTTCTTATTTTCCGCGTTTTGTCCAGAAATTTACCCAAGTTTATCCAATTTTCTGGATTTATCAATAACTCGTAGCATGCCAATCTTTCCCGATTTGAATTTAGAAATATTTCCGGTAATAACTGACGTCTCCAATATTCTAAATCATTACATTGTCCTAATATATGTATCTCATCTTCAAATTTCCCGCACATTGGACATATTCGCATATCGCGTTCGTCGCTAATGTTTTGCAATTTCCATGCCCCTAGCCTAAACCAAGCAAGCCCTGATCTCTCTTTAAATCCTAGGTTGAGTATATACGATTCTTTTCCCCAGAATAAATAGCTAATACCCTGCGTACGCTGCTACGCCTAAATGAATCAAACCTGTTTTGATAATAAGTAACGAGAAAAGTAGATTAAAAATTGTATCGTAATTATTTTTAGATACTCCGTGCTGATTACCTAGGAATGTACTTGGCCCGATATTCTTGACATCAATGAGCTGAAAGACAAAAATGGTCATTGGGAGTTATCCGTAAAAGATAGACACAAGCGGAATTCTTTGTAGAATTTTTTGAGATATTTAATTTTATTTCTTATGTTTAGACAGCGTAAGCCACTCGAGCGTCCAAAAAGTTCCTTTTTTTTAGTACACTTATGCACTTTTTTTAGCTCCGGCCCTATAGTACGTACGGTAATATATTGTATACGTTAATTGTCCCATGGCGGTTGCTAGTCAGTTTTGAATTTCGGATTTCAGGTAAATCTCCACTTGTAATCGTCGGATTTCTCTCATTTATTTGATAATATCTACATCGGTTTATAATAGGACATACTGAGTTTCGCTGTGAAACTACGAAAAATGCGATCGCTAGAATTTTTTTTTAAATTTTCATTACAAGTAAACTCCTACATTTAATGGTTTTAGGTTGTCTAATTGTGAATCTAAACCATCTAGGGACGCAACCAGACACACACTAAAAATGGCATCAAAATCGGTCCAGTAGTTTAGGAGGAGTTGAGTGACAAACTCACGCGCAGAAGAATTATATAATAACTAGCTGGCCCGGCGAACGTCGTATCGCCTTTAAATATTTTTACGTTAATTTTTCCGATGTTTTAACAGTTACCTGCTATTCGGGACGGAAACAAATCCAACAAATCAAAGATCATTAACATCGGTCCAGCCGTTCTTGAGTTATAAATAGTGAAACTAATCAGACTTTGTTTTATATATATATATATATATCCATCCATAGTAATTCTGCCAGAAGGCAGGTCTTTCACTGCAATCATAGCATTTTCATTCTATGCTTGCAGCTTTACTAGGGAATTGTGTAGGTGTGGTAGCTTCCCGTTGCTTTCCACACCGATGAAGGATGATGATAATGATAATGGTAGGGATGATAATGATAAGGATGATGGCCATATGATTTCGGGGACCGTTTGGGCCTTAAAGGTTTCCTGACATTTGTCTTACAGGTGAGGAAAAACCCCGATAAAAACCTCACCCAGAAAAACTGCCCCGACCGGGGATCGAACCCGGGCCCGCTGCGTGACAAGGCAGATATATATATATATATATATATATATATATATATCCATCCATAGTAATTCTGCCCAAGGGCAGGTCTTTCACTGCAATTATAACATTTTTATGCTATGCTTTGCAGCTTTACTAAGGAATTGTAGGTGTGGTAGTTTCCCGTTGATTTCCATATACATATATATATATATATATATATATAAGTCCCGGCCACGCGTTGCTGTGGCTAAGGTATACGTTAAATTAGGTTGTAGTAAACTAAGTGAGAAATCTAAATCAGAAAGTTTTTGTTTTACACAATTTTTTAGTTCTGGTACGTTAACTACACCCGGTATAAATATGGGTGGTGGTTTATGTGGAAGTGGTTTTGTTGATTGAGATGAATTTATGTTGTCTGCATTCTCAGTATCATCCATAAGTGTATCATAAGGATTATATACATTTATTGATGAAATATTTTGAGGAGGCTTGCTGATTTCATTATACTTTCGTTTTTTTCTACGAACTTGTTGCCAGTTTTGATTCCCATCATCATCATCATCATCAAGAAGTCCCTGTATAGTAATATCATCTTGTGATATATTATAGTCATCTTGTTTTTCATTTAATTGAGGCATGGAAATTGTTTCTGTAATATTAGGCATATTATTATAACTAACAGACTTACTTACAATTCTGTTACTCCGTTCCTTAGGACCTTCATATGTTTTTAAATTGACATTCTTCTTAAATGTAAGATTTTTGTCACATAGGTCTATACCAATTTGCGGAAATTCACTTGATATCTTATCATTCATGGTCTCTAGAACTGATTCTCCATATTGTCCAATGATCGCTTCTCGGTCTAGTTAAATTTAAAATAAATTGCTGTCTTTCAGCCAGATTACTTAAAACTAATATTTACACACCAAATTAATATTATTATGAATAGATTGAAAATAAAATAAACACTGAACATACTTAAATTATGAAATAATGAATATTTGTAATTCAATTGAAATTCGCGGTTGCAACAAACAGCACAGCCACCTGGTTAAATAATAAACCAATTACCTTACACGACCATCTGTTAGAATCGTATGGAATTTACAGATAATTATAACTCTTTGTTAAATAATAAACAAATAATTTGCTATAAAAGTAATGCAACTATAAATTTAGTTATAAACAACGGTAGGTCTCAAGTTGGATCAAACAGCACAGAGTATGCAAAATTTTATTAAAATCGGTTCAGTAGTTTAGGATTCCATCGCGGACAAATAACGAGACACGTAATTTTTATATATTAAGATAATAATAATAATAATAATAATAATAATAATAATAATAATAGTAATAATAATCATAATAGTAATAATAATAACGATAATGATAATAATAATAATGATAACAATAATGATAATAATAATTAATAATAATAATATATTTATTTTACCTCGCAGAATTAATGTCTTAAGGCTTTGTCTACCACTCAATCAGGTTAAAAATACAAATAATGATTCTTACGTCTAGTTACAATAAAAATATATATTACCTACCTAGTATATCTACAATATATTTAAAATTTACAAAATATTTTGAATTTAATCTGGTTTTAAGAATTGAAATATAAACAATACAAAAAATTAGAATAAAAAATTAATTACATGGAATAAATTTAACTCTAGAGAAAAATTAATTGTTAGACAACAGGTAACTGTATAAGCGTGACTTAAAGTGCCAAGTGTGCGGCACCCCCTGATATCTTGAGGAAGGAAATTCCAGGAGCGGGCAGAGGCTACTGTGAAAGAAATGGAATAAGAGGAAGTGCTATGAAGAGAGATTTTTAGCAGAGTGTTATCTTGTGACCTAGTGTCAGTATTATGGTAAGAAGATCATTTCTCAAATCTGGGCGCCAGGTAAACATATATATATATATATATATATCGCATTAACCCTATCTGTTAGCTTAGTACGGAACATGAAAAACGTGGAGTGCAGTAAAATAAGAAAGACTCTGCAGAATATTAATAGAATGCCTCTTTACATCCTCTATCTTGCTTGAAAAGTAGAATGAATTTTGGAACGTGCTGTATGATGGAGTAGAACAGCCGGGGGACATCGATCCTGGGTGTATGTGTTTGCGCGCGCTATTTTTCAGTCCGGATTTTATTTCAGCCTCCAGGGAAATCGACAGCCACGCTATTGCGGATCAATGGAGCACTGTCTCAAGTAATCCGTCTTAATGGAATGCAGCTGACGTTAATTCTTGCATTATAGGGTCGCCATAACTAAACTCTTCATACTTCCTAACTCATATTCTGTTCTAGAGCATTCGATAAGTAATGGCAACTCTGTTATAACATCACAAAAAGTTACTTTTGACGTTACAAATTTCATTTATAGTCTCCTGCTAAGTGAACTATACGTTGCCAAATCCTTTGAATACGGTTCACTCCATCTGCAGCACCATTTCCGGATATCTCGCTCATCTGATCGATTTAGAGTTTCCTGGATATTAACTCTTGATTGAAATCGAATCCCTCGTAGAGGTTCTTTGATCTTTGAGAATGAGTTATAGTCCACAAGGGCTCATGTCTGGTGAATTTGGTGGATGTTCGAGTACTTCCCAATTCCACCTTGTAAACAATTTCTACTGAACATCTTTACGAACCTAAAATGTTGAAACTTGAGAACCTCCTGGAGGACTTCTCCCTTGGATTGTTCCATGTTAAAAAATCCATTGACCGTGGCTGGGTTTGAACCCTCGTCCCTGGGAACTAGAGGCAAAAAATATAACCACTACCTCACCGCGTTCGACCTCATTATACTTACTTTTACTTTTGAGGGCCTCTCCACTTTTCAGCGGTTACCCTGTATTCCCATTCGCCATTCTTGCCGATCATGCCATTCATCCTCCTCCAGACCTCGGTCGTTCATCAATCTATGGATCTCTCCTCTCCAAGTTGTTCTTGGTCTGCCCCGTTTCCTTCTACCAGAAGGTGACCATTCCAAAAGAGTTTTGGGCCACCTATCATTCTCCATTCTCCTGACATGGCCATACCACTGAAGAGCTCTCGTCTTTCGATCCTTTCCACCACTGTCTCCTCCATATCCATCATCTACCTCACTTCTTCATTTCTTCTTCTTTCCAACCTGGACACCCTGGCATTGCGTCTTATTCCATCCATCTCCACTGCCAAGATCTTAGTTTTTTGTCCCTCTACCAAAGTCCATCCCTCAGCACCATGAGTCATTATGCTTTCCACAACAGACTTCAAAATCCTCTTCTTCGTGTGGTTTGACATGGTCCTACTCCACAGTACTCCATTCAACATTTTTATGG
Organism: Diploptera punctata; assembly: GCA_030220185.1. Classification (NCBI taxonomy): domain Eukaryota; kingdom Metazoa; phylum Arthropoda; class Insecta; order Blattodea; family Blaberidae; genus Diploptera; species Diploptera punctata. The sequence continues at coordinate 271,196 of JASPKZ010007322.1, read as the reverse complement.
CTCTTCGTGCTTGTACTAACCTGCTATCTACTTCAGCTTTACAACTCCCTGATTCATCAATAAGTGATCCCAAATATTTAAATTTTTTTACAGCTCTAATAATTCCTTGGGATAGGGATATATCTCGTCCACTTCCTCCTACTACAAGATATTCAGTTTTTTCCATGTTTACTCTTAATCCTCCTATTTCAAAAGCATTTAGAAATTTTCTCATCATGTATTTCACATCCTCACGACTCTGAGCTATCAACACTTGATCATCATTATTGATGCTATTATTGTTATTATTGGTTATTACTGTTATTATTATTACTATTACTATTATTATTATTATTATTACTACTATTATTTTATTTCAGGATTTTTTCTGTTATATACACTGGCATACATTTTTTTTTCTTCCACACTTCCCGGTCTTGCGTGTCTGCTTCTGTCATATTTCTCTTCTTCATGTTGTCTTGAATTCCCTTTATCCACGTTGGCTTTGTTCTACCACGTTTCCCTTTTCCAGGAGGTATCCATTTCAATGCTTCTTTGTTTATTTCTGTGTCCCTTCTTCTCATTATATGTCCATGCCATCTAGTTGGATATCTCCAGTCTCTTGTACAATATTCTTTTCTACATTAATTATTTCTCTTATTGTCTTCTTCTTCTTCTTCTTCTTCACTTCACGGGCTAGGCAAAATGCCTGTTCCGCCTCACAGTTGTTCTGTCCATCTTTTCACTGGCCTTCCTACATTCCTTGAACCTCTTGGCTTGTAGTTAAATGCTACTTTTGGTAATCTTGTTACGTTCATTCTTTCTATATGTCTAAACCATTTTCTCTATATCCTTTGATTTTATCATTTAATGGATATATATTTAACTTCTCTTATTGTATTGTATTTTATATTGTCTAATTTTGATATTCTTGCCGTCCTTCTTAAAAGTCAATTTGTGTGACTAATAATTTATTTATGTGTTTTTGCTTTAAGATCCATGTTTCCGCACCATATAATAAACTACTCTTCACAATATTGTATTATATACTAGATAATACCCAACGTGCGCTGCTACGCGTAAATAAATGTGATTTTATGTTTAGTTGAATAAGTAGAAGGGAAAATAATTATAAATTTATATTTTTAGATACCCCGTGCTGATTACCCGGTGTTGCCCAGGAATTTACTAATCCCGATCTTCTTGACATGAATGAGCTGAAATACGAAAATAAATGTGTTTTATGTTTAGTTTAATAAGTGAAATGAAAGTTTTATATCGTAATTATTTTTAGATACCCCGTGTTATTTACCCGGCGTTGTACGGGAATCTACTCACCCCGACAAAAATGGTTATTGTGAGTTGTCCGTAAGAGATAAACATATGGTGCAGCGGACTTTTTTGTAGAGTTTTGTGAGATGTTCAGTTCTCTGTATATTAATTTTGTGTATTTGTTATAGTTTAGGCAGCGTAAGCCATTTAAACGACCAAACAGCTACTTTTTTTCACGTTTTCCATTACAAAGGGCGATTTTTAAGGATGTAGGAGTTGAGTATCATAACTCTCTTATAGCATATGTTCATCCCGGGAATCTCCTGAACATTTTGCAAAAAGCCCCATCACAATCGTATCAACCGTATGGCCGCACATAAAGTACGAACAAAGAAACATACACACAAACAAACATTCATTTTTATATATCAGATTAATAATTTAGTCCTCTAGATCATAGGCCTATTCCTCCTCCATAAAATATAATTTAATGTTCCAATAACTTTTTTGTCTCTATTATTCTTTTTTCGGTGTCTAATTCAGATTATCCATCTTTTTGAATTATTGATTCCAAATACTTAAAATAGTCTACTGTTTTAATCTTTGTTCCATTTATTTCTACTTTCTGGGAAAGATCTGTGCTCATATAATTTGTTTTATTATAATATTAATTGTTAAACCCTATCTTGAGTATTCTTCCTCTAGTTTCCTACCCATATAGTTTGCATCTCCACATCTTCAAGTGGCTACCACTTGATCATCTGCGAATAATAAGTTATGTAAGTATTTATTCTCTTTTAATTTTAATCCCATTGGTTTACATTTCTTTGACCATTCCTGTAATACAATATCTATGTATAATTTAAATAATGTCGGTGACATTGTGCATCCTTGTAATAACCCTTTTGTAGTTATCAACTCTTCTGTTAGTTCTGAGCCCATTTTAACTCTACATTTGTTATTTTTTATTATATGTATAATTTGTTCATTAATCTTTGCTTTTTCCAATGCTTACCATAATAATTTTCTTGGTATACTATCATAAGCTTTTTCTAAATCTTAAAAAACCAGTCCCACATTCTGTTGTTTATTGTTACATTTTTGTAAAAATTTCTCTAATAGTAAATATATAGTCTATTGTAGAATGTCCTGTCGTGAAACCACTTTGTCCTTCTGTCCCTCTAAAATCCTTTTCAATCCATCATTTTATCAAGTTTCCCAAAATCTTTATGAAAGGTATTCACGTAGACTTTCACGGCCGGAGTTGCTATGCTGATCTTGATGAAGATTTTCGGGCTGTAGGCCGTGGCCGTGAGGCGTCTGGCGAAACGTCGGGGAACTACAAGCCTCACGACCACGGCCTACAGCCTTGAGACTGTCTCAAGACAACCCTTGAGGATGCCAGGCGCAGTCTCTGGCGAAACGTCGGGGAACTACAAGCCTCACGACCACGGCCTACAGCCCGAAAATCTTCATCAAGATCTTTATGAAAGGATTTGTTATATTTATTCCCCTATAATTTGTGCATTGTTTCTTATCTCCTTTCTTGAAGATTGACACTAGATAACCTGTTTTCATTTCTTCTGGGATTTTGTCTGCTCCCAATATTTTGTCCAGGCAGACTTTGCATTTTCATTTTTTAATGATGTTTTTAATTTCTTCTTCTGTCGTCATAATATTACATTCTCTTTCCTGGAAATTGTCTTCCTGAAATTCTATTCTGTTTTCTGACAATAGTGCAGAATAATATTGATTCCATTCTTGGGCAGTAATTAGATCAATTTTGGTTTTATGTCTTGTTTGTTGTCTAATATTTCTCAATATTGTCCATGCTTCCTTTGATCTTTTAAATCCCAACTGACAGTTGATATTTGAACAATGTTTTTCCATATATTATTTTTGGCCATTTGATTACCTTACATGCTATTTTCTTTTTATCCTTATATTCCTCTTTATCCATCTCTTGTTTTCAACTCGGCCGTTTTTGGAAGGCTTGTTGTTTCTCATCAATTACTTGTAAAATCTCTTTTTGCGCTATAGTGCGTTTTGTCGTACTTACAGCAATGGCGACCATGATTGAAAGTTCAATTTCCTACATTTCGGGATTGCCAACCTAAACAACTACACTGTAATAATACATTTACAGTAAAACCACTGCCCTCTATGTATACAACATACAATGTATATACAAAAAAGAAAATCCAAAAGGTAGTGTTAATATACATTATATGAAACAAATCACTGCATTTTAAATGAAGTGAAGTTTATTTGAAACAATATAAAACAATAAATACATATTTGCCGCCATTTTATCAATAATGGTCTCACGGCCTCCTGTACTTTCAACTAATAAACATTGTCCACACTGTTGACGTTAGTAAATTGTTTATAATGAACGCACATGTTTCCAACAAATATATTATTTTACTATTATTTATTACTTTGAAAACACCATGGCGCAAAAAATAATGTGCAACGCACGTTTGTGTTTTACAGAATCTCGGAAATTAAAAACTTCGCTATCGCTCGGTTTTTAAGCATTTTCCTTAATTCTGTAAATACCACTTGCCAACCTTGCATCGTAATATACTGTTTTTCATCCAAAACTTTATATTTTTTTCTTGAATTACTCCCATTATTTCTTTTGCTGTTATTATTATTATTATTATTATTATTATTATTATTATTATTTTATTCAGTACCCCAGGTTATCATTTCGACATTTATGGTGTTCTTTTCTGGCATTAGCGTAATTGTAACCCACTTCTGAAGTTGGGGCGCCTGGAAGGAAGAGTTACTCTGCACCGATGATATGATGATGGGTGGTGATGATGAGGATGATGTTAGTGGTGCGCCAGGAGAGTCCTTAATCCTAAACTTGACATAAATTCCAGACCATGGGCACTCATAGGAATAGTTCCCTTTAAGGAAAAATTCCTATGGTTTGACCGGGAATCGAACCCGGGATCTCATGAACAGTAGTCGGAAACGCTGACCACTAGCCCATGAGGCTGGTCATAGTTGTTATTATTGTTCCTATTGTGAATGTTATTTATTATATAATTCTTATTAATATTGTTATTATTGCATTACCGATATTATTATTATTATTGTTATTATTATTTTTCCTTTCCAGGATTAGGTCAATGCGATCTGTTCCGGTCTCAAGTACATCGTTTCCTTGGCCGTCCCAAAGATCTTTTTCCATGTGGTTTGTAGGCGTTGATCTTTTTGGGCAATCTTGTATTGTCCATTCTGTCTAAATGTTCTTTCCATTGGTATTTGTGCTCGTCTAGTTTATCGAGTATTGAAAATATATCCAGTTCATTTCTTATTAATTCATTGTGTAATCTATCCATGCAGTAATTTGGAGCCGGAACAGGCTAGTAAATAAGCCTAAACGCGAAGAAGAAGAAGAAGAAGAAGAAGAATCTATTCATGCGTGTACATCCTTTTACGGATCTTAAAAATTTCATATCAGTGGTTTGAATGTGTGAGATATATTTTTTTGTAAGTACCCAAGATTCAGAATCATATAAAAGAAAACAAGAACAGCCATAATTTTATAAAATCTTAGCTGAATGTATTATCATTATTATTATTATTATTATTATTATTATTATTATTATTATTATTATTATTATTTTAACTGCTAAATACTATAGTGTTTTTATAACAATCGACAACAATTGACTTAATGACAAGTGTAATACCAGTAGTAGCTGCCAAGTTTGTGTGGAAGATGTCACCACTGTATTCATGAGCATCCATTCTTAACGCTGAAGCTTCTCTAATTAAACTCGATTATAAAACTTTTCTCATTACTAAACTGATTTGTGAATGAAGACTTCTGCTCAACTGCCAGTTGTAGTCATTCAACACATCCTTTCATGAGTTTATTTTTTCCAGTCATTCATTGATTTACTTACCTCGCTCTACTCGTGGTAAATGCATTTTCCCCACATCATTCGTATCTTACGTACTTCCTTCTAGTTCTTCCTACAAAAATTTTCCTTGCATCTCTTTTATTTCGAATTCATACTATATGTCCTTCCCATCGCAGTGTACTAGATCTACCCGACTTCATTGTTCTTATTATATGTTTTCCTATAATGACCATGTAGCTCACTATGATTTAATCTTCTCCATTCGCCTGTCTGTTCATCTCTCTTCGTTCTCAAAATGTTCCTAAGAAATTTATTCTGAAATATTCGTAATATTTTCTCCTCCCTTAAAGTAAGAGTTCATGTTTCACATCCATATAATATAACTGGGAGAATAACAGTTTTACATATTTTCAGTTTAACGTTTTTTAAGAGAAGTTGGGACGACAAGAGTCCCTGTAATGCATAATAGCACGTATTTCCTGAATTGAGCCTATGTTTAATTTCTTTGTGCGTCTTATCCTTGTTTGTAATCTTCTTCTTCTAGCTCTACAGCCCTGGCTGCTTTAGGACATTCCTCCATGCATCCCTGTCCAAAGCCCTCCTTCTCCATCCCCGAACCCCGAGCTTTCGTAGGTCCTCCTCTACTCCGTACATCCATCCATGCATCTCAGCTTCAGTCTTCCTCCATCTGGTCTCAGTAGTGTAAGGTTTCTAGTAGTATTCTCCTTCTCCATTCTCATTATATGACTCACTCATCTCAGACTGCCAATTTAAATAGCATTTACAATATCTTGGTACAAGTTGTACATATCATCGTTTGTAATACACACAGTGAAAATACTACCTGCATGACAACTATATTAAGAATGTTGTATGTAAGTATAAATATTCATCTGGGAAACTTTTCTTACTTTATTTTGTTTTCATTCGACGTGTTGTTAGTGTTATACCACATCCGTATGTGCTTGTTTAGTCTATATTTAAATCATATTTTCAAATCGTAATAACATCTAATCATTGTACAACCGTCAAGAAACCCGGACATGGGTTCTACTGGGATAAAATATTCAGGACGTAAAATAGTCCCTTATTCGATTCTCCGGGCGGGGACTACTTCGGCGAATCCATGCCAAAGACTGTGATTTGAGGGAAATAGATTATACATTAGCTGAGGATAGGAATTTTTCGAGAGTTTATGTTCGCGCACCCATGAGCTTACGGGTTCGATAATGCCAGAGAGTTATTTCATGTTTGTATGATTTTATTATTCGCTGGTTACGTGGAACAAAGGTCTTATGGCCTTAACTGTTGAAGCTGTAATTGATTTGGTGTTTGCTTCATAAAAATCCACTATGTTTAGTTATTAACTAAAATAAAACTGTTAAGGTACAAGTAAAGCATTATTAGTATTATTATTATTATTATTATTATTATTATTATTATTATTATTATTATTATTATTATTATTATAACTAACCCACTGGCACTATCGAACCTATAGGTTCATGGCCGCCCTGACATAAGCTCTCCATACATCACTATCCTGAGCTATATTTTCCAATCATTTCCTGTATAATCTGCTTCCCTCAAATCATAGTTAATGTTATTTTCCCATCTCAATCTTGGCCTACCAACTGGGCGTTTTCCCTTTTGGTTTTCCTACAAGAAGTTTCCATGCACGTATTTCATTCCCCATACGTGCCACATATCCTGCCCATCGCAGTCTACGAGACTTAACTGTTCTTATTCTTATTCTTATTATTATTATTATTATTATTATTATTATTATTATTATTATTATTATTATTATTATTATTATTATCGTCATTATTATTATTATTATTATCGTCATTATTATTATTATTATTATCGTCATTATTATTATTATTAGTATTAGTATTATTAGTATTAGTATTATCGTCATCATTATTACTTATGTGGATGGAAATTGATATTTCGAGGAGAGCAGCCAGTTGTTCAAAATTGGAAATAAATAAATAAATAAGTAAAATCTTACGAAATAAAACAAAATTTAAAATATTCAACAGTAGATTACATAATATACAAGCAGTTAAATTGCTATGAACACGTACGACGAATGCAAGAAGAAAGGTTACCCAGGAAAACATTGGAATGGTGTCTACCTGGAAGAAGAAGGAAAAGAAGCAAAACTCGTGGATGCAAGAAATAAGAACTGCAATGAGAACAAGAGGACTGGAGGACATGGGATGCATGGAAACGGACGAGTGGAGAAGGTAAATAAAAGAACAGGCACCGGAAGATATGTAAACATTGAACATCAAATTATTATGTAACAATTATTGTTACTATTATTGTTATTACTACTACTATTATTATTACTATTATTATTATTATTATTATTATTATTATTATTATTATTATTATTATTATTATTATTATTATCGTTTATAGGAGACAAAAGGACTGGAGAGGATAACAAGGACTGATGACGTAATACTCCATCTATTCATTTGTTCACAAAACAGCTGACTGGCTTATAAAAACAGCCACGCTAGACCTTGAGGCCATTCAAATGTTTGCATCTCTTCTGCTGGGATTTTCTGTTTTTAATTAAGAAATTGTACGCCATGAATATTCATGTTATCCGTTTAAAATAAAACAGAATTTGTTCTTGATGCTCTGCACGGCCACATTCTGCCTGTATTTATCTTAGATAGTGCACCACATGACATACTGCTCTCCTCTTATCTCACTTTCACGTAAAAACATCACAAATATCGTCCCTAAAGTCGTGTGTGTGTGTGTGTGTTTGTCATAATTAAATTTTTGACATTGAGCAATGCAAGCTTAATATTACATAAGAAAAATAAATGTCTGGATGAGATTTGAACCCGGACCTCTGGATTGGTACTCCGTTGTGCTATCCATTACACACCGGTCAAATCTAGTACAAAAATTTATTTTATACATATATATATATATATATTCTCTTATTATTATATATAATAAAAATAAATATTTGTACTAAATTTACCCGGTGGTGTAATCGATAGCACACTGGACTACTAATCCAGAGGTCCGGGTTCAAATCCCGTCCAGGCATTTATTTTTCTTATCCTGTCACATACACACACACACACACACACACACACATATATGTGTGTGTGTATGTATGTATATATCCATAGTAATTCTGCCCGAAGGCACGTCCTTCACTGCAATCACAGCATTTTCATGCTATGCTTGCAGATTTACTATAGAATTGTAGGTATGGTAGCTTCCCGTCGCTTTCCACACCGGTGAAGGATGATGATGATGATAAGGATGATGATAATAATGATAAGGATGATAATGATGATGGCCATATGATTTCGGGGACCGTTTGGGCCTTAAAGTTTTCCTGACATTTGTCTTACAGGTGAGGAAAAACGCCGATAAAAACCTCACCTAGAAAAGAGGTTTTTATCGGGGTTTTTCCTCACCTGTTAGACAAATGTCAGGAAAACTTTAAGGCCCAAACGATCCCCGAAATCATATGGCCATCATCACATCCCTATCATTATCATCATCATCATCTTTCACCGGTGTGGAAAGCAACAGGAAGCTACCACACCTACAATTCCCTAGTAAAGCTGCAGGCATAGCATGAAAATGCTATGATTGCAGCGAAGGACCTGCCCTCGGGCAGAATTACTATGGATGGATATATAATCTAGCCAATACCGGCGTACGTTGCTACGCCTAAAGGAATGACTTTTTGTTGAGTAAAAAAACTTATTTGTTTAGTAAAAAAACTTTTTTATTGAGTGAAAAACTTTTTAGTAGAGTAAAAAACTTTTTTGTCGAGTAAAAAAACTTTTTAGTTGAATAAAAAACTTTTTTGTTTAGTAAAATAACTTTTTAGTTGAGTAAAAAACTTTTTTGTTTAGTAAAAGAACTTTTTAGTTGAGTAAAACACTTTTTTGTTTAGTAAAAAACTTATTTGTTGAGTAAAAAACTTTTTATTGAGTAAAAATAACTTTTTATAGAGTGAAAAAAACTTTTTGTTCAGTAAAAATAACTTTTTTGTTGAGTAAAAATACTATTTTTAGTAAACTAACCTTTTTGTTGAGTAAAATAACTACTTTTTTGAGTAAAAAAACTTTTTTGTTGAGTAAAAACATTTTGTTGAGTAAAAAAACTTTTTTCTTGTGTAAAAAAAGTTTTTTGATGAGTAGAAAGAAAAATATTTTTGTTGAGATTTTTTTTTCATGAGTGAAAAAAAAAATAGCTGAGTAAAAATATTTTTTGATTAGTAAAAAAACTTTTTTCGTCATCATCATCATCATCTGCATTCATGGAATAGGTCTGTTGACCCGTTCCGACTTCAGCCCATCTCTTTCTAGGTCTGCCCACATCTCGGGTGCCTTTAGGTTTGTATTTTGTTATTTGTTTTGGATATCTATCTTCATTCATTCTGTCTGTGAGTTGCTTCCATTTTTGAACTTTTTTGTTGGGTAAAAAAGTTTTTGTTAAAAAACTTTTGTTGTGTAAAAAATCTTTTTTGAGTAAAGAAAACTTTTTTTGAATAAAAAAAACTTTTTTGAGTAAAACACTTTTGTTTGAGAAAAAAATATTTTTTGAGCAAGAAAAACTTTTTTTTGTTGAGTAAAAATATACGTTGAGTAAAAAAATGCGATAAAGCTTGTTTCATTGCTACCACTGAAAGATAAGAATTTTCACCTGAAAATGGTAAAGATGTGGGAACATAAAATGTGAAATAAAATTGATGTATTTAGAAGAGGAAATATTTTTATGTGAATGTGGAAATTTACAACACTGCTGTGAGGTTTGAGTGCAGGGGCAATAAATGTCGCACAGCAATGAATTCTCAAGTGGACCGGCTATAAAAACAGTTCGGAAATTAAAACACTCCGTGGCCAAGCAGTTTAGCCATCACCTCACAATATACGTTTCCTGCTCCTGCTGTTTCCAATCAAACCCACAATTAAACACCAAATAAAACATATTCGCATTTTACCCAACAACGCAATTTTACTAATTTTTCTTCTAGTGCCATCCACTGCACTTTACGTTCTTCGAGTTACGCACCAATACACAATATCTTTAACTTTTAATTGTATTTCTCACTATTTTTCACCTTTATGCATGAAGAGGATGAATGAAGATATATAGCCAGTTAGCAGCTTCGAGTGGGTTTTGAAAGAAGAGGGAAACCTAAGAAGACATGGATAGAATGAATTATGAATTTGATGAAGGACAGTTGACTGGAAGGATGGAGATGAATGGAGGAAGAGAATCAAAACTTAATATTTTGCACAGTAAGATGTTGCATACATTAAAAACTTGTTAAAATAACACTGGTCAACATGATTTTTGCCTCATGAGTACCAATAGTTGTACTTAATGCAGTTTTTTGTCGTGTTTTCCAATATGTATTCGAAATTTTTCTATCACGCACAGTTTTTTTATTTCAGTTTCAATTAATGGATTTAAATACTTATTTTTTTAATAAACTTTTTTTGTCCACTTGTCCATTGTAAAATAAAACCAAATGAGCTAACTCATGAGATTTCAGCTATGGAAAAGAGATATCAAGGCAAATGAAATCATAATATGCTGGCCGATTATTGTTGGACCATCAAGAGGGATGCTCCACAGGCGAAATATAGCAGAAAATCGTCATCTCTTACTTTCTAGATGAGACCGAATGTTCGAATATTGTGTAGAAAATATTAAAGTGTTGAAACTATAAATGTCTGCCTCTCGGAAATCGTGCGTGATGGAGACAAACCGATATCATATTTGAATTCATAAAAAAATACCACCAGAATTACATATTTTTCTATCTGAGACAAAAAAAAACAGTTTATTTTTTGTTGCTCAGTGTTATTTAGTTTATTTTTACTCTGAGTTGCACTTTTAAGAATTTGAATTGAAATACATCTAAAATGTAAAATTGATTGCTTGCGGACTATAGGGACCACTTTTACATGGATAATGTATTATTATATTGTGTACAGAGATGAGTGAATGTTTATGTTTGTGTAATGTAAAATGTGTTGTATGAGGGATGATGATGAAGAGAAGGTAGAATGTGAAACCCGGTACCGGAACATAGCCTACTTCTGTCAAAAAGCACCACGGAGGGTCGCCAGGCTTAACGTCCCATCTGACGTACGAACCATTATCAACAGCACACACATGTCTTCTCAAAATATGTACTGTGGAGAGGTTTGCAATTTAATGCAGGAATCTGGTGCACAATCTACTGATTAAAAATCGTAGACCATGATCTCTCCTGTTCCTGAGTTTGGGAACTTTGCAATTAAGTAAATTAAATTTATCAATTTAAATTTTCAACCCCGCCAGGTATTGAACCCGGGCCCGCTAGATGCTATCACCTCAGCCAGCATGGCGGACTTAATCAATTTTAGTAAGTTCTAGAACATTGACAATTGTTTTGAAAGAAACAATTCGTAAAATGTTCATTGTCCCACTAGCTATTCAAATTTCTCAAAGTTCATCTGATGGGTCCTTACTCAGCGCCAAGAAGAGGACATCCACAGACAAAGAAGAAGGAATTAAATTTAAATAAGTTAGTTGTAAGTTAGTAAATTAAGTATTAGTTTTAAAACTTAGGATAAACAACACCATGTAAATATTACTAGATTAGGTGGTAGATTTAAGACTTAAGACTTGGTTAAGGATTAATATGTAAAAATAACTGTATATAAGTAGTATTAAGAACAAATACCCAAAACGTTTATCCAGAAAATCAACAAAATAAAAACAGCAGATAGTAATTAGGGACAAGAGCAGACCTGGGGATATGGGCATTAAGCCCGAGGAAACCCAAGGGGATGGTGGTGGGGCTCTTAATAAAAAAAATCCCAATTTCTCACAGCAAATGCATGGGCACTGGTCCCATACTGGCCGAAATTTAATGAGAAAATTTCTTTCCAAATGGACACTCGAACAAGTGAAAATCCCGTAGCTCTGCACCAAGGCGGCATGGTTTAAACCGCGCAGATAGTATATACAGGTATTGTAGCGTCGCGTGCTTGGATTCTTCCTCAGGTAGTTTTGGCGTAAATAATCACACACAAATTTCGGGTAAAGTATCACAAATCACTTTTATTTAGTTCTACAAATTATCATAAATAATGGAAATGCGTGCTATTATGCATTGCAGAGACTCTTGATGTCCCAACTCCTTTCAAAAAACATTAAGCTGAAATATATATAAAACTATTATTCTACCAGTTATATTATATGGGTGCGAAACATGGACTCTTACTTTAAGGGAGGAAAGGAGATTACAAGTATTTGAGAATAAAGTACTTAGGAAAATGTTTGGACTAAAGAGAGATGAACAGACAGGTGAATGGAGAAGACTACTTAACAATGAACTACATGATCTTTATAGGGAGCCAGATATAATAAGAACAGTTAAGTCTCGTAGACTGCGATGGGCAGGACATGTTGCACGTATGGGAAATGAAAGACTTGTATGGAAGCTTCTTGTAGGAAAGCCAGAGGGAAAACGCCCAGTTGGTAGACCAAGAATGAGGTGGGAGAATAACATTAACTATGCTTTGAGGGAAGCAGATTATGCAGGGAATGATTGGAAAGCATTAGCTCAGGATAGGGATGTATGGATAGCTTATGACCGCGCGGCCATGAACCTACTGGTTCGATAGTGCCAGTGAGTAAGTAAGTAAGTAAGTAATTATCATAAATAATGTAACGAGTGATTTCCAATTTATCTAGAGGATTTGAAAATCAAGAGTGGCATTCGTTATGACTATTTAACGAATAAAATTAAGCTGTTTAAATATAGTTATTTAAAAATATTTATATATTTAATATTAACGACGATGTTTGAAAACAAATGAATAATGTTTGGTTATGTTTAATTTGTTCATCACTGCAACTTGATCATACTATTTATTGTCAAATAGGTTCGCAATATTGTAAGAATGCACCCTAGTGGAGAAAAAAATAAACACATCAAACTGTATATTAGAACCAACATTATAGGTTATTCATTAATTTTTCTGGAAACAACTCAGTAAAATCAGTGCTTGAAAACACAATTATTGAACACACAATTATCAAATGTGTAGGTCGAAGGAATCTGTTCTTTATTTGCTATTTCAACGTATTTGTTAGAGAGTAAGTCACTAAAAAATAATGATCTGACCTGTTCAGAATATTAAAAAGGAGTGTTTCTTTATTTTGGTAATTAAAATTCGATAATTATTGAGGCGAAACTCTACTGTGATTGGTCATTGACTCTCATTTGGGAAATAAGTTAAATAGTAACAGATTGTTCACTATTTGCACTGACAATAAAGGTTCGCAATATTGTAAGAATGCACCCTAGTGGAGAAAAAAATAAACACATCAAACTGTATATTAGAACCAACATTATAGGTTATTCATTAATTTTTCTGGAAACAACTCAGTAAAATCAGTGCTTGAAAACACAATTATTGAACACACAATTATCAAATGTGTAGGTCGAAGGAATCTGTTCTTTATTTGCTATTTCAACGTATTTGTTAGAGAGTAAGTCACTAAAAAATAATGATCTGACCTGTTCAGAATATTAAAAAGGAGTGTTTCTTTATTTTGGTAATTAAAATTCGATAATTATTGAGGCGAAACTCTACTGTGATTGGTCATTGACTCTCATTTGGGAAATAAGTTAAATAGTAACAGATTGTTCACTATTTGCACTGACAATAAATTAATCTTCATTCACAGATTATCAGTTACACAAATATTTCTGTCTGGTGTGTCCACTCGCTGTGATTTCACTTCTCACTGTAAAAACATGACTGACTGGCTCCCTTCCTCGCCACATTTTATATTGGCTTAGTTTCGAGACACTTCGAAACGGAAGCCTCTCGTCACCGATTTGTTTCCGAAAGGAGAAGGAGATGTAGGTAGAGACGTCCGGAATGCCAGCCCAGATATTTCGGTAGTTTGCGTGGGTCTTTCGACGCGCGAGTCCGCGACTGCCAAACCTATTCTGACCAATGCGATACCACTCTTCTCACCTTGCCCACATAATTTAAACGTCGTATTTACAACGTCGTTGAGATAAAAATACTGGAGAAAATAAACAAATGGAGTCCAAAAAACGCAAGTATTATGAACACATACTATACTGTATCCGAGCTATGTTCCAGTTGTACTGTAAACAAACTTGCATAAGGTATTACTCTGTCTATTGGTGGGACTGTGGTGCTACTTTTACCCGCCATATGACTGAATTGTGTACGATACAAACATTGTTCTTAGGTAACATTGTATTTTACAGGAAATAACACTGAATACAAGGTAAGATGGTACCAATAATTAGGTACTTCCTTCATTTATTATTCATTTATCCATCCATAATAATTCTGCCCGCGGGCAGGTCTTTCACTGCAATCATAGCATTTTCATGCTATGGTTTGCAGCTTCACTGGGGAATTACAGGTGTAGTAGCTTCCCGTTGCTTTCCATACCGCTGAAGGATGTTGATGATAATGATCAGGATGATGGTGATGGCTGGATGATTTTCGGGGACCGTTGGGACCTCAGCTTCCTGGCATTTTTCTTACAGGTGAAGAAGAACCCCGAAGAAACCTCACCCAGGAGCCTGTCCTGACCAGGAATCGAACCAGGGCCCGCTGCGTGACAAGGCAGCACGCTACCTCGAGACCACAACGATGGACTATTTATTTATGACAAAAATTATATATGGACCTACCTAATTGGACGCGTACGCTTTTTCCATGATGGCGATAGATATCCTTTATTTACAATTCTCTTACGAGCAGAATTTATGCTCCATGTTGACTCACTTGTAAATTCTGATGTCATTTTCACCACATTTTCAATGGTTCATGTAATATTTTTTCACTAAACTGTTTGAAAACATTCAAAATATTTTTTTTTCCTATCCACTTTTGAAATGCCTTATTTTCCATTCTGTTTAAGAAATTTTACAAAAAGCGACCATTTTAAAACAATCCAAACATATTCTACATAACGCATGCGTAAGAATAAAACAATGCTTATTTAATGTACTAAAATTGTAATTATATATTTTAGGATTCTCCCTTATAACTTATATAGACATGTGCTAACTAAATAACTAACTCACTGGCACTACGGAATTCAGAGGTTCATGGCCGCGCGGATATAGGCTCTCCATGCATCCCCATCATTTACTAATGTTTTCCAATTATCCCCTGTGTAATCTACTTCCCTTGAATCATAGTATTGTTCTCCCACATCATTCCCGGTCACCCAACTGGGCGTTTTACCTCTGGTTTTCCTACAAGAAGCTTCCATGTCCCTATTTCATTCACTCTTCATGCCACATGTCCTGCCCATCGCAATCTACGAGACTTAACTGTTCTTATTATATATGGCTTCCTATAAAAATCATGTAGCTCACTGTTATATAGTTTTCTCCATTCACCTGTTTGTTCATCTCTCTTTGGTCCAAAAAAGTTCATAATAGCTTTATTGTCAAATATTTGTGATCATTTCTCCTCCCTTAAATTAAAGTCCATGTTTCACTTGCATATAATATAACTGGGATAACAAAAGTTTTATGTATTTTCAGTTTAACATTTTTTTAGAGAAGTTGAGACAAGAGTCTCTGTAATACATAATGCCATGCATTTCCAGAATTGAGCTTATGTTTAATTTCTTTGTGCATCTTATTCCTATTGTGACTATTGTTCCTAGGTATTTGAAATCAGCCACTTCCTCAAAATTTTCCTCATTTGTCATTAGAGGTCCATTTCCATTACATAACACATTTCTATGTGTGAACATAGCTAGGTAATACATGTTTATTTATATACAGAATTTTAATGTTTACACATCTTTATGTGGCTAAAGTTTTATTTTTCTTCTCCACTCGTCTCTCTCTTTCCAATCCATGTCCTCCAGTCCTCTTGCTCTCATTCCAGTTCTTATTTCCTGCATCCACGAGTTTCGAGGTCTTTCCTCTTTCTCCAGGTGGACACCATTCCACTGTTTTCCTGGGTAATCTTTCTTCTTACATTCGTCGTAAGTGTCCATACCAATTTAATTGCTTATACCGTATGGTATTAATAAGCTGTTAGTTTATGCTGATGATGTAATATTATTGGCCTATAGCGAGGGATACTAAAGGCCAACACGCACACACTATTGTGTAACACTAAGAAATTAGGACTGGAAGTAAATATCAATAAAAGTAAATATATGGTCACACGTAGAAATTCATTATATAATGGAAGTGGACAGCTAATGACAAATGAGGGAAATTTTGAGGAAGTCGTTGAATTCAAATACCTAGGAACAATAATCACAAATAGGAATTAGATGCACAGAGAAATTAAACATAGGCTCAATTCTGGAAATGCGTGCTATTATGTATTGCAGAGACTCTTGATGTCCCAACTCCTTTCAAAAAACGTTAAACTGAAAATATATAAAACTATTATTCTACCAGTTATATTACATGGGTGCGAAACATGGACTCTTACTTTAAGGGAGGAAAGGAGATTACAAGTATTTGAGAATCAAGTATTTGAGAATAAAGTACTTAGGAAAATTTTTGGACCAAAGAGAGATGAACAGACAGGTGAATAGAGAAGACTACATAACAATGAACTACAGGGTCTTTATAGGAAGCCAGATATAATAAGAACAGTTAAGTCTCGTAGGCTGCGATGGGCAGGACATGGTGCACGTATGGGGAATGAAAGACGTGCATGGAAGCTTCTTGTAGGAAAGCCAGAGGGAAAACGTCCAATCGGTAGACCAAGAATGAGGTGGGAGAATAACATTAACTATGATTTGAGGGAAGTAGATTATACAGGGAATGATTGGAAAGAATTAGCTCAGGATAGGGATGTATGGAGAGCTTATGTCCGCGCGGCCATAAACTTACGGGTTCGATAGTGCCAGTGAGTAAGTAAGTATACCGTATCTACTATTGAATAATCAATATTCATTTTTTCACTTATGACTACTTACTCGCTGGCACTATCGAACCCATAGGTTAACGGCCGCGCTGTCATAAGCTCTCCATACATCCCTATCCTGAGCTAATGCTTTCCAATCATTCCCTGTATAATCTACTTCCCTCAAATCATAGTTAATGTTATTCTCCCACCTCATTCTTGGTCTACCAGCTGGGCGTTTTCTTTCTGACTTTCCTACAAGAAGCTTTCATGCAAGTCTTTCATTCACCATACGTGCAACATGTCCTTCCCATCGCAATCTACGAAACTTAACTGTTCTTATTCTATCTGGCTTCCTATAAAGACCATGTAATTCACTGTTATGAAGTCTTCTCCATTCACCTGTCTGTTCATCTCTCTTTGGTCCAAACATTTTCCTAAGTACTTTATTCTCAAATACTTGTAATCTCCTTTCCTCTCTTAAAGTAAGAGTCCATGTTTCGCACCCATATAATATAACTGGTAGAATAATAGTTTTACATATTTTCAGTTTAACGTTTTTTGAAAGGAGTTGGGATGTTCAATAGGTAATACATATATTTATTATTAATTTCATTTTATTTGTTTCGACTGTTGGATGGGGAACTGCATTTTCTTACACACTTAAAGCTAGAACCATTATCGCAGTTCATACATCTGGTTTGTTTACATTACAACTGGAACTTAGCTCGGCATAAATCTAAAGTGAAGATAGGAATAGATTTCTTTGGTTGAAATCTGAAGCGATGATTATAAAATGAATGGTAACTTTAATACAAGCGTCAATTACATGGGTCCGCCTTCACACATGTCTGTAGAGAGCTCCAATTCAAATGAAGCGTAGGGCCACGAGGAGGGGAGGACTCTCAATGCGGATCATTACACGCACACTCTGTGAAAAGATAAATGGTGCCAACACGACTACCAAAGAGTTCAAGTAACGAAGAGCAAAAGGGCTTGTATCAAGTTGAAGAATTGCACTAAATTGAAAGTAACGGTGAAAAGTTGTTCTATTCAAATGGACATGTTCAGTGTCGAACTGGCGTAAATTTATTTACGAACTCTGAAGGAATGATGCGGCTCAACTATAGACTAGGTATCACTGTACTACACCATGTAATATTCTTATGATTAGGTCCCGGAAGTTGAAGACCTATAAAATACCTTTAAAAATACTTAATCCCTTACTCAATGGCACTGTCGAACCCGTAGGTTCATGGCCGCAGGATATAAGCTCTCCATACATCCCTATCCTGAGCTAATGCTTTCCAATCATTCCCTGTATAATCTACTTCCCTCAAATCATAGTTAATGTTATTCTCCCACCTCATTCTTGGTCTACCAACTGAACGTTTTCCCTCTGGCTTTCCTACAAGAAGCTCCCATGCAAGTCTTTCATTCCCCATACGTGCAACATGTCCTGCCCATCGCAGTCTACGAGACTTAACTGTTCTTATTATATCTGGCTTCCTATAAAGACCATGTAGTTCATTGTTATGTAGTCTTCTCCATTCACCTGTCTGTTCATCTCTCTTTGGTCCTTAAAAAATACCTAAATATATCCTATAAATGGCCTAATAACTGGAAAAGGGACGTAAAGATGTTGCAGTTTCTAACGAGTGGATAAAGACAACTTCGCTGCCTTCACCATCTGGTCGAGATAATTTTCACAAAGTGATAACTTCTAAGAAAATTTGAAGTAGAAATACAATAGTTCAGGCTGTCAGGCTGGTGGTTAAAAAAAGGGGGGGGCATTTTGTGAGGGTTCAATACTTTCTCGCGGAATAAAATATCTTTGGAAAAGTAAAAGTAGATAGTGTTTTTAAAAGAAGTTGGAATTAAGACTAGACTCTCCGGATTGTTTAATTATACAAATTGTATAAATGTAGACAAAATAAGATAAAGTTTCAAAAAACCCCGTTAAGACTTTAAAAAGTTAAAAAAGGACCAACAACCCAAAAAAAAAGTCGAAAGAGGACAAATAGGACCAATAAAACCCACGATTTTCTGGCCTATAATGTATATATATTAGGCTGGGTCTCGTCTTCAGACATAAAATAATAAAAAAAAAGACTTTTCCTCAACTCCCAAAGCCTACTTTTGACGCTGTTACACTATTTACTTTTTCCATTTCCACTAACATTTCCTACTATTTTAACATTTTCTAACGATACTTAAGATTTTTTTTTACAATTGTTAAGTATTTATTTATGTACGCGAAATTTCTCAATAATTTCTTCTAAGTTCTACATAACCGTAATGCGCGTGCTCGTCAACAGATGGCAGTCCAATATGACCAACCTTCAGCTAACTTTACAAAAGACCTCACCGAGACTCGAACCTTCGACCTTCCGGTTTGTAGTGCATTACCGTAACCACAAAAGTCCAGCCGCTGAGTCTCCAGCCCTGACGTTTATGTTGTTCGAGGGGTAAAGGGAGAAACTCGCCCTCTACTGCCAATAAGGAAATAGTTGAGTGGGAGTGAACGTCTGCCACAACCAATCACTGCTCTTGACACCGCTATAGCGCGCTAGTAAGGTTTGAAATTGCTGAGATGTTAGCTGTATTTCCATATCTGCAACACTGTGGTGAAAACGTCAGAGCCAGAGAATCAGTGGCTGGACTATAGGCAACATGTCCATAGATATTTTTTGTCATAAATAAATAAGAAATGGAAGAAGTTCCTAATTATTCGTACCATCTTACCTTGTATTCAGTCTGATTTCCCGTAAAATACGATGTTACCTAAGAACAATGTTTGTATCGTACACAATTCAGTCACATGGTGGGTAAAAGTAGCACCACGGTTCCATCAATAGACGGAGTAATTCCTAGAAGACCAATAGCTAGTATAGCAAAAATTATACCTAAATTACCGAATGCTTCTTTTTTTCCTCTCTCGTGACAAATAATATGGGAAATTATCCCAAAGCCGGGAAGAATTAAAATGTATACTTCTGGGTGACCAAAAAATCAAAACAAGTGTTGATATATATGTAAGTTTGTTTAAAATACAACTGGAACTTAGCTCAGAATTGTTATACTGATATGTGAATATAAATGATAATAACGAAGATCACGCCAGGAAAAAATAGGGACCTAAATTCCTCGATCTACCATAATTTGTTACGTAATAATTTTCACCGTGTGAACATAGACTCCTACTTTAAGGGAGAAGACAACATTACAAGTATTTGAGAATAAAGATCTTAGGAAAATTTTGGGACCAAAAAGAAATAGATGAACAGACAGGTGAATGGAGAAGACGAATCCCATAAATATTAATGACATTCAGTCAAATAAAAAGGTTATCACAATACTACTTGTATTAATAGTGCATACCTCCCATTCGATAAAATAAATTAATTCATTCATAATAAAATAAATACTTAAAAAACCTAATATAATTCTAGACAGGCCTAAGACTGCAAACAGTGAGATACATGATCTTTATAGGAGCCAGATATAATATAAAAAATACTTGTTATTTTTATATTATTTTAATATACCCCCCTATTATTTTTGAGGGGGATTAGGGTATATTTTTGGATGTGATTACATTTCTTTTGGTTTTATTTTACTAAGATTGTGAATTTGTATTTTAATAGTTTTAGCTAGAGAGTCAGTGTTTCGTAGACTGTGATGGGCAGGACATGTGACAGGAATGGAGAATAAAAGAGGTGCATGGAAACTTCTTGTAGGAATACTAGAAGGAAAAAGCCCAATTTGCAGACCAAGAATGAGTTGGAGGAATAACATTTTTATTTATTTCAGGACAGTTTCTGTTATTTACACAGGTATCCTCAATCAAAATATACATTTGTTTTTCTTCCACACTTCCGGGCCTTGCTTGTCTGCTTCTGTCATATTTCTCTTCTTCATGTTGTCTCGAGTTCCTTTAATCCACGTTGGCTTTGGTCTACCATGTATTTAAGATTTTTATTTATTTATTTACTTTATGTGATGGAGTTGAGACCGTAAGGTCTTCTGTTCCACTTCACAGGGTTAAATCTAATATATAAAAATTAATGTATGTTTGTTTGTTTGTTTGTTTGTTTGTTTGTTTGTTCGTTCGTACTTTATGCGCGGCCATACTGTTGATCCGATTGTGATGTGGCTTTTTGTAAAATGGTCAGGAGATTCCCGGGATGAACATAGGCTATAAGAGAGGTGTGATACTCAACTCCTACACCCTTAAAAATCGCCCTTTGCAGTGGAAAACGTGAAAAAAGTACTTATTTGGAAGCTTAAATGCTTTACGCTGCCTAAACCATAAGAAATACATAAAATTAATCTACAAAGAATTGAATATCTCAAAAAGCTCTACAAGAAAATATGTGGCAGCATATGTTTATCTCTTACGGATAACTCACAATAACCATTTTTGTCTTTCATTGATGCCAAGAAGATCGAGACAAGTACGTAGATTCCTGTGAAGGCATAGCAGCACATGGCGGGTATTCTTTTACAGATAACTTACAATAACGAATTTTGTCTTTTAGTTAATTTATGCCAAGAAGATCGAGATAAGTAGATTCCCGGGCATCACCGAATAATCAGCACGGGAAATCTTAAAATAATTACGATATCCATTTATAATTATTTGTCATTTTACTTATTCAACTAATCATAAAAAGTACATTCATGTTTGTCTTTCAGCTCATTTATGCCAAGAAGATCAGATAAGTAGATTCCCGGGCAACGCCGGGTATTCAGCACGAGTATCTAAAAATATTTAAATGTATAATTATTTTTGCTTTCACTAATTCAACTAAATATAAAAGCACATTGATGTTCATTTATTTAGGCGTAACAGCGCACGCCGGGTATTAGCTAGTTATACATATAATAACAATTATGAATTATATACATGTTGATTAATGATACATAATAGATATAGGCTACACAATATAAAGTTGACAACGGAAAGAAAGCAAACATAATAATAACAATAACCTATAATTAGATTAAGTAATTGGCTTGTTAAAGAAAGTTTAAAATATAAAGGAATAATAAAGGTACACATGGAACACGGTTATGTATTATATTGCCTAGGGAAAATGTATATAGTGACTTTTTAAAATTTGTATTAGAGTCGGACAGTCCTTGATATACGAGAGGAGGGAATTCCAGAGTCAAGTGGCTGAAACATGGAAGGATTTGAGGGAAGTCTATTATAGAGGAGTTCATTGTAAAACATTAGCTCATTCTAGGGATGTATTGAGAGCTTATATCCGTGCGGCCATAAACCTACAGGTTCAATAGAGACAGTGAGTTAGTTAGTTAAGCGCACGGACATCAGCTGTTTATACATACGTATCCTGAACTAATGTTTTCCAATCATCTCCTCGGTAATCTACTTCGTCAAACCATGGATACTGTAATGTTATCTTCCCACCTCATTCTTGGTCTACCATCTGGACGTTTTCCCTCTAGCTTTCCTACAAGAAGCTTCTATGCACGTCTTTCATTCCCCATTTGTGCCACATGTCCTGCCCATTGAAGTCTACGAGACTTAACTGTTTTTATTATATGTGGCTTCCTGCACATATCATGTGGTTCACTATTATGTAGTTTTCTTCATTATCCTGTCTGTCCATCTCTTTTTGGCCATATATTTTTCCTAAGAACTTTATTTTAATATACTTGTAATCTACTTAAAGTAAGAGTTCATGTTTCACATCCATATAATATAACTGGTAGAATAACAGTTTTATATATTTTCAGTTTAACATTTTTGAGAGTAGTTGGGACGACAAGAGTCCCTGTAATATATGATAACGTGCATTTCGAGAATTGAGACTATGTTTAATTTCTTTGTGCACCTCATTCCTGTTTGTGATTATTGTTCCTAGGTATTTGAATTCAGCCACTTATTCAAAATTTCCCTCATTTGTCATTAGTTGTCCATTTGTATTATATAATGTATTTCTATGTGTGAACATATATTTAGTTTTATTGATATTTACTTCCAGTCCCAATTTCTTAGTATTACTCAATAGTGTGTGTATGGTGGCCTTTAGTATCTCTCGCTATCGCCCAATAGTACTACATCATCAGCATAAACTAACATCCTATTAATACCATTGAGTTGTAGGCCTTCTTCATCCTCCAAATATTTGAATGAATGCTGTTATAAATAATTGAATAGTAGAGGATATAGTGCATGTCCTTGCATTAACCTATTGTGAATTTCAAAAGTATCCAAACTCTGTTTGCCTACACGCACCCTACTCTTTGTGTCATTTAGACACATTCGTATAAGTCTAACTTTTTAGGAATTCCGATGGCACTGTTGCACTATTTACTTTTCCAGTTTCTACTAACATTTCCTACTCTTTTAATATTTTATACGGATTAGATAGAGGCAGTTAGTTAGTTGGTTGGTTGGTGTGTGAAGATAATTACTAGCACTGTATTGGTGCACGTCGGAGCACGAAGTAGAAATGAATGGAGTATGTGCGAGAAGAAGCAGCTTTTAGAGTTGAAAAGGATGAGAAGGTAGGGAAGCTCGCTGGGGGAAGGTTACCTTGATTGTGAGAGGAGCTACCTGTAGACTGTGTGCTGGAGGTTGCATAATTTACAGGCACCTGTAATACATCGCCGTCTCTTACGCATCGCTTCTCCCTTACGTTCAGCGGCGGAATGTGAACTCCCATATAAATTTAATCACAAACACAGTCATCTCAAAATAATGTTAGTAATAATATTAATAATAAGAATAATAACAATAATAGTAATACTAATAATAGCAATGATAATCATAATAATAATAATGATAATAATAGTAATGATGATAATAATAATAATTAATATTATTATTATGAATATAATAATAATAGTAATAATAATAATAATGATAGCCAATAATAGTAATAATAATGATGATAATAATAATGGTAATTATAATAATGATAATAATAATGACTATTTAACTCATGCCCCAAATGGGAGTCAATGACCAATCACGTTTCAATGATTTCTGTATTACAACCAATCAGAGACGTGTTTCACGAAATAATTATCAACGTTAGGATTATCATATATTAAGCAAAGCTCCTCCTTTTTAATATTCTGAACAGGTCTGACCGTTATTTTGCAGTGACTGAGCCTATAACAAATACGGCTACCAGATTGTATATAATAGTGCTTACATGTCAACATTTGTAGCAATTGATTATACCACCAAAAAAAGAAACCACTGTTTGCACTTTCTTAAATGTATACGACATCAAAAATGAATTAATATACAGATTGATGTGTTTCATTTTTTCTCCACTAGAGAGCATTCTTACAATATTGCGTTCCTTTGGCAATAAATAGTATGATCTGGTTGCAGTGATAAACAAAAGAAGCAGTAGAAGCGTAGGCTACCTATCGTTTCTCATTAGTTTTCAAACATCACCGTTTACTTTAAATATAAAAATATTTTTAAATAACTGTAGTTAAATAATGATTTGAGTAAACAGCTTTATTTTATTCGTTAAATAGTCCTAACAAATGCCACTCTTGATTTCCAAATTCTCTAGATAAATTCACTCCTCACTTCGTGAGTCGTGAATTTATCGATAATTTGGAAATCACTCGTGGCATTACTTATGATAATGATAATGATAATAATTGTGATGATAATAATAATGATAATGATAATGTTAATAATGATGATAATAATAATAATGATTATGACGATGATAATAATGATGATAATAATAAGAATAATAATGAAGATAATAATGATGATGATGTTGGTGGTGATAATTGTGATGATGATCATGATGATGATAATAATAATAGATAGATAGATCATCGGTTGATTAATGTCTTTAACATCGTCCGATTCCTAATAGCCAATTTTATCGGTCCATCCAATCTCCTGGTTGTAGATGTTTCTCCTTCATGAATAAATATATTCCCTGACTCCAGGAGGTTTTTGGTCTTCCTCTGCCTCGTCTTCCTTCAGGTTTCCATTCCAAAACAGAATTTGGTAGCCGATCCTCTTCCATTCGCTGGACATGTCCGTACCATCTTAATTTCTGAGTTTTAATATAATCTAAAATAGTGCCTTCAATCTTTATTTTCTCCCTTATAACTGAGTTCCTATCTTTTTCTCTTCTTGAAATTCTTGCTGCCCTTCGTATAAAATCAATTTCCGTTGCCAAAAGATACTTATTTGTTTTTGTTGTTAATGATCAAAGTTTTACCCATAAGTGATGATGCTTTTAAAAAATTGTATGTATATATTCATTTTATTTTTATTACTTATATTTTTATCCCACAATAATAAAAATAATGATAATAATAGTATAATAATAATAATAATAATAATAATAATAATAATAATAATAATAATATAAAAATATAAAAAAATATATTCTCAACTCATGTCCAACTCAGGGTCGGGTCGAGGAATGATATGCGATGAAGCCCTTTATAGAGGTCTGCGAACGACGAGGGTGCCGACCGACCGTACCCGACACATCACAGGGACAGTTGAAATAAATGAATAAAATTTGGGTGAGTATGGAGAAATGATGAACTGAAATTTGTGGCAGAGAAAAAACGGGAGAAACCCCGAGAAAAACCTGCCCAAGCTCTGTTTCGTCCACCAAGAAACCCACGTGGAATGACCGAGACTCAATCTCGGGACCCCAGCGGTAAGAGGCGAGCGTCTAACTCACTAATATCATCAAACCGGGAAATATATGTCTGCGTGAACATTAGCTCTCCATATATGTCTTGAGCTAATATTTTCCAATCGTCACCTGTAATCATGTTTTGTTATTCTCCCACCTTATTCTTGGTCTAACAACTGGGCGCTTTTCCTCTGGTTTTCCTATAAGAAGTTTCCATGCTCCTCTTTCAGTCACCATTAGTGTCACATGTCCTGCCCATTGCAGTCTACGAGACTTAACTGTTCTTATTATATCTGGTTCTGTATATATATATATATATATATATATATATATATATATAGGCCTATATCACGTAGCTCACTGTTATGTAGTCTTCTCCATTCGCCTGCCTGTTCATGTATATTTGGTCCACACATTTTCCTAAGAGCTTTATTCTCAAATGCTCTTAACGTTTCCTTCTCCATGTTTCGTACCATATATTAAGACTAGAGAGCACTACATAACAGTGAGCTTCTTGATCTTAGTATACTGAGATTTATAGGACACGTGGTACAAATGGAGAATGAAATAAGGGTATGGAAACTTCTTGTAGGAAAACCAAAGTAGATATAACGTTTATATCTAAGAATGAGGTGAAACAATAACATTAATCTTTATTAAAATGAGATAAAATATACAGAGAATGATTGAAAAGCATGTTAGGTTATGGAAGAATGGACAACTTATGTCCCTCCCGTCCTTGAACCTCCAGTAAGTTAGTTTAATTAGAGAACACGGTCTAATTAAATAACGATAGAAATAACGTTTCTGCTTGTAATATTGCGCGCACACATTCTGGTGTTTAGTTGGTGATTCACAGAAATACTGCCCTCGCAGTACGACCACGTGTTTATATCCGCTAACAAATGATACAGTGATACCAACTGCAGGAGGAATGCGGCCTATGTGTGGCCACATTATCTTGTACTGTTATTGTTATATATGGCTTCCGCATTGTTGCAAAATTTTGTTCTCTACTAACTCTGCGTTGTACACTTAAGTAATAATTTGTATTGGTCTCTCTTGCTATTTATTTCATTTCATTCTGTTCTATTTAATAGGCATCTTATAAAATGGTCGAAACATTACGGTACAACGTACTGTAACCTATATATAAATAGACAAAGACAAAACACTAAGTACCATTTTCTCCTCTGTCAAACGATTTTTTTTAGTTCCTATTGACGAAACTATAGCTTTATCAATAAAAAATTGGAAACTGTCAGTTCTGCCGTTTTTAACTGCAAGGCAGTGTTTATTGAAAATGTTCTTTGTGCAAGAGTTAAATTTCTTCCACAGAAGCATGTAATGTACAAATGCCATGTTAAAAAATGACCTCCCCCTTTTAACTGCAAGGCACTAAAATTCAGCGCCAAAGCTCCCATTTAAACTATAGGGAAGTACTACATGTGCATGTGTTAATCACAGAGGTAGATTATCATCCTGCACAGTGTGGTGACATGTGGTCAGCATGTCGAGTCCACCAGCCGTTATATCTGGTTTCCTCAACCTGGAGTTTCTACTTATTGTAGCTACCCAAATTCCTCATGATGCTATGTGCTAATTTAGAATACTATCACCCCATCACTATTTACACTCCAATATATATATATATATATATATATATATATATATATACTAGCTGGCCCGGCTAACGTCGGATCGCCTTTAAATATTTTTCGTTAATTTTTCCGATGTTTTAATAGTTATCTGCTATTCGGGGCGGAAACAAATCCAACAAATCAAAGATCATGAAAATCGGCCCAGCCGTTCTTGAGTTATAAATAGTGTAACTAATTCGACTTTGTTATATATATAAGTCCCGGCCACGCGTTGCTGTGGCTAAGGTATACGTTAAATTATGTTGTAGTAAACTAAGTGAGAAATCTAAATCAGAAAGTTTTTGTTTTACACAATTTTTAGTTCTGGTACGTTAACTACACCCGGTATAAATATGGGTGGTGGTTTATGTGGAAGTGGTTTTGTTGATTGAGATGGATAATTTGTTGTCTGCATTCTCAGTATCATCCATAAGTGTATCATAAGGATTATATACATTTATTGATGGAATATTTTGAGCAGGCTTGCTGATTTCATTATACTTTCGTTTTTTTCTACGAACTTGTTGCCAGTTTTGATTCCCATCATCATCATCAAGAAGTCTCTATAGTAATATCATCTTGTGGTATATCATAGTCATCTTGTTTTTCATTTAATTGAGGCATGGAGATTGTTTCTGTAATATTAGGCATATTATTATAACTAACAGACTTACTTACAGTTCTGTTATTCCGTTCCTTAGGACCTTCATATGTTTTTAAATTGGCATTCTTCTTAAATGTAAGATTTATGTCACATAGGCCTATACCAATTTGCGGAAATTCACTTGATATCTTATCATTCATGGTCTCTAGAACTGATTCGCCATATTGTTCAATGTCTCTTCTCGGTCCAGTTAAATTAAAATTAAATTGCTGTCTTTCAGCCAGATTACTTACAACTAATACTTACAAACGAAATTAATATAATTAATAAAATATATTGAAAATAAAATAAACACAAACACACTTAAATTATGAAATAATCAATATTTGTAATTCAATTGAAATTCGCGGTTGCAACAAAAAGCACAGCCACCTGGTTAAATAATAAACCAATTACTCTACACAGCCATCTGTTAGAATCGTATGGAACTCACAGATAATTATAACTCTTTGTTTAATAATAAACAAATAATTTGCAATAAAAATAATGCGACTATAAATTTAGTTATTAACTTCTCTAAGTCTCAAGTTGGATCAAACTGCACGCAGTGTGCAAAATTTTATTAAAATCGGTTCAGTAGTTTAGGATTCCATCGCGGACAAACAACGTGACACGTAATTTTTATTTATTAAGATTATATATATATATATATATATACACAACACATAAAATGGGACTAGAATTAACAGAAAGAATATATCTACATTATTTCCTTTTTGCCGACGATCAGATAATTATAATCCAGGATGGAGAAGATGCAAATCATGTGTGTAATCAGTTGTCAACAACATATCAGGAATGGGGTTTGAAAATAAACAAAAACAAAACAGAGTATTTAACAAATGGCCCAGATGAATTATATATTGATGGAGTAAAGATAAAGAAGAGCGATAGTTTCTGATATTTTCGGATCAATTATAGTGAAAGATGGAACATCAAATAAAGAAATAGCAAAAAGGATCAGTAATGGAAGAAAAACCGTAGGAATGTTAAACTCTATACTGTGGAGTAATGACATCATTAACAGAACAAAACAACTAATTTATAAATCCATACTATAAAGTATAATGCTATATGGATCGGAAGTTTGGACAATGACACAACAACATGTCAACAGAATAATTTCAGTTGAAATGGATTTTTGGAGAAGAGCAGCCAGAAAATCTCAACTGGAAAAAATTAGAAATACAGAAATTAGAACAACGGATGAATTGAGAAAGAAATATAATGGATGAGATTGAACACAGAAGGCTAAGATGGTACGGACACGTAAGAAGAATGCAGGATGGAAGAGTACCAAAGGCCGTCTATGCATGCAAAATTGAATGAAGGGACAGAAATGGAAGACCAAGAACAACCTGGAAGAACAACATTCAAAATTCAGTGAGGAAATTTGGTGTAACAGAGGTCAGAGAACGATGAAAAACTTTACTTAAGGGAAATTTGTGAATTTTTGTTGCAAACTGATAGTCTATAAGTCCGCAGTCATTTATATTTGTTTATTTATTTAACTACAGGATTGTTTGGAGAAAACCCTCAATGATGAGGAAACGTCTCAAAATAATGATGATACATCCATCAATCAATAGTAATTCTGCCCGAGGGCAGGTCCTTCAATGCGATCATAGCATTTTCACTCTATGCTTTGCAGCTGTACTAGGGAATTGTAGGTGTGGTAGTTTCCAGTTGCTTTCCACACCGGTGAAGGATGATGATATGATAATGATAATGATGATGGTGATCATCATCATCATGGCCATATGATTTCGGGGACCGTTTAGACCTTAAAGTTTTCCTGACATTTGTCTTACAGGTGAGGAAAACCCCCGATAAAAACCTCACCCAGAAAAACTGTCCCGACCGGGGATCGAACCCGGGCCCGCTGCGTGACAAGACAGCACGCTACCCTCGAGACTACATAGGGGGTGGACGATGATACATACATATTAAAATATGCTGATACATGCTGTAACATAATTACGTACCTCACAATTATGATTATGGTCAATTAAACACATTTTTAGTAGCTATTGACTAGCTTTAGTGTAGTCGTAAGTAATGCCACGAGTGACTTCCAAATTATCGAAGTGAATTTATCTAGAATTTGGAAATCAATAGTGGCATTTGTTAGGACTATTTAACGAATAAAATTAAGCTGTTTACACAAAATCATTATGTAAATATAGTTATTTCAAAATATTTATATATTTAATGTAAACGCCGATGTTTGAAAACAAATGAAAAACGTTATGTTTCACTTGTTTTTCACTGCAACCCGATCATAATTTTTATTGCCAAAGGATCGCAATATTGTAAGAATCCACCCTAGTGGAGAAACAATTAAACACATCAAACTGTATATTAATTAATTTGTGATGTCATATGATGTAAATATGTCTATTATATTTTTCTGGAACGTTATTTCCTGGGGGAAAAATGGATTAAGAGAGTGCAAACAGTGATTTTTTTATGGTATAATCAATTGTTACAAATGTTGTTATATTATATCCCCCAACCACGATAAGATTACATTCGTGCACTATATATACAGTCTGGCAGCCACATGTAGTCACTGCAAAATAATGCTATGACCTATTCAGAATGTTAGAAACGAGGAGGTTGATTTTACAGTGATAAAATCGAAGTAATAAAATCCAGGTGAAAAACGACTGCGATTGGGTGTAAATAAAAAATAATTCAAATGTGATTGACTCCCATTTGGGGCATGAGTTAGTCAATAAAAAATTGGAAATAGTTTTTTTTTCCTATCTTTGACACAAAACAGTTAAGTACCTGTTTCTCCTCTGTTTGTCAACTGAATAATATATGTAGTCCACCACTGTGGTCTCGAGGTAGCGTGCTGCCTTGTCACGCAGCTCGCCTGGGTTCGATTCCCGGTCGGGACAGGCTCTTGGGTGAGGTTTTTTCGGGGTTTTCCTCACCTATAAGACAAATGTCAGGAAGCCAAGGGCCCAACCGTCCTCCAAAAATCATGCGACCATCACCTTCATCATCATCATCCTTCACCGGTGTGGAAAGCAACGGGAATCTACCACGCCTATAATTCCGTAGTAAAGCTGTAAGCATAGTATGAAAATGCTATGATTGCAGTGAAAGCCCTGCTCTCGGGCAGAATTACTATGGATGGATGGATGGATATATATATAGTGTTTCTAAATTAGACCGACAAAGTTTGGGACCAGATAGATAACCTTCATTGAAACATATTGTGTTAAGGAACCCATGGCCTACGACGCTTTGTTTCATTGGTAGATGGATCTTACAGGAAGGGATTGAAGGAAATGGATAATCACTCCTTTCAGTCCAAGAGAGGTTGTCATTACTACTATCACTTGGTTTGTTTACTTTCGTAACTTAGTTGCATTCGGTATCAATTACAGCAAGTTTGTTTACATCCATTGGTATGATCTGTTGTTATCCGTAGTCGGAACAAGGGATGGGGAGGTGAACCTCATTCAGTACTGCTATACATACTGTACTGTACAGTTCAATGTATCTAAGTTGTATCTCTGAACATCAGACGCAGCATGTGGTTTCAACATAACGGGGCACCACCTCACTTTGGGAACGAAGTTGTGGCCATCTGACAGCTACATTTGGCGCTCGTTGGATAGGTAGGGGTGGGCCCAATGCCTGACCGGCACACTAGCGTGATATAACCTGCCTAGATTATTTTTTTGTGGGGCTACATGAAGGCAAAGGTTTATGAAACCAATATTGACTCTGAAGATCTTGTAGCACGCTTTGGCCGCGCCGCAGCTGAAATAAGGGAAACCTCTGACATCTTTGGAAGCATACGACAAAGTGTGGCACGTTCATGTCAGTGTTCCAGCACATATTGTGAAGGGACAATAAACTGGATCCATCCTGACAATGCAACACTGGAGTGAGTGTTTTTTTTTTTTAAGAGTTAAGTACATTTTGTGTCTGCTTGTCTGTACCAGATCTTCAGTGAAACACCAGTTTTGAATCCTGCCGATGATGGGACAAGTCCCGAAAGCGCTACAGTTAAATGATTAATTAAGTTGAGGAGACGGACCTTCCAGGTGAATATTCCATAATTTTATATTAAATATAACTTATGTTTAATATTTTTTATATTTCAACTTCAGACTTACAATTGATTATATATATATATATATATATATATATAATCTTATTTTAAGTAAATAAGAATGTCTAATTATTGTATTTGCTAATCATGCTACTGCTGTCTTGCACGTTTCCTGTCTATGAGCTTTCTCAAGGTTACATTACCTCCCCTTTCCTTTCTAGCTTTCATGGTTGAAAATAATATACTGAGTTTAATAACGAATCATAAATTACTACAGTGTGTTAAGGAATTCTTGTCAATAATTAATACATGTTAGTCAATCTATATAGGAAAGATGAATCAAACTTTACCTCTGATAGGCCCGGGCAAAGAATTATAAATAGCACTGACAGTTATGATCTGGACGCTCCTATAAGTGTAAGTAAACATATGAGTAAATTCTCTATAGGCCTGTGCAGAAATGGTAAAATAATGTAATTCTGTAGACCAGGCGGTACACTGTATGACAGCAAGTACAAAAATTCCATAAGTGATACGAAACGAAATTTAATATAAATATAAATAGACAAGGACAACTGTTAAGACCTTTTAACCTCGTTTGTCAATCGATTTCTTCTTATATTTTAATGCCCCAGGTTGTTCATTTTGGACATTTCTGGTGTTCTCTCCTGGCTTTGGCGTTGCTACTCCTGGAAACAGGGTTACATTGCCCCGATAATATGATGGGTGATGATGATGATGATAATGGTGCACCAGGAGAGTCCTCAATCCTAGGCTTAATCTAAGATGAATATGAATTTGTGATGATTGCGATTGCCATATGATGTTCAGGAACAGTTTGGGCCTTAAAGTTTCCTGACTTTTGTCTTACAGGTGAGGAAAAATCCCGAAAAAAATTCACCCAGGAGCCTGTCCCGACCAGGAATCTAACCCAGGCACGCTACGTGACAAGACTACAGCGGTGGACAAATTGTTTATAATGAACGCAAATATTTGCAACAAACATGTTAATATTTTTCTATTATTTATTATATTCAAAACACCATCGCGCAAAAAACAATGTACAATTCACGTTTCTGAAAAGTTTTACAAAATCTCGAAGATTAAAAACCTCGCTCAGTTTTTAAACATTTTCATCGATTCTGTAAAAACCACATCCCAACCTCGCATCGTAATATATTGTATGGTGCAGCACCAAAGGGCTGCTGTGTCATATACGCGGAATACTTGTAGTATCCGAATAGACGCCATCCGAAAGGAACAACCTTCGAGTCTGTTGAAAAGGTGCTTGCGGGAGCATGAGATGTTGAAGGTAAACAGAGTAGACTTCAGTGCAAGACATAGGCCATTTTCTTCTCTCAACAACGCATGCGCAAACACACACCTACACACGCATATAAAAATATTAACACACACGTACGTGAACAACCGCGAGCGCGAGCACACAAATACTAACACAAAATTCTTCCCATTTCAACCTAATTGAACAGACCCAAAGCGAAGCGAAAATAATCTACCGAATTTAATGGAAATCAAACACAACCTAACATAACATAACCGAATCTAACGTAACCTAACCTAACCTAATCTAACCTAACCTAACCTAAACACACCTAATCTAACCAAAAAAAAAAAAAAAAAAAAAAAAAAAAAAAAAAAAAAAAAAAAAAAAAAAAAAACTATTAAAAAAAAAAAAAAAAAAATATTTATGCATCCGAACCTGAGTTAATCTAATCTAACCTCATTTAGAGTAAACTAATCCTACCAAACCTAAACTAACATCACCTCACATTACGTAACCTAACCTAACCTTACTTAACCTAACCTAACCTGATTTAACCTTAACTAAACTAACTTAACCTCACCTAACCTAACCTAACCTAACCCAACATAAACTCACATACCTAATCTAACCTAAAATCACTTAACCTAAACTAACCTCTCTTAACCTAAACCTAACCTCACATAACCGAATCTAACTTAACCTAACCTAACCTCACCTAACTTAACATCACTGAACCTAATCTAACGTAACCTAAAATCACCAAACCTAAACTAACATAAACTCGAATAACCAACTCTAATTTAACCTGACTTATCTTAACCTAATCTAACCTCACTTAACATAACCTTATCACACTTAACTTAACCTAACATAACCACACTTAACCTAACCTAGCCTAACCTAACATTACCTAACCTAGCCTCACTTAACCTAACCTTAATTAACCTAACCTAGCCTCAATTAACCTAACCTAACTTAAACTCAATTAACCTAAATTAACTTAACCTAACCTATCTTCACTTAACCTAATCTAACCTCACTTATCCTAACCTAACCTAACTTTACTTAACCTAACCTAACTTTACTTAACCTAACCTAACTTCACTTAACCTAACCTAACCTAACTTAACTTAACCTAACTTAACTTAACCTGACCTCACTTAACCAAACATAATCTAACCTAACCTCACCCAACATAACCTAACCTAACCCCTAGTGGCCACCGAAAGCCTGAAGGCCTAACTTAACACCAAGTGGTCCCAAAGGCCCAACCTAACCAAAGTGGCCCCCGAGGAATTACCTAACGCAAAATGGCCCTCGAGGGCCTAACATAACCCAATGTAGTCTCCGATGGACTAACCACACCCACGTAGCCTCAGAGGGCCTAATCTAACTCAAGTTGCACCGAGGGCCTAACTTAACCTAAAGTAGCCCCCAAGGGCCTATCCTAACCCAAAGTGGCTACAGAGGGCCTAAGATAACGAGAAATGGCCCCGACGGCCTAACCTAACCTCAAGTGGCCCCAAAGGTCTAACCTAACACCAAGTGATCCCCGAGGGCCTAAACTATCCCAAGTGGCCACCGAGGGCCTTACTAAACACAAATTGGCCCCCGAGTATAATCCACAGTGGCCCTCGAGGTCCTAACATAACCCAAAGAGGTCCCAAAGGCCCAAAATAACACCCAGTGGACCCCGAGGGCCTAAACTAACCCAAGTGGCCCCGAGGGCCTAACATGACCCAAAGTGGCCTCCGAGGGCCTAACTTAAATCTAAGTGACTCCGAAGGCATAACCTAACAACAAGTGGCCCCCGAGGGCCTAACCGAACCCAAAGTGGCCACAGAGGGTCTAAGATAACGAAAAGTGGCCCCCGAGGGCCTAACCTAACCTCAAGTGGCCCCGAAGGTCTAATGTAACACCAAGTGGTCCCCGAGAGCCCAAACTATCCTTAGTGGCCACCGAGGGTCTATCCTAAGCATGAAGTGGCCCCCGAGTTCCTAACATAATCCACAGTGGCCCTCGAGAGCTTAACATAACCCAAACAGGTCCCAAATTCCCAACACAACACCCAGTGGCCCCTGAGGGCCTAACCAAACCCAAGTGGCACCCGTGGGCCTAACATGACCCAACGTGGCCTCCGAGGACCTAACCTAAATCTAAGTGGCTCCGAAGGCATAACCTAAAAACAAGTGGTCCCGATGACCTAACCTAACCCAAGTGAACCCCAATGGCCTAACCTAACCCTAGTGGCCCCCGAGAGCCTAACCTAACCCAAGTAGCCCCCGAGTGCCTACGTTTACCTAAAGTGACCCTCAGGGACCTAACATAACCCATAGATGTCCCGAAGGCCTAACCTAACACCCAGTGATCCCGTGATCCTAATCTAACCTGAGTGGCCCCCGAGGGCCTAACCTAACCTGAGTGGCCACCGAGGGCCTAACCTGAGTGGCCCCCGAGGGCCTAACATAACCCAAGTGGCCCTCGAGGGCGTAACCTAAACCAAAGTAGCTCCGAGGGCGAAACCTAGCCCAAAGTGGCCGACGAGGGTGTAACCTATCCCAAAGTTTCCCCGAGGGCTTAATACAACCCAAACTGGCTTCCGACGGCCTTACCCAACAACAAGTGGCCTCCGAGGGCCTACCCTAATCCCGGTCGCCCTTATGACCTATCATAACCCAAAATGTTCCAGAGGGCTTAATGTAATTCCAAGTGGCCCCCGAGGGCCTAATGTAGCCCCAAGTGACCCCGAAGCCCCTAACTAGACCAAAGTGGCTGCCGAGGGCCAAACCTAACCCTAAGTGGCCGACGAGGGCATAACTCTACCGAAAGTGGCTTCCGAGAGCCTAACCTTACCCAACGTGGCCTCCGAGGGACTAACCTGACCCAAATTGGCCTCTGGGGGCGTAGTCTGATTCTAAGTGACCGAAGAGGGCCTAATCTTACCCAAAGTGGATCCCGAGGACCTAACCTGGCCCAAAGTATAGAAGAGGAGGGTTTGCATTAATTTTTTTAGCGGAATATGCAAGAATTTTATTTATGAGAATGCTTTTTTGTGTAATTTTTCCTGGATTGCGGGCAATCCAAGCCTCCAAGGGTGTAACCTGACCCAAAGTAGCCTTCGAGTTCGTAACCTGACCAGATGAGACCTCTAAGGCCCTTACCTAACTGAAAGTGGTCTATGAGGGCATAACCTTACCCAACGTGACCTCTGAGGACCTAACCTGACCCAAAGTGGCCATAAAGAGCCTAACCTAACCCAAACTGGTCTCCAACATCCATCCTTAACCGACAGAACCGGCCTGAAACGATTGAACCGACATAATAAAGAAGGAAAAGGGGGGGGGAATGTACACATACTTTAGATAGTTTCGAACGTGATGCATCAATCTTACATTTGCGTCGATAGTAAGACTGCTATTAACCACTGAGCTAAAGGCGCATATATGTTGCCAGTTATAGTCTCTATGTCATATTATTTCCATTTTAATTTGAAATATTCAGTGGCGTGCGAACCATTTTACAAATTGAAACATAACTTGGCCATATTATTCGTAAACCATTTGTTCATTATCTCATATTGCTTATATAATACCCTTCTAAATACATTAAACTTGTGCAATATATTAATTTACGCTCTATGTATGGGTATAGCCTATGCTTGTATGGGATGAGAATATTGCGGGACACGGCAGCGATGAGATTCGAAGCTGCTTCCTGAAATACATAGAAACTATATGCATTTGTTCAAAGAAACTGGTTATATTTTCTGAAAAATGTGGGGATCAGAATAAGAATTGGAATATAACGGCATTTTGAAATTATGTATCCACACAAAGCAGTTTGAAGAATTTGAACATTATTTTCTAATTTCTGGATCCTCTACTTACCCTCTGATAGAGATTTTGCTAGAATTGAAAACTATCAGAGAGACAACCCAATATATGCTCTCCATCCAATTCCAGACAAATAATAGTCTTGTGGCCGTAAGCACAAGTTTTATGTAGTTGAAATGGAAAGCACAGATTTTTTCGATATAAAAGCTTAAAAAGTGGGCTAATTAACACTAATAAGAAAGTGTGTATCAGCGGTGTGGAGCTCAGATTCTCAGAAGGTATATACTTGGGATTACAAGGATCAATTAATTCAGAAACAGGAAGAAATGGAGTTTCAAGAGGTTTCTACAAGAAAGAAAGGAAACCCAAGTACCATGACTTTAAAGCAGAAAAATGTAAGACCACATATGATAAAAATAAGATGAGATGTGCTGGAGTATGTCCCCCCAGTCTACCATGGCTTTTACCTAAACTTGATACCAAATGATGGTAAATGATGTGGAATTGCTTAATTTTATGTGAAACGTATATTATTTGATTAAATAGGGCAAATAATAATAACCTTGTATCACTAACTATTTATTCAACTTTTTTTTGAAAATGGTGGAATATATGATGAAGGAATTTTAGGGAATTGTTTATATTTTATGGAACATATATTACTTTATTTTATTAAGTAGGGCAAATAATTAATTTAAACATTTCTTATGTTGAAAAATATTTATTCCACATATTTTGTAGTAAATTTTTGGTCAATGTAGTGTCAAGCCACACAATAACATATATTTAAATATAACTTTGAATATATAAAAAAAGAAAAATGTTTATAATATATGTCAATATTTGATTAAAAACATATTAGAAAAACACATTTAATCTCTGTAATCAAAATTTAACAACGTCTCATATTTGAAGTTTTAAACAGATATTCAATTTTTTTATCTCAGAACCAGGAAAATGTGGCTTGACACTTTCTTGCCGGGACCCCCTCAGTTGTCCATTTCCATTATATACGTTATTTAATATTACATTTATCACTTCTCACACAATAACAAATTAAATTTGAAGACAAAATATGTGGCTAAATCGGGATTTGTACCCAATTTTAGGGTGGGCCGAAAAAACTCATTTTTGTTTATTTCTAAGTTGTAATAGCGCGGAAAAGTTGCGAATTATATAGACCAAAAAATATATCAAAATCGGTAGACATCTTCCGGTCGCGCAAAGTTTCTAAAATTTGACAAAATATGACAAAAAACTTAATTTTCGAGATTATTTCTTAATTTTTTATTTAGATGTTTTCGTAATGTAATAGTTTGTAATGTCTTCATATAGAACCTAAAAACATTGTCTTTTAATTTGGTTTAGATCAGTTGATATCTTCCGGTCGCGCGTAAGTCCCAAAATTTGCCAAAATAATGAAACATTTACATTTTTACGCGTTTTTGGTATTTGATAAATAACTTCCAGAGTATTGATTGTCAGATCCCACAGATAGACATAAACGTGCTTAGCAAAGATCAGCAATACCTACCTGATATTTCAAAGGCAATAAAATCAGGAACCTGTAAAGATGATTTGGCTGTACGGGATCCTGGGCACTTACCACATTCGAGGCTGTTGATAAAAGCAAATAGAACCCTCAGATTGTAGAAAAGTGAAGGAAGCCCTCACCTCAACTTCAAGAACTAGTTTTGTTTATATTGAAATCATACATGTCAATGTGGTTTACTATCAAAACAAGTAAACACTTTACAGACGGCCCGAAACTTGTTTACCAAGCAATACAATCTACCAGGTATTTGCCAAAACCTTTACTTGATGCTGTCGACCCTGTGATCGAACGGGATTGTTTTTTCGCCCACCCAGCCATGACTCAAGATGACAAGAAACACATAAGAGAGCTCGGACTTCAAAGAATTCTGAAGGGATGGCAGATATATGCAAAAAAGAAAACAGTAAGAACATTCACGCCACCAAAAATCAACTTCAATGCGCAAGAATACTCAGAAATGATCAACTAAATGGACTGTGAATTATCTTATCCCCCATTGTTGGCAGAAATCCGTGACGACGAGATCAAATAGCACATCGACAATGACTCAATCCATGTCTGGAACATTATTTTCAAGCAATTCCCAGTTCACACGCAGACTGTTGAACGCTGTATAAAACTCGTCACGGAAGCGTCAGGAAAAGTTTGTGGAGCTGAATCTCGAGACGGATTTATAAGAACCACTCTGCTCTCCAGATCATCCAAGCCTAACTTCACCAGCAAATCAGTCTTCAAAATACCTTCAGCTACAAAATAGAGAACAGTACAAATGGACAGGTTCAACTAACACGGACTATTTATTCTGAACTCTTTCTTTTTTATAAATGTAAGTTTATTGTTTAAAAACTGTACTGTAACTCGAATATTTAAGCTTCTTAAATACAGAACAAATCGAAAAGTACCAAGCCCGTTGTTACTGTTATCACCCATCATGTGATAGGATTAACTATCTTTTTTCAGGTAGGTCTACTGTTTTCTATAGCATTCGGGTCATTGCGCGGACGGAAGTTGTTAATTTATTCACGCCATAATAAAACACAATGTTCTTATGTTCAAAAATAAAAATACTGTAACTATTACGTTAAAAAAAGTATATTCACGATATAAAAAAGAGCTCGTAAAAATGTGAAATTTTCAATATTTTGGCAAATTTCAGGCCCTATGCGCGACTGAAAGATATCAACTGATCTTAACCAAATTAAAACAATGTTTTTTAGGTTCTATTTGAAGACGTTACAAACTATTACATTACGAAAACATCTAATTAAAAAATGAAGTTTTTTTTTTTTTCATATTTTGTCAAACTTTGGAACCTTTGCGCGCTCGAAAGATGTCAATCGATTTTGTTAATTTTTTTATTTCCTTTTATCTATATAATTCGCAACTTTTCCGCGCTATTACAACTTCGAAATAAAAAAAGTTTTTTTTCGGCCCACCCTACCCAATATCTCTAGATCTGTACACCAGTGCTTTAACGATTTAAGCTATTAGGCATCACGGAAATTATATTAGTATAAAAGAAAAAATTATGTTTCAATCGTGATGCCTAATATCTTAAATCGTTAAAGCACTGGTGTACAGAACCAGAGATATTGGGTTCAAATCCCTATTTAGGAATATATTTTTCACTTCAAATTCCATTATATAATGTATTTCTATGCGTTACCATGTATTTAGTTTTATTGATATTTACTTCCAGTCCCAGTTTCTGCCATAACTTTACTATATTCGATCACAAACACACAATAACCTAAATACACATCGATAAAGGCTCATGATATCATCCCGAAGACACAAAAGGGCTGAACAACATACACCTATCCACATACCAGTACAATCAAGGGCTCGGAAGTTGGGGACCTATAAAATGCCTGTAAAAGACATTTAAAATACCTAACGATGTCCTAACAAGACCTAAAAACTTAAAAAAAGTGCGTAAAAAATGTTGCAGTTGTTAACGAGTTGATAAAGACAACCTCGCTGCCTTTACCTTCAGCTCGAGATAATTTTAATAAAGTGACAACTTCTTACAAAAATTTGAAGTCAAGATACAATAGTTCAGGCGGTCAGAAGACTGGTGGTTTAAAATAACGGGGTATTTAGTGAGGGTTCAATAATATCTCGCGGAACAAAAGTGTTTGGAATGTGAAAATTCTGTAGAAAGTAAAACCAGATACTGTTTTTAAAAGAAGTTGGAATTGAGACTAGACTCTGCAGATTCTAGAATTATAAAAATGGTATAAATGTAGTCAAGAGTAGGTAAAGTGGCAAAAAAAGCCTTTAATGCCTAAAAATGCTGAAAAAGGATCAATAAATAAAAATAAGTCGAAAAAGGACAAATAAAACGCAAATGGTCTGGCCTTCAATGACTCACAATGTATATATATATATATATATATATACTAGCTAATACCCGGTGTGCACTGCTACACATAAATAAATTAAACGTGGTTTTATGTTTAGTTGAATAAGTGAAAAGAAAAATATTTATAAATTTGTATCGTAATTATTTTTAGATACCCCGTGCTGATTACCCGGCGTTGCCCGGGAATCTAGTCACCCCGATCTTCTCGGAATAAATGAGATGAAAAACAAAAATGGTTATTATGAGCCATCCGTAAAAGATAGGCAAATGCTGTCGCAGACTTTTTTGTATAATTTTTTTAGATAATTCTGGTTTCATTAATTTGGTGCATATCTTATGTTTTAGCAGCGTCCAAAAAGTTTCGAAAAACACGTTTTTCATTACAAAGGGTGATTTTAAGGGTTGAGGGTTTGAGTATAACAACTCTCTTATAGCCTGAAACCTTCCCTGGAACTCCTGAACATTTAACTAAAAGCCCCATCACAATCGCATGAACGGTACGGCAGCGTATAAAATACAAACAAACAAACAGACACACATAAATACATTCGTTTATAGAGATTATGTTAGGCCTCGTCTTCGGACATAAAAAAAAAACATTGCGCGTTAGTGAGTCCTCTCGTACTTACAGCAATGGCGACAATGATTGAAAGTTCAACTTCCTACATTTCGGGGTTGTCAATCTAAATAACTATACTGTAATATTACATATTACAACCTCATGCGGGAAGTAAAACCACCGTTATTTAACTGACTGACTACCTATATGACCCAATACAAATACTGCTCTACTAAATATTTGCGAAGACATACGCGAAGCTGCTGATAATCTAAAACTTACCATTCTTACATTACTGGATTTTAGTAAAGCATTGGACTTATTGCTGCATAAACTTAAAAATCTCTTACTCTCTGATAGTGCCACGCAATGGTTCAATTCCTACCTTCATGAGCGCCAGCAATCTGTTGTAGGAAATCATGCATTATGTTATTCTTGGTCC
Source organism: Diploptera punctata (assembly GCA_030220185.1). Classification (NCBI taxonomy): domain Eukaryota; kingdom Metazoa; phylum Arthropoda; class Insecta; order Blattodea; family Blaberidae; genus Diploptera; species Diploptera punctata. The sequence goes on along the minus strand of JASPKZ010007322.1, from coordinate 229,023 downwards.
TTCCGTAAAGTTGGTGTTCCACAGGGTTCGGTGCTTGGACCTTTGCTTTTTTCAATGTACATAAATGACATATCTAACTCCCTAAAGCATTGCAAACATAATTTATTTGCAGACGACATGCAAATCTACATCCACACAGACAAATATTCTCTAAATGACGCTGTTGCCAAAATTAATGAGGATCTGGACTCACTAATGACTTGGACAGTTAAATATGGACTGCAATTAAATCCTATAAAGTCACAATCAATCATTATGGGTCACCAGAGACTATTATCAACAATTAACCTAAACGCAGTCTCGCTGGTGTCACTAAATGGAGTTCAAATCCCTTATAGTGAGACAGTAAAAATTCTAGCAGTATTTATTGACAACAACTTAAATTGGAATACACAAATAAACTATACATGCAAAAACAGTCTTCTCAATAATACATTCATTAAATCGCATAAGAAGTTGTCTGCATTCGCTCTTAGGAAAATATTAGTAGAAACACTTGCAATGTCCCATTTTGATTATTGCTACACTCTTTTTACAGACTTAAATATTATTTTCACTCAAAGACTTCAACGTGTTCATAATTCTTGCGCATGTTTTATATGTGGTATTCGCAAATTTGACCATGTTACATCGTGGCTTCGTCTAAGAGATCGTAGAACTGTCCATTCCCTATCCCTTCTCTATAAAATACTTCATACATCATCGCCTAATTATTTATCACGCCGCTTCATCAGACTATCCGACACACATAATCTTGACACTCGATCCCATCAGCACATTTTCCTTTATACCCCTCCTCATCACACTGTTTGTTATTCATTATCTTTTAGGGTCTCACTTACCATAACATGGAATTCTCTTCCGCCCTATGTCAGAGACTGTCAAACTATAACATCCTTCAAAAACAAACTAAAGAATTATTTAATAACAAACTAACTTATACACCTCACTCACAGTATTCTTTTAACAATTAATAAATTTAATTATTTATGAAAATAATATTAAGATTAACAAATATTTCATTTTGTTTTGTTTTAAATATTATATAATCTCGTAAAATTAGTTTTCTATACCTCATTATTATTTTTTTATATAGGCCTGCATTAGAAAGGGACAATTTATTATGTCTTGCTTGTATACATTTTATTATTAGTTTTAGACTTAATTTTAACTATCATTGACTGATTGCATTATAGATCGTAATATAATAGATATTATATTTTTGATCAAATTTTTATTTAATATTTAATATTATAGTTAATTGAGATTGTTATATTCTGATGTAATATATGTTTGTCCTGGTGAGTGGAAGAGAAGGCCACATGGCCTTAACTCCACCATGCTAAATAAATCTAATCTAATCTAATCTAATACTACGCACAAAAGCTAGTGTTAGTGGACTTTATTACGAAACAAATCACTGCATTTTAAATGAACTAAACTTCATTTGAAACAATATAAAACAATAAATACGTACTTGCGGCTATGTTATAACTAATTCTTGGCACGACCTCCTGTAATTTCAGCTAATAAACACTGCGCACATTGATAACGTTGGTCAATTGTTTATTATGAACACAAATATTTTACTATTTATTATTTTGAAAACACTATCGCGCAAAAAAATAAAGTACAATGCACGTTTGTGAAGTGTTTTACAGAAGCGAGGAAATGTTTAAAAAACCGAGTGATAGCTAGATTTTGAAACATTTCCTCGCTTCTGTAAAAACCACTTCCCAACCTCGCATCGTAATATAGAGCGATGTCATGAAAATGTTATACCAATGTGAACATTCTGAAATTGACGCAGGAATATTTTAGTTGACGTAATATGTGCCTTTAAATATCAAATTTTGTAATTCTATAAGATAATGTTTCAACTGTGCATTATTTTAATCTGATATTAGTGGTAGAACTTGTAATATTCCAAACCTGTAAAAACATGCAAAATGTTACCAATTTGTTGTTTAATGATTCGGTCGAATTAGTTCGTTTTATTTCATAAACTCTTTTGTTAAACCATACTTTAGTCCTCCTTAGTCGTAAATGTAATACTATTAATTGCATTCTAATGTTCTATATACCTTAAATGTGTTAAGCTATGGTCAGTCAATCACGGAAAACGTATAAAAATCAACGTACACGACATAATAATTGATGGATTAAAATTTCCTCTTGGATTCTATGTTATCGGTACACAACTAACAAAAATGTATTGACATTTTCTTGTAAAGTCATTATTTTTTCCGCTAGAGACCCGTGAGTGACTGAATTTTTGTCCTCTCATTTATATTTTTAATACGCATGGCGTAGTCAGTTGCTTGCTGCACTCCGCTGAGGATTAATATAAACATGGTTTGGAAGTTCTGGTAGACAGTTCGGTTCAGCTGTTCCATTAAATATTTACTTCTTCCGTGTCAATTTGTGCTAAAAGGCAGTCAGCGGAAGCATTTAGATATATAAGGTAGAGGTTGTAGTAAATGAAGCAGCTATGCTTGTTGATTTCTCAGAAAATTATACCTACAAAGAACAAAATGAGATCCAGGCAGTTCATTGGAAAAATTATCATATCTCAATATTAACTGCTGTTGCCTATTTAAGATGGAAGGTGACAGAGAAGTTCAGAAGAGATACTATGTTCTAGTGCCGGGTTATGTGACACATGACAAGTATGCTATATATGTTTGCTTAAGAAAAGTGTTTTCTGAACTATAAGAGATTCTTCCAAAACTTGATGTGATAAAAATGTTGAGTTGGATCAGTTGGTACTTAGAAATACAATGTGACACTGATTAACTTGCATATTTGGATTTTGACATGAAATGGAACTTCTTTTAATCGTACCATGGAAATTGGGCTATAGATGCGATTGGCGACCAAGTAAAAAGGATGGCACGGATGTATGGAAAATCGGGAAAGAAGATAAAAATGATGCATAATTCTGTAAGGTGAGCTGTAAAACTAACCAAATAACTGTTCAGGAGGGGTCACAAAATGATACAGAAGAAGGAAAGAAATTTCTACAAAAACAATTTGAACATTTTTCAGCTATTACGGACTCATTGCGTTCACAACGAGAAAGGTTTGGACCCGTATGTTATAGAGTATGCACAACTGTCAAACAAACAAACAGCGCAACAAATTGATTAGTTCGTGTGGTAAAAAAAGTGAATGGCGCGACAGACCAGAAAGCCCTTGGCCTACCAGCCAGCCGCTAATCTCACACCCAAATATATCAATGATAAAGGTGGACAACCATCTAGCCCAATATATAGTGATATGTGATCAGCATGTCAGATACTCCAGCCGTTATGACTGGTTTTCTTAACTGCAGCCGCTAAATATTGTAGCTACCCAAATTCTGTACGGGCACCAGTCGCATTGTGTCCGAAATTACAAGAGAAAGTTTCTTCTCTCACGGGGACTTGAACCAGTGACGTCTATTATGTCATCTTGACCCAAACCTTATAGCTATAACGTGGGACTTTACGTGTGACAGGAAACATATTTTTTTATTAATGGGGGTGAAATAACTGCATAAACGAATCTGATATGTCGATGTTAATATGTGAGTTATCAGAAGATTGTTGTGTATGTTTTTATAACTGAGTTTAAAAATAGAATCTATTATATCAGCAATAAATAATTTGTTTTGAAAGTACGTGCACTCTGATAAATAAATAACGTATTAAGATTGTGCATACGTTCTGGAAGACATATTAGTATTTTTTATTCCAATATTTCAATCTAGATATCATAAATATTAAATATTGCATCGGGTTTGTAATCAGTTACAGTAAAAGCTCCATATTCGCGGTTTCATATTCGCGGATTAAAAAATCGACACAATTCCTGTATTCGCGGCTAAATATTTCTTAATTCGCGGATCCAGTCTGATATTAGAAGGATTAGTGTCCTTTATTAACCATCAGCAGTTTTTTTCCTTTTTTTTCTGTAGGCAGGTGCCAAGGCGGCGTTTACAAACTAAATGGACAAATATCAAAACAAAAATTGGATAATGAAATCAAGGGATAAAAGCAGGATACAGACTGCGGAAATGCTGTTTTTACGTAATGTGAAAGGATGCACAAGAGCGGATAGAATAAGGAATGAAACTATACGAGAAGAATTAAATATATATAAAATTGAAGATAAAATCAGCGAAAATAATAAGAAATGGACAGAACACTTAATGAGAATGAACAACGAAAGAATACCAAAAAGAACCTTCCTGTATAATCCCAGAGGAACAAGAGATGTTGGCCGACCACATAGAAGATGGACTCCACTTTTAACTTCGCCGAAACAGGCTGCATAGCCCAAACCTTGTAGTAGAAGAACAAGAAGAACAAACTTATTGTCACTAACCCTAAAGTTCATTGTTAAAAGCTGTTGTCGTATTTCACGTGCCAATATGTACTTTGGTAAATGCCTTTATCGCCACTATCGGTATATTATTGTTTCAACTTGTCATTGCCATTAGTTGCAATAATTTTGATTGAATAACGCGTGTGTCTTGTGCTTTGTTCCCCAGTTTATAAAGTCGAATAAAAGGAAAGAAAAATTAGTACCGAAGAGAAAAAAGTTAGTGTTGCCACTTAAAGTAAAAAAATATAAATGTTTGGCCATTTATACGCTCTGGCGAGTAGTTTACGCCTACATCACGCTGTTTTAATGTTAATGAATCAAGAAATCCGAAAACAAAAGATGGAATTCTATCGCTTCTATCGCAGAATTCACAGATGAATATCAATTTTAATTGAAAGACCTTTTAAAAGCGGCAAAACAGGAATGAATTACACAAGTTCTTTAAATCCTTGCCTAAATCTGACAGTAATAATTAATATAAATTGTTCCAAATCTCTCATTAATTGATTTTATTTTGTAACCTTGGAACGTATCCCCTATATACCTATACAAATTGCCATTTCATATTAGCTGTTTCTTTATTCGCGGCATATTTGCGGAACATATTCCCCGCGAATAAGGAGATTTTACTGTACAATATTATATATCCACAATTATAGTAGAGAAGGCGCTTTGTTATCAAGTAGGCCTTGTCAATATTTTTGCTATGTTATATAATTTGAAATGGTACATGGTAAGCGAGTAAATTTAATTACATTATTGATTTAAATTAGTATTTAATTTAAATTAAATTAAATATTTTTCGTAGAATTGATTAAGTATTTGTAGTTGAATTGATTAAGTATTTTCGTTACCGAAGCTGTTTATCTAGTTCCATAGTATTTTGTTACATTTGTGTAATATTTGCATTTTTAAATTCTAAATAAAATTGAGATACGTCAGTCAGTCACAGCATCAAGTCAGTCAGTCACACATCACATATTAGGTTATAATTCCGGTCTTAATTTTGATTTAGGTTTCATTTTTTATTTAGAAAGTAACTTGAAATATGCCCTCCAAACGGTATTTTGGAAAACTGAATTAGGAATGACACTTCAGTGAATAATAATAATAATAATAATAATAATAATAATAATAATAATAATAATAATAATGATTTATTTTAGCTGGCAGAGTTAAGGCCATAAGGCCTTCTCTTCCACTCAATCAGCGAATAGTAAAATTATACAAAAATTACGTACATATTACAATTTTAAGATATTAAAATACAGACTAAACAAAATACAATGATGATGTGATCTAATACTAGCTAATACTAACAAAAACATAGAATATAATAAAATTAAAATGATATAAAATAAAGTAAGTAGCTTCCTACATGATTATTAATGGAATGCTCTATATAGTTGTCAGGCAGTTAATGTTTTCATTGTGTCGAACTTAAGATATCAGTTAATTTGGATTTAAATAATGATAGTGATTGACAGTCCCTGACATGACTGGGAAGTGAGTTCCATGCTCTAGCATTGTGTAAGATTCAGAGTACAGACAGGTCCTGTGTTGTGGTATCAAAAGTAAAGAAGAGTCTTGTGATCTTGTTCCTAAATTGTGATGAGCCGATAAATGTTGAAAACGTGTTTTTAAATAAGTTGGTAAATATGTGTGCATAATTTGGAATAGTAAGGTATGTGAATGTAAAGTTCTTCTGTCATTTAGGCGTAGCCATGATAAGGACTGAAATGAAGGAGACACGTGGTCATAACGACGGAGATTGAATATAAATCGAATGCACGCATTATGAGCACGCTGTAGTCTGTCAGATAGATCAGTTGTCAGATTAGTCAGTAGTATGTCGCAGTAGTCGAAGTGTGGCATTATAATAGTCTGTACAAGTATTTGTTTTAATTTTATAGGAAGGAAGTTTTTAAAACTATTTAGGGAGTGAAGAATTGAGAACAATTTCTTGCAGGTATTATTCACCTGGATTTTCCAGTCTAGGTGTCGGTCCATATAGATACCCAGATGTTTTACTACTGAGCTGTAGGGGATATTTTTGTCATTTAGGAGAATGGTAGGGATATTTTCGTAATTTATAATGCTTTGGATTCGCCGATGTCCTATAATTATGCACTGTGTCTTGTCAGTATTTAGATTAAGTCCATGTTTCTTCGACCATTGGGAAATTGAGTCTAGGTCACTATTTAATTTGTCTAGTGTGTCATGTACATCGTCAGGATGGGAGTGAATGTAAATTTGCAAATCGTCGGCGTATAGGTGATGTCGACAATAGGTAAGTCTAGTGGATATATCGTTAATATAGATAGAGAACAGAAGTGGTCCTAACACTGAACCTTGTTGGACGCCACCCTTCAGTGATAGCCAGGATGAGAAAAGTTGTGCATTGGATACACATTGCTGGCGACCATGAAGATAGGATCCAAACCAGTTAACAGCATTGTCCGAAAGATTCAGAGTGCGTAATTTTGCTATTAATATGTCGGTGTCAACAGTGTCGAAAGCTTTGCTGAAATCCGATTCCAATTGAGGGTCTTTCCACTTTTCAGCGGTTGCCCTTTTACCAGCCGGCTGCTGGCCCTTCACATCCACATGTGCCAATCACAGAGGTAGATGATCAACAGCCAGTGTAGGGGTGACATGTGGTTAGCATGTCGAGTCCCCCAGCCTTTATAGCTGGTTCCTCAACCTGGAGCCGCTACTTATTGTAGCTACCCAATTGCCTCACGATGCTGGGTGGGCACCGGTCCCATACTGGCCGAAATACCATGAGAAAATTTCTTCCCCCATGGAGACTCGAACCAGCGCAAGTCCCGTAGCTCTGCGCCAAGGCTTCCTACCTTAACCGCTCGGCTACGGCGCGGGACTTGCTGAAATCCAAGAATGTAAATATTGTCATATGGCCACTGTCCATTGCTTCACGCGCATCTTCGGTAACTTTAAGAAGTGCGGTTGCCGTACTATGGCCTGTCCTAAAACCTGATTGATATGGGTCGAGTATGTTATGAGTGTTAAGGTAATCCGTTAATTATCCATGAAAAATGCGCTCCAAGGCCTTAGATAGGACAGGGAGGATGCTGATTGGTCTATAGTCGTTTGGTGTTACAGGTAATTTAATTTTAGGGATTGGTCTGACTATAGCTTTTTTCCAGAGTTCGGGGTAAGTTGAGGTCATGATTGAGACATTAAATATATGGGTTGCAGTTGGGAGTATGACATGGAGTATTTTCTTTAAAAAGTCGATACTTATATTGTCTATACCTTGTGTCTTAGTTCTAATGCGGTCCAGGGATAGTTTAACGTCGATTGGCATTATATAGGAAAATAAGAATTTTTCTCGGGAAGGAGTAGGTGTGGATAGGAGCTCATCTATAGTTTGTTGTTTGGTCGTAGTGTTTATGTTAAGTGTGGCATACGATGTGAAATGTTGGTTTAGATCGTCCAGTGATATGTTAATGCTCTCTCCTTTGGTTGTCGGCTGCCGTAGACCCATTGATCTAATACGTTAACACATATCACTTGCATTTGTGTTTGGATCAATGAGACTATGAGCATACCTCAATTTAGCGTTCCTAATGTTTTGATTCGTTTTGTTTCTTAATGTCTTATATTGTCTTAAGTTAGCGTCACTTTTGTCCCGTCTATATTTTCGAAAAGCAGCATCCCTCTCAGCCATCAGTAGTCGAATTTCGTGGGACATCCAGGGAGCTGGGGATTTAGTAATTCGTCTAGTCTTCAAGGGGACATGTTTGTCGTAAAGTTCTAACATCATATTGTTAAATTTAAGCAATTTTTCGTCAATTGTGCGTAGGGTCCAAATATCATGCCACGGCATGTCGATAGCGTCTGCAATTAGAGCTTGCTGGTTAATATTTTTTTTAAAATTTCGATACGTTAATAATTTAGGACGAGTCCTAGGACACTGGAGAGAGTATTCGATATATATGACGTCGTGGGCTGATATGCCGGGGGCAGATATTTGTCCGTAGTTTATAATTTTCTGTGAATTTGTCGTGGCTATGATATCTATTAATGTATCAGTCGTCGATGTGTGATGGGTTGGTTGTAAAGGCAAGACATGCATATTGCATGCGTGAAATAATGATGATGATGATGAGGAAGAAAGTAAGTTAGAGTTAAAGTCGCTCATTACTATAACATGCTGATAATGCGGCAGTAAACTTAATAAAGGTGTTTCTATGTCACTAAGATACTCTACTTTCGGAGGTTTGTACACCGCACACAGGAGACATCTCTGTAAACTAGCTGAAATTTCAATGAAGAGGAATTCTGGTCGTGCATTGTAATCAGGGGAGGAGTGAAGAATGACTTTGGGCTCTAAGTTCGATTTTATATACATCGCAACTCCCCCACCTCTTTTTCCTAGTCTATCATTGCGACAGAGGGTTGTACCCGTCAATATCAACAAGTGAGGAGTGAAGGGCAGGTTTAAGCCAGGACTCAGATATTAAGATCGCATGCAGAGAAATCTCGGAAAATAAATGTCGAATTTCATGAATGTGAGGCAGAATGCTTTGAGCATTAATATAGGCGATTTTAAGAGTAGTTGAACGAGGAGAAAAACGTTATTTTAGCAGGTAGGCAGTGGTGGGGTGAGAAGAATGTGAGGATTCATTGGCGTTGCCATTTGAAGAAAGGGTAGGAATTTGCCTGGGGGATGGTCGTATTGAAAGCAGGTCAGGGACTTCAAATATTTGACTAAAACTTGGAAGATCAATTGTACCAACTTTTACAAATAATGAAAATTTTTAACTGAATTAACACACTATTAGGAACAGAGAAAAGTAAATATTAGTAATAATATCAATTGGACTATTCTAAGCAAATAAAGTAAATGTTAACCTAATTAGCCTAGAGAAATTGCTATAGCTTAATTATTAATTTAAGAATTATTGAAAAAAAAAGTTGATATATATTAAAAATAAGATATAGAATAAGTAATTAAATAGTTCTTAAATTATATGTTATAAAAAAAACATACCCTATAATACGCTAAAGGCTTATATTAACACAGGTCACTAGCACTGGTGATACGCTTTTTTGATTCACCAACTTTAGCGAATATAACACCGTCCAATGTCCAGACATTGCGTACACTAAACTTATCAATAGTGTCTTTCAATAATGCAGATGAACATGTTAATCTGCATGATGAGTTGACATTTATGTTAGTCAATCACACATATTTTGTTAGATAATAAATAACATTGTTTTTCTTCAAAAGTTGTATATTTATGTACAGTCTTAATCACACACTTTTCCTCTAGCATTTCATGTAGAAAACATCCCTAATTTCAATCAATTGTAATATTTATGCAATCATTTTGCTGCAAAAGTGTATTGTAAATGTCAGTCAGTCACATATGGAATTGCTCTGTACTATTTCCTGAACTTCGGAGCCCTACCTACAAGACTCTACCAGAGAATTACTCTCCGCAATAACACACTGAATACCATCACCTAAAGACATTGGCCAAGACGCCTAACAGATTGACGCTATTAAAACACTAATACAAGGTGTTGAAAAGGGGGGATGGGAGGATACGTGAAAAATGGCCCAATCCTTCCAAAATGTTGTTCTTCATACGGTTCGAAACACAGCTGCCAGATTTAACCCGAAAAATTGGGAACCAGAGGCGAGCAGAGGACCGACCAAAAAGTAGTTGATTATTAACAAAGCTGGTGTATTAATGAAGACAGTTTTGTATAGAAGCGTTAGCTCAGACTGGATTAAGCTAACACCAGAAACAATGCACTCGCTCACCTATGAACTGAATGCGTATAAAAGCTGTACAATAGATTTTAACATGGTGTGGCCATTTATTTACATAGCATCCTATGTTATATTTACATCAACAGTATTACAGCAAAACATCATCGTGCAGGAACTGCGTCAGCTAATGTAATTCCTCACCAAATCTAAGTTATGTTCCGATTTTGCTAGGGTATTCGATGACTAATTGGTAACACTGCTATAACATCACTAAAAATTTATGTAGGTTACTTTTGACATTACGAACTTCATTTACAGTCTCTTGTCAAGTCAACTGTACGTTGCCAAATATTTGGAAGTAGACTACTACACCTGCAGCACCACTTCTGGTAATGTCTCTCATCTGATCGATCTAGAACTTTTAGAATATCAACTCTTGATTGAAATCGAATGTCTCGTAAAAGTTCTTTGATATTTGAGAATAAGTTATGGTCACAAGGGCTCATGTCTGGTGAATTTGGTGGATGTTCTAGTACTTCCCAATTCCACCTTCTAAACAAATTCTACTGAACATCTTTTTAGAGCGGTATTACTTACTGAATGTGAGAAACAGTGAATGTATTCACAAAATATTGATATTTGAGTACTTTCAAAATCACAGATTTATACAACAAAGACTACTCAATAACACACTGCAAGTTTAGAATTGTCACCACTAGGATCGCTGTTTTACAACAGTGTTGCCATTATTTATCGAATGCCCTGGTATATGACTTACAGTAAAACTTCATGATGCAGGAATTACGTAAACTAACAAGGGAACTGTGAACCATTACATGCTGAAACCTACCTCGAAATTTCTCCCAGAGACGCGTTGTGATGTACAAAGGCCAAAATATCTACAGCTTTTAATTGCAAGGCACAGAAATTGAAGCCAGAATCCATCAATGGCAACCCAGTGTGCGAAGTACAGTAAAACGTTTTTAATCCGGAACGTGAATAATGCGAAAATCTGTCCAATGTGAACAAATTTATTGGTCCCGGCAAAATAATAGTAATTTTACGTGTATTTATTTTGTATAAAACGGAATCTGTCCAACGGAAACGGAAGGATATTTCTACACAATTCATGAAAAAATGTTTATAAGGCGGAAAGAGAGAGAGAAAAATTAACTGGTTTCCACTTCATTGAATTCCCGTTAGGCGAATTCCCGTTAGGCGAATTAACAATAAGTGATGATTCCTGCCGCGCACGCCGGATAAAGTAGAGCTCCTACCTTTATATGGAAATTTCTTTCGGGGCCTCACTGTGAAATACAGGTTCGTTTAACAAATATTTTTCGTGTCACATCTGTCTTACAAATAACCAGTACACTGTAAAATGTGTATGTATCTTTCACAGGTAGCGTTCTGAATTTACAGAATAAAGAAGGCTAAGTCGTATGCATCATTGTCATCAAACCAAAAAGTGAAAGTGATTAAAGTACGCGTTGTGATGTACAAAGGCCAAAATATCTACAGCTTTTAATTGCAAGGCACAGTACGCGAAATAATAACTAAATTTAAATATGGAAAAACCCAAGTTTGTGAGAATTTAAAACACAAAGAAAAAATAACGAATGAATGGATGCATGGTAATGGTCAAATGAAGAAAAAACAAAGAAATAAACGAGGTGTGTTTTACAAGTCCATGATAAAAAAAATCTCCAAATTTCCGGACCGATGCTCCAAAGTCAAACTCTAGCTGTAGCTATATCCCTAGGGAATAACGATTTCAAAGCATCTTCAGGTTGGTTGTGGACAGTTTTAAAGACGACACAATGTAGTGTGGAATGAAATTTGCGGAGAATCAAAGGATGTGGACGAAAGTGTAGTTAGTGAACGTAAACCGAAACTGCATACTTTAATTTCAGGATACGTGCCAAAGAGACATTTTTAACGCTGGCGAAACGGGACTGTTTTTTCGCGCGTTAACGTCGAAGTCGCTCGTACATACTATACTTCACTTTCCAACGGCAGCGGAACTACAATTAATCCAAGGTACATAAAAAGATACACGGTACCCTATAATCTAAGTTTGGTTAATATTTTTTTATAATGCGGAATGTTGTCTAATGAGATAAAAACATTGGTCCCATGCGATTCCGCTTTGAAGAAGTTTTACTGTAGTTGGACTCCTTCGTTGAATAGAGCGGAGTGGAGTGAGATGGGGCGCGGCGCGGACGGCAGGTAGTGAGGGTTATCCAATCTACAAAGGCTGAAGTTGTATTACTTCCCTGAAGTTTAAACGAGAGATTTGGCGCTGGATATTTGTGGCTTGCAGTTAAAAACGATAGTTTTTTTGTACACGGCCTTGGTATATCACAACACTTCTCTGAGAGAAATTTCATGCTAGGTTTCGGTGTGTAATGTTTGACATTTCCCTGTTAGATAATTCCTCAGCAAATCTAAGTTACGGACCGATTTCTCTTGTTCACGGAATGTACCAAGTTCGTTAACTAGCAAATGGGATATAGGAGTTTACCTGAAACGAAAATGTAAATATGCTCTAGCGAGCGCACTTATCGACGTTTCACAACGAAACTCAGTATATGCCTTTAAAATAAACCGAGAAAGTAATGATCCAAAAATCAGCGAAAACTTACAATTAGAAGTGGGGGTTTACCTGAAAACCAAAAAATAAAAAAAAAAACACCATGTTTCATTTATCGCAATACATACCATACAATGTAATTAAACTTTAAGGGGCATACGATTCATTTAAAGGGAGAAGTTATATAGTATCCTGCTAGAGTTCGGAATTCCTAAAAAGTTAGTTAGACTTACACGAATGTGTCTAAATGGCACAAACAGTAGGGTGCATGTAGGCAAACAGTTTTCGGATACTTTTGGATTGACAATGGGTTCAAGCAAGGAGATGAACTATCTCCTCTACTACTTAATTTTGTACTAGAGCATGCCATCAAATCTATAGAGGATGAAGAAGGCTTACAACTCAATGGTATTAATAAGCTGTTACTTTATGCTGATGATGAAGTACTATTGGGCTATAGCGAGGAGATACAAAAGGCCAACACGCACAGACTATTGAGTAACACTAAGAAATTGGGACTGGAAGTAAATATCAATAACACTAGATATATTGTCACACGTAGAAATACATTATATAATGAAAATGAACAATTAAATGACAAATGAGGGAAATTTTGAGGAAGTGGCTGAATTCAAATACCTAGGAACAATAATCACAAATAGGAATAAGATGCAGAAAGAAATTAAAATGGGCTCAATTCTGGAAATGCGTGCTATTATGCATTGCAGAGACTTTTGACTTCCCAACTCCTTTCGAAAAGTGTTAAACTGAAAATACATAAAACTATTATTCTGCCAGTTATATTATATGGATGCGAAACATGGATTCTCACTTTAAGGGAGGAAAGGAGATTACAAGTATTTCACAATAAAGTCCATGGGAAAATTTTTGGATCAAAGAGAGATGAACAGACAGGCGAATGGAGAAGACTACATAACAGTGAACTACATGGTCTTTATAAGAAGCCAGATATTATAAGAACAGTTAAGTCCTATAGATTGCGAAGGGAGGGCATGTGGCACGAATGGGGAATGAAAGACGTGCATGGAAGCTTCTTGTAGGAAAACAAGAGGGAAAACACCCTGTTGGTAGACCAAGAATGAAGTGGGAGAATAACCTTAACAGTGATTTGAGGGAAGTAGGTTATACGGGGAATGAATGGAAAACATTAACCCAGGATAGGGATATATGGAGAGTTTATGTCCGCGCGGCTTGAACCTACGGACTCCATAGTGTCAATGAGTTAGTTAGTTAATTAGTTGGTAGTGTATCCGATAAGATATAGTAGTGTAATTTGATAATTTTATTAAAGTAATGGACAAATGAATAAATAGGTTTATTTAAATTTGTGTCAAATTATGCAATAATCAAAGAAGTAATAACTTACGGTTATGCACGTTGGTCCGACACTTCTAAAGTACTGTCGCGCGTTATGGAGGGTTAGCTTTCACGTCGTTCTGGCGCAATAAGAAAACACATTTGATCGTGTAGAACTGCACTATAACTTTATTTATTTCAATAAACTCTCCTTGACATTCTACTTAAAAATAGCGTAATAATTAATCTTATTTTAAATGTATCTATCACACAATAATTTTAAACTATATTGTGAAGCCACTTGCCGCAGTTTCTTCTCTTTCACAGCTCACTGTTTCCCTGTCACTGCACAACTGACTCGGTCCTATCCCTGGCAATAGCTTATATAGGCCGCAGACAGACATTTCTTGGTCTGTAATCGAGGCTTTTCCAGTACGGAAGTCTCAGGCATGGATCTTTCCCGATAGAGAATTAGATGCTTAAAGAAATCTCTGGAACGCAGGTATAAACACATAGGTGGTCTACACGGCTCTTTCGACTCGCTTGTCAGAGACTCACAAATCAATTCTACTAACGTAAGACCACTATTTTCACCCTTACCCACGAAATTCAAACGTTGCTAAACGATGCTTCTCAGTATCTTAGCGACAGGAAATGAGTTTCAATAACGTAACCTGAGGGGTATATTTTACATCATGTGACATGACTTTTTAAATTACTTCATAAACTCCTGTCAAATTTCATTCTTAGAGTTTCTTTTTTTAAATTATTTCCCACAATTTACAATGATTTTTACACGTTTTCTAACGATTATTTCAATATATTTTCTACGATATTGTACTGCATACGTAACGTAAAGACGTATCAACCATATTAATTTTGACACACAATAAAAACGTGTACCAGTGCAGCCAACATACCCTATGTAATAATTAACTGTACGCATACAGGGTGATCCACAATAAGTATTGCAGACTTCTAGGGGTTGTAGAGAGGACATAATAGGTAAAGCTTTTATAAGGAACCCATTTCCGGAAACGTACCATTTTCATGTAAAATATGCTTGAAGATCGAAACACAACGGGCTAATATCGCGTGTCTTGTATTACAGACTTTTAGGAGTTGTATTATATGTGCGGTTCCACATAGCGACCATGTTGTTCGTTGCATAAAGTGTACCTGCGACTCATGTTTTCATACACACGCCCCACAAGACCTGGTGTGTGCTCAATAATTTATGCTGCCCCATAATTCGTGCAAGATCTTCCTCCGACTCGAAACGTGTAGTACAACCCCTGGGAGTCTGTAATACTTATTCTGAAACACAAGACACACAATATTAGCCCATTGTGTTTCGATCTTCAAACTTATTTTACATAAAAATGTAGTTCCTCGTCAAAATTTGATCTACTAAGTCCCCTCTACAACCCCTAGAAATCTGTAATACTTATTGTGAATCACCCTGTATATAACTTACTATTTATTTTTGGGTGTTGCATTCCTTCACAAGTCAGAGTGCTTAAATTACGTTAGGTTAGCTTTTATGTTGCTCTTTCACATGTTAGAGTACTTAATTGTATTAGGTTAGCTTTTAGATTCGTTAAATATTGTGTATATGTTGGCTGCATCCCGTGATTCTATAGAGTAAACCGCTTCGAATGTCTTGTCGCATGCTCATGGTGTATGGTTAAAATTTTCGCGTCACGTTTTGTAAAATATCGAAAATATATTATAGATTAGATTTTCTGTGGAATTAGGTTAGTTTACGCATTTCCTGAGTTCTATAATTTGTAATTGAAAGTTAACTGGTGGATTTAAGTTGTAAATGTGCTGGAAAGTGAAAGAGCAGACAATATCCAGAAAATGTAACTATATCATAAACTAGCGTGAGCAGAACGGTGTGAGGGAGCGATTCCGGTTAAGATCGGATTCTCCGGAGTAAGTGAAGCCCGGAGCGCACCTGCTACGCGGACACATTATTACTTTCTACTTGTACCTAAACTGTTACAGTTCCGCTGAATAATAAATGCCTGCCTACTTCACTCCTTTAAAAACAATCTCGCCAAAATACCTTTAAATAATTTCTAAACCAAGATGTCGTACTTCCTTACGTAGGTCGTTTAAAAAATACTTCTTCCGAGCTAAGTTCCAGTTTTAATGTAAACAAAAGCAATGATGATGTCTTGAAGGACCCACTCATTACTTATTTCATGAGGCGCCACTGGGTTGCACTTGAATATACAGAGTGTTTCTAAATTAGACCGACAAACTTTGGGAGCATATAGTTAACCTTCATTGATGCATATTTTGTTAAGGAACCTATAGGCTGTGTGGCGCTTCGTTTCGGTGCAAGAGGGGTCTTAGAGGAAGGGATGGAAGGAAGTAGGCACGTGCAAATAACAAGTCATTCTGTGTCGCATAATTCTGTGTGTTAATCCAAATACTTTACAGACGAGCAGAAACAAAACTTAATTAATTCTAAACATAAATAAATAAATAAACACTCGCCCCAGTGTTGCATTGCCAGGATTGATCCAGTTTATTGTCCCATCACAACAAGTGCTGGAACACACGTCCATTGACATCCAGACAACATTACATCAACGTGCCATACTTTGACGTATCCTCCCAGAGATGCCAGGGGTTTCCCTTATTTCAGCTGCTGCGCTGATAATGCGTGCTACAAGATTCTCTTCAGAGTCAATATCGGTTTCATGAACTCATTGCCTTCATGTAGCCCCACAAAAGGAATCTAGGCGGATCAGGTCAGGCGAGCGTGCCAGCCAGGCAATGGTCCCACCCCTACCTATCCAGCAGATCGTACCAATGAATGTAAACAAACTTGCTGTAAATGGTTCCGAATGCTACTGAGCTACGGAAGCAAACAACCAAGGGATAGTAGTAATGATAAATCCCTCTGGGACTGAAAGGAGTGTTTATCTGTTTCCTTCAATCCCTTCCTGTAAGATCCCTCTAGCCCTGCAACGAAGCGTCACATCCTATAGGTTCCTTAACAAAATATGCTTCAATGAAGGCTATCTATCTGATCCCAAAGTGTGTCAGTCTAATTTAGAAACACTCTGTATAGTAATGGACAAAATAAAACAAGAGATGAGGAACTACTGTAAATAAGTTCTATTGATCTCTCTCTCTCTCTCTCTCTCTCTCTCTCTCTCTCTCTCTCTCTCTCTCTCTCTCTCTCTCTCTCTCTCTCTCTCTCTCTCTCTCTCTCTCTCTCTCTCTCTCTCTATATATATATATATATATATATACACTGCTCAAAAAAAATTATGGGATATTGTAGAATAACCTATTAAGACTATGTTTTTTGGAATAGTATTAGATGCAATCACTTTCTATTACTCCAAGATAATGTAAATAAGAGTTTGAAGTTGTTACGTAACCTCGGTACCACACCAGAGGGCAGTGTCTGTACTGTTGATGTGAAAGGGTCGTGTGGGGGTGAATATTTTGTTGCTGTTTTTATGTTTTTAAATCCAGTCCAGTTTTCAGTTAGTGAATTACTTGCCTTAGGGACAGTGATGCCTCGACAACGTGATTTACCTGAACCAATGGCTTGGAGGGCCATAGGAAGGATGGAAGCTGGACAGACACAACAAGAGGTGGCACAAGCCATTGGGGTGTTTCAAAGCGTGATTTCCAGTCTTTCGAATCATTTTCGAAGAACATACTGTTCACAGAAGAGCCGGACAAGGTCGACCAAGGGCAACAACAGCAAGGGATGACCGTTACCTCTTGTTAACAGCCCGTCGGAATAGACAGCAGAATGCAACTCAACTGCGAAATACACTTCAAACAGCAACAGGACGCAGGGTGTCAACTCAAACTGTCCCTAATCGACTGCATGGAAGTGGTCTCTATGCCCGTAGGCCCATGGTGTGTACCAGGTTAACTCCACAACACCGTAGAGATCGCAGAAACTGGGCGGAGGAATATCGTGGGTGGAGGCATGCTGAATGGAGATCAGTTCTTTTTTCTGACGAGTCGCGATTCAACATGGAATGTGATAGTCGGCGTGTATTCATCTGGAGAGAAAAAGGGACACGAAACAATCCAGCTTTTGTACGTGAACGATCCCCATATGGTGGCGGTGGATTGATGGTGTGGGCAGGATTCAGTAGTGGTGGACATACGGACCTCTACGTCATCCAAGGTGGTACTTTGACTGCGGTATGGTATATAGATGAGATTCTCCGACCTTTTGTCGTGTCTTATGCTGGTGCCATAGGTGATTCTTTTTTTTTTTATGGACGATAATGCACGACGCCACAGAGCTGGCTTGGTGGACGACATGCTGGAAGTGGAGGTTATCGAGCGTATGCAATGGCCAGCTTCCTCCCCGGACTTAAAACCGATTGAGCATCTGTTGGATGCATTAGGCAGGCGCATTGCAGGCAGACCAGCACCTCCCACAACTGTTCCAGAGCTGCACATTGCTCTTATGGAAGAGTGGCCACGTATCCCCCAAAAACTCATTGATAACCTCATTGCATCAATGCCACACAGGTGTGAGGCAGTGCTGGCCGTTCGAGGAGACCATACACCATTTTTACCCATGTTAATGTTGCTTTGTTTGTTTGCCATATTCCTAATCAGGATCTCTTTGACATCTGGTGTGGTACAGAGGTTATGTAATGACTTCAAACTCTTGTTTACATTCTTTGGAATAATAGAAATTCATTGCATCTAATACTGTTCCTAAAAACATAGTCTTAATAGGTTATTCTACAATATCCCCTAATTTTTTGAGCAGTGTATATATATATATATATATATATATATATATATCCATCCATAGTAATTCTGCCCGAAGGCAGGTCCTTCACTGCAATTATAGCATTTTCATGCTATGCTTGCAGCTTTACTAGGGAATTGTAGGTGTGGTAACTTCCCATTGCTTTCCACACCGGTGAAGGATGATAATGATAAGGATAAGGATCATGATGATGGCCATATGATTTCGGGGACCGTTTGGGTCTTAAAGTTTTCCTGAAATTTGTCTTACAGGTGAGGAAAAACCCCGATAATACCTCATCCAGAAAAACTGCCCCGACCGGGATCGAACCCGGGCCCGCTGCGTGACAAGGCAGTACGCTTCCTCGAGACCACAGCAGTGAAACATATATAGCCTATATATATATATATATATATATAATTCTTCTGTATGTGCATATGTCACTCTAATACTCCTAAACAATTGGACCTATTTTGATTAATTTTTTTGTGTGTGTTTGAGTGGGTCCCTGGATGGTTTAGATTCACAATTCGGAGCTCCGAAACCATTATATGGAGGAGTTTAGCTGAAGTGGAAATTTAGGAGTCGCTCTAGCGGTCACATTTTTCAATGTTTCACTATGAAACTCAGTATAACCCATTAAAATAAACCGAGGTAGGTATTATACAAAAATGAGCGAAATTCGACAATTAGAAGTGGAGTTTTACCTGAAATCGGATATCAAAAATTGACTACAATACCATACAATTAAATTAACCTTTAATATTCCATGTATTTAGGTCTAGCAACGCACGCCGGATACTAGCTTATATATATATATATATATATATATATATATACACACATACATAGTATTCTCTTTAGATTGGCTGACTTAATTTTCTCTATGTTCTTAAGGTCGTTTCTTTGTGAGGTAAGGCCATATGAGTTCCAAACTATAGCTCACCATCGGGATTATCTTCGTTCGTGTCAAAGATCTGCGTTGCCGTAGTAATAGATAATTTTCTTAGGAATTGGATATCATTCATAGCAATTATTGCCGCTGTCACTCTGCCTTCTACATGCTTTTTGAAAGTAGTTCCCTTAGTCTGTAATGTTATGCCAAGATAGTTGAAAGAGCCTACAATTTTCAGTGGATCTTGATCATGAAAGACTCGGTCTCTGGCTGCTATCCTTCCACCCCTTCTAAAGATCCTGTATACTGATTTTTTCTGTATTGAGATGCAGCTTATTGTTCCTGGCCCATATTGGTAAACCGAACGTGGATGGCTACAAACCAAGATCTTCTCCATTTTGTAAATTCCCTAGCAGTACATGGACACCATCACAAAGTGTGTAAAATGAAGACCTACCACGACCAAGGCGCAGCATGCGTGTGCGAGTTTTGTGAACTGTCTTGCGATCGTTACCATGTCACAGCATGTAAAAAACGACCCAAATCATTAATTGAGACCTGCACAGATTCATAATGACTGCAAAAGCAAAGTGAACTAATAAAACTCTAATGCACAACTTGTGCGCATTTTCGTTTATAATATATATATAGCATTGATTTAGTTGTTTCTTTCGATTACTTATTTTTTAAATTCAATAACTGAGATCCGCCAATTACTCATTTCACCAGCCTCCACTGGGTAACACGCGACAATATAATAATGGTCAAAGTAAAACAAGGAACGTGCAACTATTGTAAGTAGGATCTATTGATATATATTTTTTGTTAATAGCTTTGCTTAATTCATTTGGAATTCGGTAAAATGTTGAGGAAAGACGCTGAATTATCTTTGCTACACATTGTGATTCACCTATGTATAACTGTAGAAAAGGTACGTTTAGGCGGATGTATGGAGCTCACAAGAATTTGTTTGAAACTGCAACTGGAAGTTGAAAGCTGTCTCAAGATTTGTCTCCGTTCGTTCCCACAGTTCTTAGCAGGTAATGCGATAACGTGTCTCCTGTAGCAGCTAGCAGCAAGTACCAACATATTCTACAATTAATAATTAAGGGGATTAAGCGGTAACCAGACAAAAACACTAGCGCTTAAAGAAAACTTCTATTGCTTGATATTTGCAATACTCGTGTTATATTGTTTTTTACATCATTAAGCTTTATAACATTGAGTCAAACATAGGCTCAATTGTAGAAATACATGCTATTATTCATTATAGGTACTCTTGACGTCCCAAATTCTGTAAAGAAAACGTTAAACTGAAAGTATATAAAACTGTTATTTTACCAGTTATATTATATGTAAGTGAAACGTGGAATCTTACTTTAAGGGAATAGTATTTGAGAATAAAGTTTTTAGCAAAAATGTTGGACCAAAGAGAGATGAACAGACAGGTGAATAGGGAAGACAATTTAATAGTGAGCTAAATAAGGAAACTAGATATGATAAGAACAGTTAAATCTTATATACTGAGATGGACAGGACATGTGGCACGAGTGGGTAATGAAACAGGTGCATAGAAGCTTATTGTAGGAAAATCAGAGGGGAAACTCCCAGTTGATAGACCAAGAATGAGGTGGGAGAATAGTATAAACCATTATTTGAGGGAAGTCGATTATGAAGTGAATGATTGGAAAGCATTGGCTCGTGGTAGGTATATATGGAGAGCTTATGTCCGCGCGGCCATAGTGTGGTTCGATTTTGTGTGTGTGTGTGTGTGTGTGTGTGTGTGAGTGAGTGAGTGAGTGAGTGAGTGAGTGAGTGAGTGAGTGAGTGTTTGTGTGTGAACACTGTACTTGCCGCAAATTTTGTTTTATCAGAACCAAACATGCGATACTGCAATCAGTTAAAATTTTAGTTAACAAGATAAATATATATTCCGCGATCAAAAAATCAGACCATAAATTCCACATACTGAGGAATTCGACATTTTGTACAGTTCCTGCGTAACGAACTGCTTGTTTTTGAGATCTGGACCCTGTATGCTCCTATTACACTGAGCAACAACAAAAAAAGTTTTTTGTCTCAGAAAGAAAAATATGTGATTCTGATAGTATTCTTTCTTCTAAATTCAAATGTGATATTGGTTTTTGTCCATCGCGCAAGCTTTCCGAGAGACAGAAGTTTATAATTTCAAACACTTTAATATTTTCTACATTCGTAACTACACAATATTCGAACATTCGGACTCACCTAGAAAGTAAGAAATGATGATTTTCTGCTATATTTCGCCTGTGGAGCATCCCTTTTGATGATCCAACAAAAATCGGCCAGCATATTAGGATTCCATTTGCCTTGATATCTCTTTTCCATAGCTGAAACCATTTGAGTTAGCTCATTTGGTTTTATTTCACAATGGATAAATGGACGAAAAAACGTTTACTAAAAAAACAATGATTTAAATCCATTAATTGAAATTGAAATAAAAAATGTGGGTGATGGAGAAATTCAAAATACATATTTGAAAACACGATAAAAAACTGCATTTAAGTACAACTATTGGTACTAATGGGACAAAAATCATGTTGACCAGTGTTATTGTTATTCAATAGATTGTGTTTTTGGTTCTTATTGTCTCCTCACTATCCGTAATAGTACTACATCATCAGCATAAACTAACAGCTTATTAATACCATTGAGTTGTAGGCCATCTTCATCCTCTAAAATTTGATGACATACTCAAAACTGAATATTAAAGCAGATAGTGCATCTCCTTATTACAAGCCATTGTGGATTTCAAAAGTATCCGAAAAATGTTTGCCTACACGCACATCCTACTCTTTGTGCTATTTACACATTCGTATAAATCTAACTAACTTAGTTTAAAATTCCAAACTCCAGCAGGATACCATATAACTTCTCTCTCTTAATTGAATCGTATGCCTTTTTTTTGAAGTCTACATATAATTGATGTACAGTACCATTATACTCCCATTTACTTTCTAGAATTCTCTCTTACACTAAAAATATGATCTATTGCAGACTCATTTATTCTAAATCCACATTGATGTTCTCCTAGAATGTCATCGATATAGAAAGTGAGTATGGATACTAATATATTTGATAGGATTTTGTACGAAGCTGAAATTAGTAAGATGCTCCTGTAGTAGTTGTTGCAATCAGTTTTATCTCCTTTCTTATAAATTGTTATGATAATCGAGTATTAGACAACATTATGAAAGCAGAATGAATAAATATATATCAGAGATAGCGACGTCAGAATATATAAATATTAAATGGGAAAACATATCAAATGTAGTACATAAAACAGCAAATGAGATATTAGGAAAGAAAAGTATAATAAGAAATACGAAGGGCTTGAGAACATGGAATCCGAATATACAAAATGCAGTGAATGAAAAACAAAAAGCATATCATACATACTTACGACTGGAAACAGAAGAATCTTATGAAGAATATAAAATGAAAAGGAGAATTGCTAAAAGCATTATAAGAAAAGCCGATCAGGAGTTATGGGATAAATTTATAAGTTCAGTAGAACATGATATGTATGGAAGACAATAAATGGGTTATAAATTAGTGAAACATCTAAATCAGACTGAGAAAGATTCTGCCAGATTGAATATAATCCCAGAACAAGAATGGATCCAACATTATGAAAAACTTTGGGAAAAGGAGGAAATTGAAGGAAAAGAGAACAATGAGGAAGAAATAAAAGTGGAAAATATTGATGTAATAGACATAAATGAATTAGAAATGGCTTTGAAAACTACTAAGAATAGAAAAGCAACAGGATTAGATAATATAAATATGGAGTTAGTCAAATATAGTGGAATATTGTGTAAACTACGAATACTTCATCTAATTAATATATGTTGGCAGACCTATGGGATTCCAACCACTTGGAAAACAGCAATTGTGAAGAATATATTCAAAAGAGGAGACCGGAGAAATTGCGAGAATTACAGAGGGATTAGCTTAATGAATACTGGCTACAAGATATATACGAAAATAATAAATAATAGATTGAGAAACATAACAGAAGTAATAATAAGTGAAAATCAAAGTGGATTCAGAAAGGGAAAGTCATGTATAGACAATGTCTTTACACTGAAACAACTCATAGAAAAGAGAAGAGAACATAACTTAGAAACTCACATAGAATTTATAGATTTGGATAAGGCCTTCGATCGAGTAAACAGACAAAAATTATGGGAAATATTACGAATGAAAGGATACCCGCTGTGCCTTGTTGAAACAATAAAGAAAGTATATGAAGACACAAATATAATTATAGATACCGGATTCAAAAGAACAGATGCAATCAAAACAAATACTGGATTACGACAAGGATGTAGTTTATCACCCACTTTGTTTAATATATATATATAGACGATATTTTAAATAAATGGAAAGTTTTAGTGAATCCAGGAATAAGAATGAATGACAAAGTGTGCATAAATAATCTTCTATTTGCTGACGATGTAATCATAATACAGAAAAATGAAGACGATTTACAGAAATCAATGCATGCATTAAATGAATTATGTAAATTATACGATCTAAAGATTTCTGTAAGGAAAACGAAGACCATGGCTTTTAGAGGAAGAGATCCAGTGAGATCTAAAATTATTTTAGAAAATCAAAGTATAGAACAGGTGTCTAGTTTCAAATATTTGGGCTGTGATGTTGGCTACAATGTGGAAAGAGATATTGACTCCAAAATAAATAAATTTCAGACGGTGTGTGGAACAATACAGAGAACATTCAAAAATAAAATTAGAAAAGAAACCAAGATAAAAATGTATATTGTTATGGCGGTTCCCACAATATTGTATGGATGTGAAACTTGGGCTCCAGTGAAAAGACGGAAGGATAGAATACAGACGGCGGAGATGAGGTTCCTAAGACAAGTAAAAGGATGTACAAGACTTGATAGAATAATAAGTGAGGATATAAGAGAAGAATTGAAAGTACAACCTTTATTGGATAAAGTCACGAATTACAGACAGAAATGGATTGATCACATGGATGGAATGAGTAAGGAGAGATATCCATTGTTAGCAAGAAATTATCAAGCAAGAGGAAGGCGTGATGTTGGAAGACCTAGAAGACGTTGGGCTGATGCATTATGAAGTCGGAACGGGCAATTGCCTAATCCCTGGAGTGATGATGATGATGATAATCGATTATTTCCATTCATTTCGATAAACCTTTTTTTTCGAAATCATATTAAGCAACCGATGTATCTTTTCCATCATTTTTCCCCTCCTGATTTTATGAGTTCTGCTGGGATCCCATCAGACAAATGTAAAAGTAATAAAAGTACATGCAGTTTCTTGTTCGGGCAGAATTATGAAACACTTGCTGGGATATTTTGAATTTGACGTCGAGAGAATTTTAATTCTGGAACAATCTCGTGTTTCCCCTCCAGTACGTGCCGCCTCTCAAACTTGTTCCGGATTTCTAAGTCGCCAGGTGCGACAGCCTGAATATTAAAACGGTCACGAATTCTTTGAGCAATCCCTTCCGCGAGCTGAGCTTCAATACCGTTTAGTTCTGCTCCTTCGCTCCATTTATTTATCCTCGTGGAGCTAATAGAACAGCGCTTATAAAAAATATATAAAATCTAACTGGAAAATAAAAAAATACATCTGATTTTAATTACCTCACATTACTACTAATTTTCCTCTATTAAGTAACAATAAGAAGTTGGTGCTGGAAGTAAACATCAATAAAACTAAATACAGAGTGCGTCATAAGTCAGTTAACCACTGCACATGATTGCAA
Organism: Diploptera punctata; assembly: GCA_030220185.1. NCBI lineage: Eukaryota > Metazoa > Arthropoda > Insecta > Blattodea > Blaberidae > Diploptera > Diploptera punctata. The sequence continues at coordinate 203,540 of JASPKZ010007322.1, read as the reverse complement.
GGGGAAAAAATCAGATTGATTGAAACTGGGGTTTGAATACGGGACCTTCAGAATATAATCTCAAACACTACTGCTTAAACAACAATTTCAGTAGTTGTTTTTTTGTATAGATGTTGTAAGCTACAGAAAATAATATATTTGAATTTCCGGTTAACTGACTTACACTGCGACCCTGTATATATTCACACATATAAATGCATTATATAATGGAAATGGGCAGTTAATGACAAACGAGGAAAATTTTGAAGAAGTGACTGAATTCAATTACCTAGAAACAATAATTTACAAATAGGAATGACGTTCAGAAATAAATTCTGGAAATGCATGTTATTATGCATTACAGGGACTCTTATCGTCCCAACTTCTCTCAAAAAACATTAAACGAAAAATATATAAAACTGTTATTCTCCCAGATATATTATATGGAAGCGAAACATGGACTATATTTTAAGATTATAAATATTTGAGAATAAAATTCTTAGGATAATGTTTGCACTAAAGAGAGATGAACAGACAGATGAATGGAGAAGACTGTATAACAGTGAGGTACATGATGTTTATAGGAAACCAAGATATAATAACAAAATTAAGTCTCATAAACTGCGATTTAATACATAATAGCACGCATTTCCAGAATTGAGCCTATTTTTAATTTCTTTGTGCAACTCATTCCAGTTTGTAATTATTGTTCCTGGGTATTTGAATTCAGCCACTTCTTCAAAGTTTCCCTCATATAAAAGAGACTCACTACACTAATCATTTAGTTGTTGAGCCGCCACTGATATTCATTAATGATTAACAACAGTTATTTAGTTTGTTTGACTGACAGCTGCTGTTACGTTAATATTAATAGCTTCATTTATACACTTGTTCATTAAGTGCAGAAATCAGATTCCTTTTAGCACGGCTACACCGAGTGCATTATTGATGCAAGAGGAACGTAGTTTTACGTCTGCAAACATTTCTACGCTCCATTCACAACATCAGGTGACACACAGCGTAAAATTGAAATAAATTACAGTCTGGAATAAAACTTCACAGGTTGCTCAGAGATTTTGTCCGAGTGTTTTTTTTACATAACGAACCCACGGTCACCAGCGACTCTTACTAACTCATTGGTACTATCGATCCCGGGACAGGGACATAAGTTTACACATATCCCTATTCTTAGCTATTTTCCCCCATATTTCCCTTATTTTCAACCCTGCGTCGGATAGGCTGACGACGTAAGACATTACTACTCGTTTTTCAGTTGTGTTGTTTCATTGGGAGTGCACCTGCATGCGGGATAGGAGGGGGACTGCCTTTTCACACCTAGTAATCACAGCCCTGATCTAAATGTAACTTATGGTTTCCCCCATTCAAATATGTGCTTATATTTATATATATACCCTTTAGAAAGCGACTAATTAATTGATTAATTTTAAATTTAATTTCTAATATATTTGAACCCATCTTATCACGGTCCAAAGGGCATACTAGTTGTGTAATAATTGTTCTTCTTCTTTACTTCGTGGGCTGCCTGTACGGCCTCACAGTTGTTCATTCCATCTTCTTGGCTTGAAGTTAAATGCTGTTTTTGGGTAATCTTGTTACATTCATTATTTCTACATGTCTAAACCATTTATCTCTGTATTCTTTGATTTTTCCTTCAGCGGATATATATATTTAACTCTTTGTAGGTTCTACCCTATACTTTAATTAACCTTGATTTATTTAGGCGTAGCAGCACAGGCTATGTATTAGCCTAATGGAAGTATACAATTCAAGACAAACGAGGAAGAACTTGAAGTGGCTGAATTCAAATACCTAGGAACAATAATTACAATCAGGAATGACAGCAAAAATAAATTGAAAAAGGACTTAATTGGACGGCGTTATGCAACAAATGGCTATGCGCCATAGAGATAAATGGTTTAAACATGTAGAAAGAGTGAATCTAACAAGATTACCAAAAGCAGCATTTAACTATGAGCCAAGAAGTTGGACAGAACTAGGCTACTCTGAGGCCAAACAGGCAGCCCATGAGGTGAAGAAGAAGAAGAAGAAGAAGAGGAATTATTACACAAGTAGTATGCCCTTTGGACCGTGCCACGAACCAAACATGTCAGTTACTAGAGTCGATTTTTAACTTCAAATTTCAGGACAAACCCCATTCCTTACGGTCGGATTTCGCTGATTTTTTGATAATACATACCCCCGGTTTATTTCAGTAAGATGTGCTGACTTACGTTGTGAGATATTGAAAATTGCGACCAGTAAAGCGAATTTTAAATTTTCATTTCAGGTGAACTCCTACACCTAATGGTTTTAAATCATAATAAGTATGATAAACGCCCTCTCCTCGAAAAAAACACATATGTGCAACATTTCAAGTCAAATCAACCGACTATTTTTCTAGTTTTGAGACCACAGATATACGCAGCCTGAATGTTTATATAGCCTATAAAGATTCCTGTTTCTGTCGGTCCTCTTTAGAGGCCTTCATAACCTCACTATTTTTGAGAGACAAAATATGTGTTCCCGAATTCTGTGATTTTAAAACAAACAGGTGAAAGCTATACCGTGTACTGTATATTAATATAATGTTATTCATCATACTGTCATATGCACACGGCCTCCTGGTTACATATTCCCTGTTTCGTTCCTATAACAAACTTTTATGTGAATATTATTATTTTAATAGATTCTAGGAACAGTTCCTTAACACACAGTAGTAGTGGTAGGACTAAAAGTAAGATACATAGAACGTTATTTATAAATATAGTAGTAGTGGTAGGACTTTATTAGACTAAAGGTAAGATACATATAACGTTATTTACAAATGGACAGCGGTATGCATCAACCAGCTACGCGCCATTATTTAAGTTTCGAGAAAATACGTTTAAAGTTTGAGTGATAATAACTGGTGGAAAAAAGGTCAGAAGAAATTTGAATAAATCAAGGAGTTAGACAAGGTTGTAGTCTATCGCCCACTCTTTTTAATATATATATATATATATATATATATATATATATATATTGACGACATTATGAATCAATGGAAAATTATAACGGACAAAGGCCTTAGATTGAACAATAACACAAGTATTAATAACTTAATTTTCGCCGATGATTTTGTCTTACTACACCATGATGAAGATCTGTTACAATTGGCTGCTTATGAACTAAATTCAATATGTTGCTATTATAATTATAAAATGTCAGTAAATAAAACAAAAGTAATGGCATTTTGTGGAAGAAACACTCTGCATGCAAAAATAATAATTAGAGATGAAATTATTGAACAAGTATCCCACTTAGAATATTTAGGATGTGATATCAGCTATGGATATGATAAAGATATCGAACATAAAACTCATCAGTTTCAATCTATTTGTGGCACAACAAATAGAACACTGAATAGTAAAGTCCATAAACAAATAAAATTAAAATTTTATAAAACAATGGCTGTCCTGTCCTTTTGTATGGGAGCGAATCTTGGATTTTCACTACCAAACAAGAAAGTAAAATCCAAGCAGCCGAGATGAATTTTTTAAGAAGAGTAAAAGGATGCACTAGAATGGACCAGATAAGAAACGAGGATATCCGTGAAAAACTGCAGATCTACTCCATAAAATAAAATATATTTAACAAAAGATTCAATGAAAAGAACTTGTAGAAAGAATGGAAGAAAGTAGATTACCAAATAAAATCTTACATTATTTTCGAGAGGAAGAAGAGATGTCGGACGTTCTCGGAAGAGATGGTCTTAAATATATTAGTGAAGACGGAACAGGCAACTAATGCCTGAACCGGAAAGTGAAGAAGAAGAAGTTTAAGTCGGGCTGTGAAAGGTTGTACAAGAGAAGAACATATTAGAAATGAGAATATTAGAGAGGAACTAAAAGTACAACCACGTCTTCAACAAATAGAAGAACACTGGAACAATTGGATAGAACATCTGCAAAGAATGACGGAGGATAGGATACCAAAGATGGCACTGATGTATAATCCTGTGGGACGAAGATCGGTAGGAAGACCAAGAAAGCGCTGGGCTGAACAGATGTGGGATCGGAACAGGCAAAGATCTAATCCGTGAAGGTTGATGATGACGTTGAAGATTTTCCTTGTTTGACAGTTATGCATCAACAATCTAAGAGCAGTAATATTTGGCGCTTACTTGCATGGTGCAAACTTTAGATTAGCATTTATGAAGATCTAATTTCATAGCCGTTTGCTGCAAAATACAGAATCTCTCATAGGATCATGGCGTTTAATTTTTTCTTTAATAATACGGCCATATTTAAAGATTTGGTGCTAAAAGTCTGCGTACACTTACTTCATGAGCCACTGCAACAGATGATATCACAATGGCGCTTAGCCGGTAGATGCATAACATTGTCCAATTAAGATGATCAAATGTAAAGTGGGTTGATGACGTTTGTCCACCACTGTAGTCTCGGAGTAAATTAGCTGTCCCACACAGCGGGTCCTGTTCGATCCCTGAACAGGACAAGTTACCTGGATGAGGTTTTATTGGTTTCCTCTCTTCAGCTCTAAGATAAATGTCGGGAATCGTTAAGTTCAAATATCACCATATAATATATATAGGGAAGTTCGGGTAATGTGGACCCTTCTGTTTGAGTGGACCCTGTTAATATCTTCTTTAATTGGTGCTGCGCTCGAACATTAAATATTTTAAATTCTTCCCCTCGTCAATTTTTACGGGTTCAAGGCCAGTTTCTTTTATTCTTTGTGCGAAGAAGGGTTTATTTGTGATATTTATGAAAATGACCACTTTAAAAGTTTTTCAAGCTAAGAATGAATTCTTAATTTCTGCTATTGAATATTACAAATGTTGAAAAAACTCCTAAATATATTATATTATGTAGATGCTGTTTTAATACACTGACGGGCTTGGTTTGATATTTTGTGACATGGTGGCTGTATAAAAAATTAAACATAACAAAGGAATTCGGTTGTTGTGGACCCTCCACGAGGACCTGGGTCCACTTTACAGGAATACATATATCTTATCAATGAGAATGCTATCTGTAAAAACCATTCACTTAATTTTATTTAATATCCTTGTAATTTTACTAAACCCAAAGACCTTCGCGTTCTGCAGTTGAATGACGTGTGAATGTTATAATCAAGGATAATTTTTCAAAACATGAAATAAAATCAACGCTTTTTGATTATGAACAATCATAATTATTTTCAGATTATTTTGTGTCTGCCTGCATACATTTATTGAGTAAATAAACTTAAAAATAGACTAAAAGCTAAAGTGGATACTGTCCACTTTATCGAAATATGGAGGTTAAAGTGGACATTTCTTGTAATGTTAAAAAGTTTATAAATTTTGAAGATGTTTCCATATTTGAATAAAATAACAATGCTATTTCATAGTTACAATGATAATCACTGTAATTAAACAAAATTCAAATCCCTTAATTAAAAGATGAAAAACATCAAATTCAAAACAGGGGTCAAAATTACCCGGAGTAGCTCTATATTCTCTTAAATGTTTCTGATGTTTTGGAGGTGAATCTGGCATTGAGCTGATCACTCATCTAGAGAGGATTTCATGTCCTTGTGTCATCGAAAATTTAAAGTTATCTCCCGAAAGGTCATGACACATGCAAAACTACCTGCAGATATAGTCATTCTTACAGCAGAATTTCAACCATTACATGCCGAAACCTACCTTGAAATTTCTCCCAGAGAAGTGTTGTGATTTACCAAGACCGTGTCCAAAAATATCTGCCTTTTTAACTGCAAGGCACTAAAATCTAGCGCCAAAAAGACCCACTTAGAACTTATTAACGGCCCTGCTATACATGATCATCATGGGAAAACAGATGAAGTAAGAACAGTAAAGTATCGGAGACATCGATGGGCAGGACATGTGACACGATTGAAGAATGAAAGAAGAGCATAAAAACTTCTTGTACGGAAACCAGAGAGAAAACATCTGGCAGGTAGACCAAAGAATTAGGTGAAAGAAAAACATTAACCACGATTTCTTCTTCTTCTTCTTCGTCTACTTCATGCAATTAGGCCTTTTTACCTGTTTTGACATTAAGTGAGATTTAATGAATCTTCCCATCTAGTAAATGGGCGTCCAAAACTTCTATGTCCTATTGGTTTGTACTTTAATAACAGCTGAGGGATGCTCTCTGTAAGCATTCCTTTAACATGTTCATGCCAGTTGTTTCTCATGTTGTAAATTCTATTCGTTAAATTAAAAATATTTAAGTATTTTCTGATATTTTTTTTCTGTCCAAAATTGTCACACCTGTTACTGAGCGTAAGAACTTCATTTCTGCAGTTTCTATTTTTCTTCTGTCTGAACGGTTAAGAGTCCAATCCTCACTTGCATATGTTAAGACAGACACTGCAACAATTTTGTAAAATTTTAATTGTGTGCTCCTCAAAGTTTTATTTTTCAGTGTCCGTTTTATAGTGCCACACATTCTATAAAACTTATTTAATTTAATATATCTTCCTTCTGGCGGTATGATACATTGCATCCTAAATAATTGAAATTGTTCACCTGTTGTATTGTACCGTTATTAATGCTGTCTTTCCCACTTGAATGCCGTTACTTTCGATTTACTTTCAGAGATTGTCATATTGAATTTATTTGCTGCTTCATTTAATTTATACGCTGCTATTTGTAAATTTATTTCTGATGACCTAAGGATTGTCTGATCGTCTGCAAACAATATGGTTCAGGAGGTAAAATTATACGGGAGATGACTAGTTCATCATCTACAGAGTGATTCAGAAATATGGCTATACGTTTGATCGCATTTTGTGACGAAAATATTATTATTAAAGGAAACATGATGTTATCATTGGAAAGGGAATCCTTCAAATTACAAAAATAGAACAAAACAAAACTAATCACTGTTCACGTGCAGCTTGGCCGGTTGATTTTTGTGAGCTAGCGTCGAACGCCTCCACAATTCTCTTCGTTGTTTCTGCATCCGTGCTAATGCGAGGCCTTCCAGGAGGTTTGATTTTCTGCATCCTTCCCGTTTCCAGCAGTCGTTTTCGCCACTTCCCCACAGTCGACAGCTGCAATGCTACGTTAAACTCACGTCTTGCCCGTCTTGTGGCCTCACGATCATTAGCATATGTTATTGCCCATGCAGCAATTGTAATTTGCTGTTGCATATTCAACGCCATTTTGACTAATGACGTAAGTTCTACGCTGGTTTGTTTTATTCCATTGTTGTAATTTGAATAATTGCCTTTCCAACTGTAATTTCATATTTCCTTTAATGGTAATATTTTCATCACACAACGCGATCAAACGTATAGTCATATTTATGATTCGCCCCGTATTTCTCTGATTAGCACATGTGGATGTGAGGCCTAGCGTCATAGAGATTTTTTTAGATGGATAAACTTAGTTTAGAATGAGGATGTCTACGAGGCCATGATCCTCTGGGTTCAATATTGCCTCTGAGTTGATCACATTACGTACAGTAATGTAGTTGGTTATGAAAGTGTTTTTATGTGAGTTAAGATGAAGTTTGAAAATAATTTTGTGCACATTGACAGAGGTAGGGCAAGTGGGCTGCCCTGTCACGAATAATTTATTGTGCTATTACCAGATTGCGCTGCAGTCTGCACTTTACAACTTCATATATCATACAAATATAAAAGCCAACTTAAATCGATAGTTCTCGTTACAGACTCCAGGTTTCTCTGCCATCGCATCATCAATTACAGCTACCTTTACATTCCATACTACAAGACAAGTAAGCACTACTCTATTATTTTAGATACTGTCTCATCATTACTACTACTAGTAATAATAATAATACAGTAAAGCTTGCTCAAAGCGGAATCGCATGGTACAATTTTTTCTCCACATTAGACAAAATTCCGCATTAAATAAAACTAACATTTATTAATGGTCTTAGGTTATAAGGTACCGTATGTCTTTTTGGTACCTTGGATTAATTGTAGTTCCGCTGCTGTTGAAAAGTAAAGTATAGTACGTATGAGCCACTTCGACGGTAACGCGCGAAGAAAACAGTCTCGTTTCGTCAGCGTTAAAAGTGTCTCTTAGGCGCATATCCTTAAATTAAAGTATGCAGTTTCGGTTTCCGCTAACTAACTACACTTTCGTCCACATCCTTTGATTCTCCGCAAATTTCATTCCACACTACATTGTGTCGTCTTTTAAAACTGTCCAGCCAACCTGAAGATTCCTTGAAATAGTTATTCCCTAGGGATTTAGCATTACCCAGTGCTTGACTTTGGAGCATCGGTCCGGAAATTGGGAGATTTACCTTCAAATACTTTCACTTTTTTCGTTTAATGACAATGATACATACGTTTCAGCCATCGTTATTCCGTAAATTAAGAACGCTACCTGTGAAAGATCAGTCTCAAAACTTAAACGAATTTATGATTTTACAGTGCAATGGTTGTTTGTAAGACAAAAGGCCTATCCGTATTTCGCATAACGGGTGTAGTGAGGCTGAAAGAAAATTTCACGTACAGGTAGAATATCTACTTCACCCGACGGCAGGAATCATTCCTTATTGTTTTCTTGGCCTAACGGGAATTCAATGAAGTGGAAACTAATTTATCTCTCTGTCTTTCCGCTTTATACAATTTTTGTTTCGTGAATTGTGTAGACATTTCCTTCGTTTCCGCGTTAGACAGATTGCGTTTTATGCAAATAAACACACGTAAAATTGCTATTATTTTGCCGGGACCAATAAATCTGTTCACATTGGACAGATGTCCGCATTATTCGCATTCCGGATTAAACAAATTTTACTGCAATAATAATAATAATAATAATAATAATAATAATAATAATAATAATAATAATAATAATAATAATAATTTTATTTATATATATATATATTTTATATATATATATTTATATATATATATATATATAATAATTTTAATGTTTACACATCTTTCTGTGCCTAAAGTTTAATTTTCTTTCTCCACTCGTCTCTATCCATCCACTCCATGTCCTCTACTCCTCTTGTTCTCATTCCACTTCTTATTTATTGCATCCACGAGTTTCTTGCACCCCACCAAAGCCTGTCCCAAGCCAGGTTAGAAAAGGATGAGAGACAGGAGTAACAACCTCGTTAAAAAGAACCAGGGTTCAGTACGCCCGGCTGGATAGTACCCTGTGAGGGCTCATTATCTAGTGTACAGATACTGCTGCCTTGCAGTTAGTCATGGTTTGATGAAGGCTAGCGGATGGAAACCTCGACCAAAAATCACCTGGTCCTCCAGGTTCGGGGTTAATGCATCAGGTCAGATCCCTGTTCTTCACAAAAAACATAATAATACTAAAAGGCCTAAATAATGATAATAATAATAATAATATAATAATAATAATAATAATAAATTGTTATTAGGAATATTCCACAATAGAGTGTTTCTCCTTCAACCCAAGTGATTTGTCGTCGGAGATTCCTGTCTGAAGCATCTTTTTCCCTCAAAATTCTAGCTTCCATACTTCTCCTCACGTCATCTATCCAATGTTCTCTAGGTCTGCTTCTTCTACTTCTTCCCTTAGCTTTCCAGTCAAAGATCTTCTTTGGTATTCTCTCTTCTTCCATTCTTATGAGGCGTCCATACCTTCCAAACGTTTTTCTTCTATTTTTCTTTTTTTCTTTTTTTTTAACTTGCATAATTTTCCTTATTGTGCTGTTTCTGGCTTTATCCCTTCTTGAAATTCTTGCCGATCGCCTCCAAAAATCCATTTATATTGCTAATAGCTTATATAAACTACTTATGAAAATATGCTATACTAACTAATACCCGGCGTGCGATGCCACGCCTAAATTAATGAAACATTAAAGTTTAATTAAATTGTATGGTATTATCGCCTCATTATGATTATCATTATTATATAAAATCGGGTGCCGCGCGACAATGCTTAACATGCGGAATTATTACAGTGGCGGTAGTCGGCATCTTTGTATTTAATTACATATAACAGCTGCGGGGAAATAAAGCGAGTCGCTGGACAACCATCATAGTGAGGCGATAATATATACTGAGACGAACCAAACATGACGATTACTACTGAGTTTTTAACTTCGGATTTCAGGTAAGCCTCCACTTTTAATTGTTGGATTTCCCTCAATTTTTTGATAATACCCACCTCGGTTTATTCTAATATAATATACTGAGTTTTCGCGTGAAACATCAAAAATTGTGACCGCTAGAGCGATTTTAAAATTTTTACTTCAGGTGAACTTCTACACCTAATAGTTTTAAAGGGTCTAATCATAAATCTAAAACATCCGGGTACCCACTCAAACACACATAAAAAAATTAATCAAAATCGATCCAGTCGTTTAGGAGGAGTTCAGTGACAAAATGTTATTTGGAATGTTTTCTGATGTATTTAAAATGGAGAAGTTATATGGTATCCTGCTGGAATTCGGAATTCCTAAAAAGTAGTCAGACATGTCTGTATATATTTAATTAATGTTGGGAAGTAAACATTATGAGGTATAATCATTAAAATTCATCGGAGAACATATTGTTTATTCGGACAAAAGAACATTTGAGAAATATTAAAAATTGTGAAATTGAAAAATCTGCAATTGCTGCACATAGTTTATTAGAACATCATAAAATTGGAAGAGAAGCTAAACTTTTAAAACAAGTAGAGAAACCTTTGGAATTGACAGTTTGAGAAAAAATATACATTCAGAAAAACAAAAATAGATCAATTAATTTTGATATCCCTAACGAAATTACATTGATTTCGAAGTTCATAAATTCAACCATAGATGGCAGCACTGAAGATGGCGACAATAGAATAGTTGACGGCCGAAGAATTTCGTCAGTCGGAGTTATGGCTGACGATGAACATGACTATGTTTGAAATCGCGATATCATGGAAGCATGAATCCTATGAGGTGAGTTGTTTAAACAATATGTTCTCCGATGCATTTTAATGTATGTATATGTCTAAATGACAAATAGGATGCGGGTAGGCAAATAGTTTTAAGATACTTTTGAAATTGTCAAAGGGTTGGAACAACGAGATGCACTATCTCCTCTACTATTCAATTTTGTACTGTAGCATATCATCAAACCTTCAGAGGATGAAGAAGGCCTACAACTCAATGGTATTAATAAGTTGTTAGTTTATGCTGACTATTTAACTCATGCCCCAAATGGGAGTCAATGACCAATCACATTTCAATGATTTTTTATTTACAAACAATCACAGTCGTGTTTCGCCTAAAATTTATAAACTAAAGTTTATCATAATAAAGAAACCACCTCCTTTTTATCATTCTGAATAGGTCATAGCATTATTTTGCAGTAACTGACCCCGTAAGAAACACAGCTACCAGATTGTGTATAAAGTGCGTGAATGTCAGCAGAAAGCGCATGCGATAGATAATATAAAAACATTTGTAACAATTGATTATACCACAAAAAAAAAAAGGAAAACACTGTTTGCACTTTCTTAAACGAACTATTTTCCAGGAGATGACGTTGCAAAAAATATAATTGACATATTTACATCATAAGACATCAAATCAATTAATGCCTATAACGTTGGTTATAAATTTCTCCACTAGGGTGCATTCTTACAATATTGCGATCCTTTGGCAATAAATAATATTATGATCTGGTTGCAGTGATGAACAAAGGAAGGAAATGAAGCGTACCAATCGTTTCTCATTTGTTTTTAAACATCGCCGTTTACATTAAATATATAAATATTTTAAAATAATTAGAGTTGAATAATGATTTGTGAGTAAACAGCTTAATTTTATTCGATAAATGGTCCTAACAAATGCCACTCTTGATTTCCAAGTTCTCTAGATAAATTCACTCCTCACTCCTGAGTCGTGAATTTATCGATAATTTGGAAATCACTCGTGGCATTACTTATGAAGCTGTAGTACTATTAGGCGATAGGGAGGAGATACTAAGGGCCAACACGCACACACTGTTGAGTAAATATGTAACCGGCTATGTGCCGGCACCGGGTCTCACCCTCTATTCTTGTCATCATCATCCCTCATACAACACACTTTACACTACAAAAACATAAACACACACTCATCCTACATTCCTCTCTGTACACAATACAATAATACATGATCTATTTAAAGTGGTCTGCCGAAGTGGTTCATAAATTGAAAAATAGACCACATTAACGCCTTATATTCACCCAGAAAGGAACCCGAAGCACGTAAAGTGCAATCTGTGACATTCAAATACACACACACACATTTTAATATCAAATACTGGTAAACTTTTCTCCTCCATGTTTTGCATCCACATAGTGTAACTCGAGGAATAACTATTTTATTTATGTTTAATTTAACAGCTGCAAAGCAGAACAATTCATAAAACATGGCAGTATTTATTTACCTGTATAGGCACTTGTTATTTAGGAGGCCGTGAGTAAGAACAGTAAATTTGCTATTACATTGTTTATACAATTTCATAGGAATTTCAAATAAAAGCGAACAAAAAACTTTACTTTCATGTCATTTCATGTTTAAAACGGTTGTTTTTATTATACTTTTTTAAATAATCGAGCAGAAAATAAAGCGAAATTAGCGATAAACACTGATTTGTTTGCGGTTTTGCGCTCCCCATCAATTGTTAACACTGCGTCAACTATAGTTCTTTATATAGCAATACTGCGCGCTCCTACATCATGCAACAATACTCAATAAATACCGTTTTAAAATATTAAACGTTTTAATGCGTCAGAACAAATATTTTATCAAAATCTAAAGTTATAAAGTAAATGCAACAAGAAGACAAAGTAGAAATCATCCAAATTGAAATCTGGAAAGGAAGTTCACATTACAACATATATGGAATATACAATCCACCTAATAACAACCCCTGTCTAGATATAATTAATATTTATCCAAAAACAATTCTGATTGGTGATTTTAATGGCCATTCACCTAAATGGGGATACAAAGACTACAATCCTAGTGGCAAAACTATTGACGATTTATTAAATTCAAACACTTTAGAACTTACTTACTTACTTACTCACTGGCACTATCGAACCCGTAGGTTCATGGCCGCACGGACATAAGCTCTCCATACATCCCTATCCTGAGCCAATGCTTTCCAATCATTCCCTGTATAATCTACTTCCCTCAAATCATAGTTAATGTTGTTCTCCCACCTCATTCTTGGTCTACCAACTGGGCGTTTTCCTTCTGGCTTTCCTACAAAAAGTTTCCATGCACGTCTTTCATTCCCCATACGCGCAACATGTCCTGCCCATCGCAGTCTACGGGACTTAACTGTTCTTATTATATCTGGCTTCCTATAAAGACCATGTAGTTCATTGTTATGTAGTCTTCTCCATTCACCTGTCTGTTCATCTCTCTTTGGTCCAAAAATTTTCCTAAGAACTTTATTCTCAAATACTCGTAATCTCCTTTCCTCCCTTAAAGTAAGAGTCCATGTTTCGCACCCATATAATATAACTGGTAGAATAATTGTTTTATATATTTTCAGTTTAACGTTTTTGAAAGGAGTTGGGACATCAAGAGCCTCTGCAATGCATAATAGCATGCATTTCCAGAATTGAGCCTATGTTTAATTTCTTTGTGCATCTCATTCCTATTTGTGATTATTGTTCCTAGGTATTTGAATTCAGCCAATTCCTCAAAATTTCCCTCATTTGTCATTAGCTGTCCATTTCCATTATATAATGTATTTCTACGTGTGACCATATATTTAGTTTTACTGATATTTACTTCCAGTCCTAATTTCTTAGTGTTACTCAATAGTGTGTGCGTGTTGGCCTTTAGTATCTCCTCGCTATCGGCCAGTAGTACTACATCATCAGCATAAACTAACAGCTTATTAATACCATTCAGTTGTAGGCCTTCCTCATTCTCTAAAGATTTAATGGCATGCTCTAGTACAAAATTAAATAGTAGAGGAGATAGTGCATCTCCTTGCTTCAACCCATTCTGGATTTCAAAAGTGTCTGAAAACTGTTTGCCTACACGCACCCTACTCGTTGAGCCATTTAGACACATTCGTATAAGTCTAACTAACTTTTTAGGAATCCGAACTCCAGCAGGATACTATATACTTCTCCCTCTTAATTGAATCATATGCTTTTTTGAAGTCTACATATAGTTGATGTACAGTACCATTATATTCCCATTTCTTTTCTAAAATCTGTCTTATACTAAAAATCTGATCTGTTGTAGACCTGTTTCTTCTAAATGCACATTGATGATCTCCTAGAATGTCATCAATATAGGGAGTAAGTCTGCTTACTAATATATTTGTTAGAATTTTGTACGAAGTTGAAAGTAATGAGATGCCCCTATAGTTGTTGCAATCAGTTTTATCTCCTTTCTTATAAATTGGTACGATAATTGATTCCTTCCATTCATCTGGAAGAGCTTCTTTTTCCCAAATCATAGTAAGCAACCAGCGTATCTTGTCCATCAATTTTTCTCCCCCTGATTTTATCAGTTCTGCTGGAATCTCATCTGAACCTGATGCTTTATACATCTTCAATTTTTCAATTGCCATTTCAACCTCTAATGCACTTGGCTCTGCGACTAGCATTTCTGCTGTCTGTAACTTATCCTCCTCAATGTCCTGTTCTGTATGTACATTTAATAGCTGATTAAAATAACTTTTCCATCTATTTAATATACTCTTGGAATCTGCAATCATATCCCCATTTTCATTCCGAATTATGTTTGTTCTAGCCTGAAACCCTTTCTTCTCTATACTAATTCCCTGATATAATTCTCTAATGTTCCTATTTTTTGCATTCATTTCAAGATCATTAATCTTCTCTCTCAAATATTCCCTCTTTTTACTCTTTAGTAACTTGGTGGTTTCCGTCTAACACTACCCAATTGCTCTAAATTTACCTCATTTGGCTCGTGTAACCATTTCATTTTTGCTAGCTTTCTTTTCTTTACGATGTCGGCACATTCCTCATCAAACCATTTCTTGTTTTGCCTCTTTTTTAAACAACCAATGCTTTCTGATGCTGACAATTTAATAGTATCTCTTATAGCCTCCCATTCTTTATTTATATCAGTTTCTTCTTCGTTTGCCACATTGTCATCTGAAGATTCCAGTACTTCAAATCTATTAGCAATTTTGATTTGGTATTCTTGCCGCATTTCATCATTTTTCAAGTTTTTTAATTCATATTTTACGGAATCATCTTTAGCGTTTGTTCCTCTCATAAGCGATAGCCGTTGTCTGATTTTCACTCTGACCAGATGATGATCCGAATTGCAGTCTGTCCCTCTAACTGATTTAACATCGATGATGCTAGTGTGCCAGCGTTTATCCACTAATACATGATCTATCTGGTTCCGAGTTTCTCCATCTGGGGACGTCCAGGTGTATTTATGAATATCCTTATGCTGAAATGTTGTGCTCTTAACAATCAGATTCTTTGATGTGGCAAATGTGACTAATCTAACCCCGTTGTCGTTACTATCTTCATGAAGACTGAATTTGCCTATTGTTGGTTTGAATATATCTTCCCGCCCCACTTTTGCATTAAAATCTCCTAAGACAATTTTCATATGATATCGTGAAAGGCTATCAAATAAGCATTCTAATTCGTCATAGAACTCATCCTTGATCTTGTCATCTTTATCTTCTGTGGGGGCATGTACATTTACAATTATAAAATCATGTCGTTTACCCTTTAGAATTATGTATGATATCCTATCACTAACAAACTTAATATCTCGGATAGCGGATAGGATCCTCCTTCTGACTAAAAACCCGTTCCAAATGCAGGTCTTTCTGCACCCCCATAGTATAATGCAAAGCTTCCTGATTCCTGACTACCTTCTCCTGGCCACCTAACTTCCTGTAAAGCGACTATATCCAAGGGCGATTTATCCAATTCCCGCGTTAATATTTCTAGTGCCCCGCTATTGTATAAAGTCCTAACATTCCATGTTCCTAGGAACATGTCCCTGTGTTTGAGCCTTTGGCATGGGTTCCCTGAAGTAGTCCCCGCCCGGAGAACCGAATGGGGGACTATTTGACCTCCGGAAAATTTTACCCCAGTAGAACCCATGTCCGCATTTCTTGACGGTTGTATTTTTACGGTGAAAGATCGTCACTCTTTCGACCAAGGTACTTATTTCGTCTGGCTTATCACCTTTGACCAGTCCGGCATGGGTAACCCTATCGGCAGCAATGCTACCGCCGGCATAGCTCTCAGGATCATTTAAGCACACAAGCCACTCCACCACGAACACTTTAGAACTTATCTATAAGAATGATGACTGTCCTACATACATACATTATAATGGCCAGTGTACAAATCCAGATCTCCTGTTAGTTTCATCTGACCTGAAAGATAAGACTACACGTGAAATCATTGAAGATCTAGGATCGGAACATAGAGCAGTTGTTGCATCTATAATACATCAGGACAAACAAAATAACAGTAAACAAAAAACAAAATACTCTTGGAATTTTAGAAAAGCTAATTGGGAAAAATTTACAGAAGAAACTGAACATAAATTAAACCTAATTCAGTACGAAGTATCTACAGATAAACTTAATAATACCATCTCAAACATAATTCTTGAAGCAGCAAAAAATTGGATCCCAAGAGGAAAAACTAAACACTACAAACCCTTTTGGAACGCAGACTTATCCAAGTTAAAAGAAGAAAGGGACACAGCAAGAAGAAAAGCAGAATTGTCCAACAACCAAATAGATACACAAGAATGGCGAAGAAAGGCAGCAAAGTTTAAAAAAAAGAAATCTATGCAGCAAAGAAAAATGCATTCAGTGAATTTATTGAAAAAGCTGATTACAGAAAAGACTCAAAAAAAGTATATAGATATATAAGTAAAATCACAAGTCAGAGAGATACAAAGAAAGAACCACTCAAATTTAATGGGAAAACACTTACTTCCAACAACTCTATTGCTGAAGCTTTTAATAAACACTACAGCTCTCAACACAAACTCCCTCCTAAAGCTAAAAAGAAGCAAAGGCAAATTAAAAAAGATCTCAAGACTTTTAAGAAGCATCAAGAACAAAAGAATGATATATTCGGCAAAGAATTTACCATATGGGAACTAAATTCTGCAATACACGAGTTACAAGACAACAAATCTCCTGGTCCAGATAAAATACATGTTGAATTTTTGAAACATCTTGGCCAAAAGGGAAGGAATACACTACTGAAATTATTTAACCTATCATGGACCTCTACTGTATCTACAGAGTGGAAAAAAGCAATAATTATTTATTCCTATTTTAAAAAAAGACAAGACAGCTGATGATATAAATAATTACAGACCAATCTCTTTAACAAGTGTCATTGCAAAAACAGCAGAACGTATGATTTCAGCGAGACTAAATTGGTTCTTAGAAAGTAAAAACATACTAACAACAGCACAAACAGGATTCAGGCAACATCTATCTACAAAAGAAAATACAATTCAACTTTCTCAAGATGCCAAAGAATCTTTCAACAAAAATCAAGATACGCTAACAGTTTTCATTGATTTTGAAAAAGCATATGACTCGGTATGGAGATATAAATTACTTGAAAAACTCACAAAACTAGGCATTCAAAACAATATGTTAAACTGGATCACCCAGTTCCTTTCACAACGTTTCTGTGCTACAAAATACAATGACAGTACTTCCAAATTCCGACAAATAAAAATGGGCCTCCCTCAAGGTGCAGTACTAAGTACAACCCTGTTCAACATCTACATCAACGATCTGCCACCAGCTATATCAAACACAGAAATAAAGACAGCTCTTTTTGCAGATGACATGATTATGTGGACATCTTCCTCACAAATAGAAAAATCTAAATCATCTATGGAAAAGGCTCTTAACCTACTAGAAAAGTGGACCCACAACAATTTAATGGCCATTAATACAGACAAAACAACGTTTCAAATATTTAGCTTGAAGAAAAAAATTCCAAAACTAAATCTACAGTTCAAGAAAACAAATCTGAGACAAACAAATGAAACAAAATATCTAGGAACAATTTTTGATTCAAAATTATCATGGAGAAAACACATTGAAGCAGTAGTAAACAAAGCAACGAAAAGATTCTCAATCTTAAAAAGATTAGCCGGAGCAAAGTGGGGCAGTAATCGCCAGACTCTGAACACCACATACAAAACATTCATCAAGCCAATACTACTATACAATGGGGAGGTAATAATCACAGCAAATAACTCGAACCTGAATCGCCTAGAAGTATGCCAAAATCAGGCTTTACGGCTTATAACTGGCGCAGCAAAATCAACTCCAATCGCAGCAATGCAAGCACTAACTCAGAACCCTCCAATATGTCTAACTTTAGAGGAACAGGCAATAACACAACATGAGAAAATGTTACGATTAACAACAACAAAATGGGAAAAAAGGCAGTTACAACCAAGCAAGTTGAAAACACAAACAAGTTTCTTGTCCAAAGTAATGGAAATAAAAACAGATTTGAATCTTCCTAAATCTAAAGAAAATATTTTGATCAGAGATAACCCTCTTACTTTTGAACCAATTAACATTCAGCTAAATCTAGAAGAACCAGTTACAAAATCTGAAACTCCCACACTTGTACTAAAAGCTCTAGCATTAGAAGTTGTGAATAAGAGATATCCACCAGAAGAATGGTTACATGTCTACACAGATGGATCTACTATTGATAACAACTCAGGATCAGGAATTACATGTGCATTATTTTCATTTTATCAACCAGCAGGATACCACACAACAAATTTTGATGCAGAAGTAACGGCTATTCATATTTCACTCCAACAATTACTATACAGAATAAATAAATTTCAAAATGCGGTCATACTCTCTGATTCTAAGGCAGCAATATATGCAATAAATTCACACAAAATGAAGTCAATACAAATTAAAGAGTGCTACAAAATGATTCAACAACTCCAAAAACTACAGAAAAGAATTCAATTGCAATGGATACCTGCACATTGTGGAATTGCTGGAAATGACACTGCTGATTTTCTTGCCAAAAAAGGCTCCAATTTAATTCAGAATACTACTAAAAGCTTACCTTTCACATCCATAAAAAGAATAGTTAAAAACAAATATAAAATCAAACAAAACCAAGACCTATGTAATAAAGCCAAAGACAAAAAATGGAATATTTTAGTAAAGAAGCCAGATATTATTCCAGAAATTCCACGTAAAACTACAGTAGCAACATTTAGACTGCTTACAGAACATGACTATTTGGCCAAACATTTATATAAAATAGGAATCTACACGAATCCAAATTGTCCTCTATGCAATAAAGACGAAGAAATGAATGAAGAACACCTACAAACCTGTGAAGTATTACCTGTTGGATCCACAATAGAGAAATATTGGAGAGCAAGAACGCTAATGGCTTCGGTGCCAAGGCCCAGCATTTGAAAACAACAACAACAACAACAACGTTTTAATGCATGCTGATATACACAATAACCAATGCCTAGAACATGTACAATTATACATGTCCACTGATGTGGTCTCGATGTAGCGTGCTGCCTTTTCAAGCAGCGAACCCGGGTTCGATTACCGGTCGGGACAGGCTCATGGGTGAGGTTTTTTTCGGGGATTTTCCTCACCTGTAGGACAAATGTTAGGTTTCCTCACCTGTAGGACAAATGTTAGGAACCTTAGGGCCATCATCATCATCCTTTACCGATTTGGAAAGCAACGGGAAGCTACCACAGCTATAATTTC
This sequence comes from Diploptera punctata, assembly GCA_030220185.1. Classification (NCBI taxonomy): domain Eukaryota; kingdom Metazoa; phylum Arthropoda; class Insecta; order Blattodea; family Blaberidae; genus Diploptera; species Diploptera punctata. The sequence goes on along the minus strand of JASPKZ010007322.1, from coordinate 183,803 downwards.
CTAGTAAAGCTGCAAAGCATAGCATGAAAATGCTACTATAGCAGTTAAAGTCCTGCCATCGGGCAGAATTACTATGGATGGATGGATGGATGGATGGATGTATATATATATATATATATATATTGTTAACGCTGTAGCGATCTTAATTTTTCATAACAAAACTTATTACATGCTACTAAAATAAACCGAATAAGTTATTCTAAAAAAATCAATGAAATCCGACCATTAAAAGTTTTTTTTTTACCTGAAAACAGAGATTAAAAAATTACTAGCAATCGCCATGTTAGGTTCGTCACAATGTATATATCACATTATTTAATTAACCTTTACGTTATCATGTACATCATATAAGATACATTTATTTAATGTATAATAAAGTAATAAAGGAATAAGGGAAATTATGGGTGTACAAGAGGAGTCAGACATCATTGACATTATAGAAAAGAAAAGATTACAGTGGTATGGCCATGTCAAAAGAATGCCAGAGAAAAGATTGCCTAAAATTGTTATGGAATGCATCCCAATAAAAATGAGGAAGAGAGGGAGACCGAAGAAAACTTGGATAGAAGGGGTACAAGCAGCTATGAATATCAGAGAATTGGAGGAAGATCAATGAATGGAGAGAGAGGAATCGCGTTTAGTTTCCGGAAGACGGCGGCAGCTGCCATGATACCGGATGATGATGCTGATGATGATATAATACAGTAATTTTCAATAAACTAATGGAGAAATAAATCGGTAGGTTTTATATTTGTGTCAAATTACAGAATGATATGGAAATACGTAATAGCATAGGTTATGCATAATACGTTTTCTCTGCAGTCCGACACTTTTAAATAAGCTGACATCAAAAATTGAATTTTTCCAATTTAACAAAAGAAATATATATTCCATAAACGAGCAAAATGGGACCATAAATTGGATTTGTTAAGAAATCGGGTTATGTAGTAGCCCTACATCCCAATCTGTAAGTCTCAACTTTTTACAACTGGTTTCTCATAAAGATAATCTAGAATGTTATAGAACTCCGAAATAATTGGTCGTCTGCACATTTTTTTTTTTTAATTTGTAGTTCTAGAAAAATATAATGTGATTACATCGTTAAACCTAGATGTATTAAACGTGACAGTTATTCAATTTGTTAAAATATTTTTGTGGAATTCGCTTAATTATTCATCAACGTAACGTGTTACGTATTTTGTTTGTTAATTTGCGTCAATCAACCATTCGCGTTTTTTACGACGCTTACACTTCACTGCAGATAATACATTCTTACTGTTAAAGGGAAGCTGTTATTCTAAACAAAACACTGCTACATAGTCTTTTATAACAATGATAACACTGAACAACAAAAAATAAACTTTTTTTCCTCAGAAAGAAATACATATGTGATTCTGATTGTATTTTTTCTCCTGAATTCAAATATGATATCGGTTTTTCTCCATCACGCAAGGTTTCTGAGAGACAGGAATTTATAATTTCAAATACTTTAATATTTTCTACGTTCGTAACTACACAATATTCGAACATTCGGACTCACCTAGAAAGTAAGAAATGACGATTTTCTGCTATATTTCGCCTGTGGAGCATCCCTTTTCATGGTCCAACAATAATCGGCTAGCATATTAGGATTCCATTTGCCTTCATATCTCCTTTCCATAGCTGAAATTTCCTGAGTTAGCTTATTTGGTTTTATTTTACAATGGACAAATGGACGGAAAAACGTTTATCAAAAATAATTATTTAAATCCTTTAATTGAAATTTCAAAAAAAACTGTAGGTGATGGAAAAATTCCGAATACTTATTTCAAAATACGATAAAAAACTGCATTAAGTAAAACTATTGGTACTCATGAGACAAAAATCATGTTGACCAGTGTAATAATAATAATAATAATAATAATAATAATAAAAATATTAATTACTTTTTGTATACGGATTTTAATGTTTACACATTTTTCTGTGCCTAAAGTTTTATTTTTCTTCTCCACTTGTCTCTATCCATCCACTCCATGTCATCCAGTCCTCTTGTACTCATTCCAGTTATTTCTTGCATCCACGAGTTTCGAGGTCTTCCTTTCCTTCTTCTTCCAGATGGACATCATTGCAATGTTTTTCTGGGTAACCTTTCTTCTTGCATTCGTCGTACATGCTCATGCCAATTTAATTGTTTGTATCTTACATAATCTATTATTGAATATCTAATATTCATTTTTTCTCGCATGACAGCTTTTTTTTTTTTTTAAATTTTGGGCATCTTGCTGCTCTCCTCAAGTAATCCATTTCCATCGATATATATTTTCGTTCTAAGTTTTTGTTGAATTTCCAAACTTCACTTCATATGTGACAGTACTTCTCACTATTGAATTATATACAGTATTTGTAACTTATTTTTTTCTGGTTATGTGTCTATTCCATAAGACTCCATTTCATCATTGCTGTTATTGCTCTACCTTTATTTATTCTGTTCTTAATATCACTGTCTTGTTTATCCCCTTTATCTACTTTTACTCCCAGATACTCAAATTCTTCACTTCCTTTAATACACACCTTCTGATTTTCTAATATTAAATCTTAGGTTTCTGCTCCACAATCTATATAAAATGTTTTTTTATAAATTTATTTTCAAACCCCAATTATCTTATTTGTCCAATAATTTTCTAAACATAAACTCCATGTCTTCATATTCTTAAGCAATAATAATAATAATAATAATAATAATAATAATAATAATAATAATAATAATAATAATAACACCAGTTATAGACCACGGCCACATAGCCCGGAATCTTTTATTACCATGATTACCGGCCGTGAAAACCTGCATTCCACTAATAATAATAATAATAATAATAATAATAATAATAATAAACATTCTTATTGGAGTTTTTGTTATTACTGTTGTAATTAGAATTTATTATTATATAGTATTATTCTTACTTTTATTATGATTGATGATGTTACCGGAATTATCGTTATATTTTCTATCGCCGTTATTATATTACTCTTATTAGATCCCATAATCCGTTTTGAGACTCATAGTGACCAACCTGAGGAAGATGACTGTGAAAATAAAGCCATACATGAGCCAAAAATTGCCTATTACAAAGATAAATACCAATTAGATAGTATAACTGTCACAGGATTGATGAACGGAGCTAGAGGTACTATACCAGGATTCTTAGCTAAATTTTGGAATTTCTTAGGTTCGGACAGAGTGTATCTTTCTAAAATTGCCATCGCTGCCATTAGAGGATATATTTCAATTTTAAGAAACCATCTTTACAAAATATCTACTTTATAGTATGTATGCTTCATTAACAATTTGAAAACGTTTTAATGTATTTACAAAATGTATTTCATCAATTTCGAAAATTAATTGTCTGTATCACTTTGTCCTTGTGTCAATCCTCTAATGAGGGATGTTTTATATAATAATAAAATATTCTTGTTATTGTATTGTCATTCTTATTGTTGTGTTATTTTGGTAATTTGTATTGTATTGTTGTGTTTATTATTATTGTGGTTATTCTTATTGTATTGTTAGTGTTTATTAGTATTGTTGTATTGTTATCGCGGTTATTGGTGTTATCATTATTGTTATTTTTAATCATTATCTTTTGTAATATTGTTATTATTAACATTATTCTTATATTAATTTTTATTGTTTTATGTTTATTATTACTCTTATTCTTGTCATTATAATTGTTATTATTATTATTATCATTATCAACATTGCTATTCGTATTTTTACTATTTTAAATATCATGTTTTAAAAATATTGTTAGGATTAGTAATATTATCTTGAAAGAATGACTTCAAATCGGATCCCCAAAGCTGTTTATAATTATATACCAAGAGGGCGAAGATCACTGGGCCGTCCTATGAAACGCTGGAGGGAAAATTTTCTATAGGATCGTAACAGGCCTTGGCCTAATACTTGGAAGGAAGAAGAAGAAGAATATTATGTTTGCTATATTATTATTGTTGTTGTTGTTGTTATTGTTATTATTATGAAGCTGGTGTTAACATAAGAATATATGTAACTGTTGTTTCATAGGAGATTACTGGTTTTGTAATTGTTATTTTGTATACAGATGGTTTTGTTATTGTTCTAGTGGTTTTTGTGATGATGCACTTTTGTTGTTGTGGTTGGTAAAACGTGACCGTTATTGATATGTTCTGTTATCGTTACATGGTGGTCACTCCATACCTGTTTACCGCTCCAGTTAAACCTACCCATAACTGCTATCACATAGCCTACAATTTCTCTTCAGTATTTACAATATAAAGTAAGTTGTGATGCAAACAGTCGAATTCTTATCTTGCACTCCATGTTTGAAATATAATTTACAGAGTAAAGGTCCAAAGTATGGCTTCCTTCTGAAGAGAAGTTATTCCACTTGTATCGTATAGTGCATTTGAATGATCACCTTTCTTTCAGGTCGGGACATGGGTATTTCCCCTAGTGGGGAGTTTATTAACCAGACTAATTTATTTACACTTATTTCCCTACACATGTGAGCGAGTGGCATGTGGTTAGTACATCTCAAGGAGATATCTAGTGGGAAACTAAGGTATTTTATGGAGAGAGGTGGACAGGTTATATTTTGTTTAGACCCTATTCAGGATGTATGTAGAGTGGAGATAAACAATTACAACAATTGTTTTCTAACATTTAATAATAAGTAACAACTGAAATCAAACTTTTAAGCCGCTATTCAAGAACCAAACTTTTCGTGAAGAGCGATTCTCAGCCCGTCTCTCCGTTGTTAAATATGTGGGTCATGCAGAACCTACTCTATTCAACATCATGTGCTAACAAGATATTTATTTAAACAAGTTTCCAGGAACAATTGAAAGATGAGAGCCTCAGCTTACGGAAGACGGAGATGGCATGGCCTAAAGAGCTTGACTCTTGAATACCGACCTTAGAGCATCTACTGTTGCATTTATCTCCACTCTACACATATCTTGAATAGGGTGCAGAGGCTATTTATTTAGGCTTGAGGTTCTTTTACGATCCTAATTTTTTTCTAACTGAGGACCAACGCCTTAAAGCCGTTCCCGGAGGACTTGTTTCTTAGTTTTTTCTATCTTATAAATCCATCGACTCCGCCCGAGTTTGAACCCGCGACCAGAGATATGGAACACAATCACTAGTCCACTGCGGTCGACAGTGTAGAGAAATGGAATGGAATTTGTGATGGGGAAATCCGGAGAAACCCCGATAATCACCTGTCCAGATTCCACTTCGTCCGCCATTAAACGCACTTGGAATGACTGAGATGCCAAATTCGAGAAGCGAGCCGTGAGAGGCGAGAGGTGAGAGGCGAGCGTCTAACGGAGCCTCCTTGTCTTCTTCCTTAATATATGTTTGTGTGCTCTCTACGTATTCTAGACATTTCGATGTATTACTTTCCAATTCATTTCGTTTAAATATTTTGCTGTTATATTCTGTAATAGTAATTTAGTTCCTGTGGACATCTGTTTCCCAGAAATATTCGATACATCCCTAATCTAAAGAGAATTCCTCGTATTCTGTTCAGAGTGTTTCTAAAGTCAGTATCTATTTCTATGAAAACACTAGCCTACCATTTTCTTTCCTTTTCTTTGTATACACTGCTAGCTTAGTGCAACATGCTTCGCACGGAAGAACGGGTTGCCATTGTTTCTGCACGGGTATGCGGATTGTCATATGAAGACGCCAGAGCTGAATTTATCCATAAATTCCGTAAACCAGCCACAACAACGGCACACATTCGTCCGCTTGCAAACAAATTTAACAGTACCGGCTGTATGTGTGATGAGGCATTACCACGCGTATCAGAGGAAACACTACAGCGGGTTCGAATTGCCAGTCATAAACCAAGCGCATCAACCTGACGCCTCAGTAGAGAGTTGAATGCACCTCGCCATACAGTGTGAAAAATTCTACGTTTCATTCTACGAAAACGTCCTTATCACGTCTGCTTGATTTACAGAATCGTATCACAGAAGCAGCAGGTTTTTTACTGTTTAAATGTTGAGGTCTACATTTCGTTTCACAGCTGAAAGATGGAGTGTGTGTTTTCGCCAGATGGAGGTCATGTAGAAAGGCAGTAGAATATGTGTAAAACTTAAAAAAAACATGTATTTTTTAATCAATACCTTATTTCATTGAAATCGATAGTGACTTTTGGGACACGTTGTATAATGCAATTCCGTTATAAAACACAAGCTTAAGAACATATAATTATGTGAATTGATCACGTGCTCGTGTACAAAGCTTACTGTTCAGTAGTTGCACTATTTAAAAGGAGGCATTTGTGGCACAACCGGTATTTTGCGAGTCGGTTATAAAGCACAGGTTTAAAAATCGTGTATGTTGCGTGGTTCGGAACGTGTGTTCGTGTAGAAAGCTTCCTGTCCCTGTAGCTGTAATATTTAAGAGAAGGAATTTGTGGCACACTTGTTATCATGTGAGTTGTTTATAAACCACAGGTTTAAAAATATGTAAGTTGTATGGTTCCGTACGCATTCTCATGTAGAATGCTTCATATTGCTTTAGCTGTTATATTTAGGAGGAATGTGTGACACACCCGGTATGATGTGAGTCGGTTATAAAGCACAGGTTTAAAAAATATGTAAGTTGTGTGGTTCGGAACACGTGCTCGTGTAGAAAGCTTCCTGTTCCTGTAGCTCCAATATTTAAGGGGAGGAATTTGTGGCACACCCGGTATGATGTGAGTCTGTTATAAAGCACATGTTTAAAAATATGTAAGTTGTGTGGTTCGGAACGAGTGCTCGTGTAGAGATTCCTGTTCCTGTAGCTCCAAAATTTAAGGGGAGGAATTTGTGGCACACTCGGTATGAGGTGAGTCGGTTATAAAGCACAGGTTTAAAAAAATATGTAAGTTGTGTGGTTCGGAACACGTGCTCGTGTAGAAAGCTTCCTGTTCCTGTAGCTCCAATATTTAAGGGGAGGAATTTGTGGCACACCCGGTATGATATGAGTCTGTTATAAAGCACATGTTTAAAAATATGTAAGATGTGTGGTTCGGAACGAGTGCTCGTGTAGAGCTTCCTGTTCCTGTAGCTCCAAAATTTAAGGGGAGGAATTTGTGGCACACTCGGTATGATGTGAGTCGGTTATAAAGCACAGGTTTAAAAAATATGTAAGTTGTGTGGTTCGGAACGCGTGCTCGTGTAGAAAGCTTCCTGTTCCTGCAGCTCTACTATTTCCTGAATACGCGGCTACATTTTACGACGCCATTGTTGTCATGTTGTGGCAAAGACATAAAGCTGCACACTTGCTAGTTTTAAGCGCTTCCCTTCACCGCGTGCCATGCGAATGTCTTCATTTTATAAATATTTTGCTCTTCAAAAACTTGTAGTTTCTTTTATTGCAGTAACTTATATGTAAGTATCACATCAGAACGAAATAAAGTTCAAAATGATAAACCAAATGGAAAGAGAGCTAGTCTTCTGTCTTTAGGGGCAACATCTGTGCAAAGCGATAAAAATACTTGGAAATCAAAAGCATGTATCTATGAGTTTGATTTAGATAGAGGTTAGGCAAAATACCTTTCTGTAAACTTTATCATAATTTGATACTGAGAGCCAACACGCACACTCTATTGAGTAACACTATGAAATTGGGACTGGAAGTAAACACCAACAGAACAAAATATATGGTCACGCATAGAAATATATTATATAATGCAAATGACCAGTTAATGAGAAATGAGGGAAATTTTGAAGAAGTGGCTGAATTAAGTTACCTGGAAAGAATAATTACAAACAGGAATGAGATACACAAAGAAGTTAAACATAGACTCAATTCTGGAAATGCGTGCTATTATGTATTACAGGGTCTTTTGTCGCCGCAACTTCTTACAAAAACATTAAACTGAAAATATATAAAACTATTATTCTACCAGTTATAATATATGGGTGCGAATTATGGTCTCTTACTTTAGGGGAGGAGAATATAATTCCTAGGAAAATATTTCCACCAAACAGAGATGAACAGACAGGTGCATGGAGAAGAGTTATATAACAGTGAACTACATGATCTTTATATGATGCCAGATATAATAAGAACAGTTAAGTCTCGTGGACTACGTTGGATAGGACATGTGACATGAATGGGGAATGAAAGATGGTCATGGAAGCTTCTTTTAGGAATACCAGAAGAAAAATGCCCAGTTGGTAGATCAAGAATGTGATGGGAGAATAATATTAACTGTGATTTGATGGAAGTAGATTATACAGGAGATGATTGGAAAACATTAGCTCAGGATAAGGATGTATGGAGAACTTATGTCCGCGCGGCCATGAACCTATGGTTTCGAGAATGCCAGTGAATTAGCTAGTTACTTAGTAATGTAACTCTATGTTATATATCGTCTTCCTATTTACATTCTGAAAAATAGGACCACATATACTTCGTATTTCTGAGAATTTTCTATCGATTATTCCAAACCTATTTTTAACATCCTTTGACTCTAATTGTTATAGACATCGCAAAAATTATTTCATTTAAATTCATTTCTGGATCATACGGTTGAACCGAAAGTGCATTTTTCGGTTCAGTATGGTATCTTTGTTCTCCTCCCTACACAGGAACATTTGTGAAATATGCCAATATCCATGCTCTCCTAGTGGCTACCCTTTCCCTCTTCATCCTTCCTGCCGCGCATGTCTACGGCGCATTCCCCCTCTACCTCGGAACCTTTATATACATGGTGCACTGAACAGAACAATCATCATTCGATCATCCTAGCAATCGGCGTTTTGTTGTTGTTTGAACGGATTCAAGAGTGGAATCCGGTTCCAGGTCAAGATGCGACTGGAAAGTTAAACATGGAAGTCTACATAGACAAGTTGTCCTGAGGCCAAGAAGAGGCCTGTTTGAGTTGGTCCGACAGTCTAGGGAAGAGGATATCCCCGAAACTCGGACACATGTGTGAGTGTTGTGTGATGTATGGTATGTTACTTATTTATTTTTCTGTACGGCTACCTTGATCGTTTGATCGAGTGCCCTCATCTTTTGTTGTTAATTTACTTTTTACTCAGCCAACTTGTTTATATTAAAAGTTATTCTTTTTAAACAACGCCCCTCTTGCATTGTTTAAGTATAAATAGTTGTTCACTATCCTGTGATGAAAATCACTCACGTAAGAAACCATTCCGAGCTCCTCAACTATCAGGCCGATTAGCATTCTTAAAACACTGTTAGTGTTTTGTTCACTCACTTTATGTATTTAACAATCAGTATCGTTATATATATATATCAGAGAAAGAAAGATGAATCAACGGCTACCTTCTATAGGCCCGAGGTAAGCCATTTTCCTGATAAGATATCCTCTTTGGAAATCTGATCCACATTAATAGAAACAGCAAATTACAAAACCCCGATCCCGGACAAGTTAATGGTAGCAGTAGTGTGGTTTACTTACCCACAAATGGTAGTTAGAGAACGTGGGTTTTTATTGTGGTCATGTGTCGTCCCGCGCGCACACGGTTGAATAGAAGAAATATAATCTTGCATATTTTTGCCTATTTTCGCATGTAGTACCTATGGAACTTGATAATTTATAAGTAGGCATATTTTCCTGATTTTTTTCGAAATGAACTTTTCATTCCATAGAAAAAAGTTTAAATGTATAGTAAAACTTATGATATGTACACAATAGTTTCTGACTGTTCTTTCCGTGTTGGAAAAATTTAGTTTAGAATTCCGTTATATTTTCGGCAACTCATAATAAGTCCTGAAAAGTTCCGAAAGTTATGGAAGAGGGCGTTTTTCTGAATGGTGGCTACTGAAATAGTTGTTTCATACAAAGATAGTGACAAAAACGTCTTTCCATTTCCATAAGAACACAATAATTTTGTTTCATTGAACTATTAGCCAATTTAAGGAGAGTGGTGGGTGAAATTTCTATTTTATACATTTGTTGAGTTAGAAACTTGAATCTATGTATAAACATTCCCGGCATGATACATAATTATGTGTTTAAGTGTCATTCTTGTGAGACATTTATTTTATGAGTTATTAAATATTATATTTTTAAAAAATTGCCTATATTATAAATAAATGATTCCACAATTTTTTAGTAAAATGTCTGATTGTTTCCTAAAATTTTTAGAATAACATCATGCATTAGAATTCTTATAACGTGAATACAAAGGGAGTAAAAACGTAATGTATCTCATGCGTGGAATTACAAAAAAAAAGTTAATAATTGCATACATTTTATTTTTTTATTTCTTAAAATACGACACTTCAATCATAAAACTCATGCACTACTTTATTACCCAATGATTTTAGGACAAAATTCCTGAATTCCAATCAATTTTGAATGTACAAAAATTCAGTGAAAATAAGTGTGGAAAAACAAGTTTAAAGATTAGCATGCAGGTGGTATTTAACTGACGCGGCCTTTTAACTCTGACGTATTTTAGGGCACTTAGAAGCGCCATAGGCCTCTGAAACTTTGCCAACATATACATTAGAGTACAGGCTATTTTAGAACAAAAAAAACAAAAAATGTCAATTTTGATCTCAAAGGTCAATTTTTCACCCATCACCACCCTTAAAGAGAACTAACTATCTAAAACTAAAACTCACTGTCTCTATAGAACCCCTAGGTTCATGGACGCGCGGACATATATCCCTATCCTGAAATAATGTTTTCCAATCATCCCCTGTATAATCTACTTCGCTCAATTCATAACGAATGTTATTCTCCCAGCTCATTCTTGGTCTACCAACTGGGCGTTTTCCTACAAGAATACTGAATGCTCCTCTTTCATTCCCAATATATACGGATTGCTCTGCCCATCGAAGTCTACGATTTTAAAGAAAACTCATGATTAAATTTTCTCAATACATGATTTCTAAATCCATTCATAGTAATTCTGCCTGAAGGCACGTCCTTCACTGCATTCATAGCATTTCCATGCTATGCTTGCAGCTTTACTAAGGAATTGTAGGTGTGGTAGCTTCCCGTTGCTTTCCACACCGGTGAAGGATGATGATGATGATGGCCATATGATTTCGGGGACCGTTTTTGCCTTAAAGGTTTCCTGACATTTGCCTTACAGGTGAGGAAAAACCCCGATAAAAACCTCACCCAGAAAAACTGCAGCACGCTACCTCGAGACCACAGCGGTGGACGATTTCTAGATTATAACTGCTAAAGATTGCTATCACTTAGCAATGATGAACTGCTATAATTACATTGTGATTCATATACAGGATGCGGCATAAATCAGTTAACCACTGCACATGGTTGCAAGGAAAAAAAATTCTGATTTGTTGAATCTGGGGTTTCAGAATATAATCACAAACACTACTGCTTGGATTATATTCTGAAGGTCCCGTATTCAAACCCCAGTTTCAACCAATCTGATTATTTTCCTTACAACAATGTGTAGTGATTAACTGACTGAAATCCGCATCCCGCCTGCATTATTTTTTCTCTTTTGTTACTGAAGTTAACTACACACATGTACTGTGGTATGTTGCTTTAACAATTTGTTTCATATATGATATGATAGCTGTTTTTACACCAAACACTTTCATGTTGTTGATGTTCTTCTTCTTCTTCTTCTTCTTCCTTTCATGTGATAGACCTAGTGGTCTGTTACGGTCTGAATCCGACGTTTGAAGGGTCTGCCCAAACATATCTTGCCTGGTGGCTGGTAATTTAAGATTTGACGTGGTATTCTTGTTCTGCTCATTCCTCATATGTAAGATTTCCAGTTGTTTCTGTATTTTTATATATATTCCATGACTAATTCTGTTTGTAATTCTTTGAGAATCTCAGAATTCCTTTTATGGTCTGTTCTTGAGTAACCTACAGTATGTCTCTTAAATTTAATTTCTGCCGCAGTTAGTATTTGTTCATCTACACTGCGAATTGTCCAGGCCTCACTGCCGTAACATAATATTGGGTCTGGCCAGTGTTTCATAAATCTAGTTCGTGTGTGTTGCTGTAGTGTTTGGCTTGAAAATATTATTTATAATTCCTGTTACTCTGTTAAATTTTGTAATTTTTTGACTAAAATCTTTTTCCTCTTCTTATGTAACTTGGTATTCGAGATAGTTAAATGCGTTAGTTTGTTCTAATATTTTATTATTAATAACAATTTTACTGCGAACTGGGTCTTTTCCTAGGAAAGCCATGACTTTAGATTTTTCTGTTGAGATTTCCATGTTGTAGGATATTACAATTTGGTGAAAAGAGTGGACTGAACGTTGTAGGTCATCTTCTGAATTCGCTATAAACACTTTCATGTTTTTAAATACATATTTGTGAATTACGAAGAAATGGAGATATTGAGGTTGTTGCAACGATAATTTATTAGAAAATGAATCCAGGAATGTGAAAAATGAGTGTTACAAATTAATGTAAATAAAACACAATATATAACAACAAATGTTGATAAACAATTTATTACAGGAGTGAATGGCATTAAACATGTCAACAAAATTTAGATATCTAGGATCAAACTTGTCCACCGCTGTGGTCTCGAGGTAGCATGCTGCCTTGTCACGTAGCGGGCCCGGGTTCGATCCCCACTCGGGACAAGTTTCCTGGGTTATGTTTTCTTCAGGTTTTTTCCTCACCTGTAAACAAATGTCAGGATACTTTAAGGCCCCAAACGGTCCCCGAACATCATCTGGCCATCATTATCATCAATATCATATTCACCTCATCAGATTAAGTTTAGGTTTAAGACCTCTCCTGGTGCATCATTACCCATCGTCATCACCCATCATATTATTGGGGCAGCGTAACCGCGCCTTCCAGGCACCCCAACCTCAGAAGTGGGTTACAATACGCCAATGCCAGGACAGAATACCTGAAATATTGAATGACAAATATTGAATGACATTGAACAAAAAAAATCAATCTTAGAAGAAAAAAGTTCATCACAATCAGAATAAGAAAAAATAGTAGTAGTAAGTAGTTAATAATAATAATAATAATAATAATAATAATAATAATAATAATAATAATAATAATAATAATATAATAATACTTTATTTATTCTGGCAGAGTTAAGGCCATAAGGCCCTCTCTTCCACTCAACCAGCACAAATACAAATAAATATTCGACAAATATAGATATACACTATACTAATTATAAACAGTTAAAGATACAATAAATGTAGCAATGTAAATGTCATGTACAAACAACATTTCATTGGGTAATAACAATAACGATACGATAATAATAATAATATAAATATGATACATTATACAGGAAACACCAATTAATATATATATATATCTTACACTGGATAATAATGAAGTCGAGTTTAGAGCAAATATAAATTTAGATTTCTTTTAAAAGTTGCCAATGTCCGGCAGCCCCTTATTTCTTGTGGTAGGGAATTCCAGTTGCGAGAAGTGGAGATGGTATATGACATGAAGTGATGTGATGTCCTATGTTGCGGTATATTAAGTAAGAGACTATGTTGTGATCTTGTGTTTAAGTTATGGTTTGAGGATAGATACTGGAAATGGGATGATAAATAATTGGGAATCGAGGTATGTAGGATCTTAAATAGGAGAATTAGACAGTGCGATTTTCTGCTCTCTTTTAGATGTAGCCATGACAATTCGTGGAATAATGGAGAAATGTGATCGTATTTTCGAACATTAAATATGAATCTGATACACATATTATGGACACGCTGCAGTTTGTCCGACAATCCGTCACTTATGTCAATTAGTAGAACGTCACAGTAGTCAAAATGCGGCATCACTAAAGTTTGGATTAAAATTATTTTAAGAGTTGTAGGAAGAAAATGTTTAAGTCGCTTTAGGGAATGCATTATGGAGAAGATCCTTTTAGATGTTTGTTTACTTGCACATGCCAATTTAAATTAGAATCTAAGTAAAATCCCAAGTTTTTAACGACGTCGGTATAAGGGATTTGTTCATTATCTAATATGACAGCCGGTATATTGCCATTGTTTATGAGGTGTAATAGCCTTGGATGTCCGATAATTATTGCTTGCGTTTTGTTTACATTTAGTTTCAGCCCATATTGTCTGGACCATAAAGATATATGCCTGAGGTCAGTGTTTACTTTGTCAATATATTCATTAATTTCGTCAGGCCTAAAGTGTGTGTAAATCTATAGGTCGTCGGCGTAAAGATGATGCTTGCAGTTTTGTAGTTTCTTGGTCACGTCATTAATATAAATCGAGAAGAGAAGAGGAGCGAGGACGCCGCCTTGAGGTATCCCTTTCCTCACCAAGCGCCAGGAAGAAATGCGATTATTAACAGAAACTGATTGCTGACGATTAGTGAGGTAAGATGCAAACCAATCAAGGCAGTTTTCCGACAGATGTAGTGTCTTTAGTCTCGCTAGCATTAAGTCTATATCTACTGTGTCAAAGGCTTTGCTGTAGTCGAGTAGGACTATTGCGGTGATTTTGCTTTTGTCCATTGAGTCCCTTATGTCCTCTACAATTTCAAGTAGTGCAGTACTTGTGTGATGTCCTGTTCTAAAACCAGACTGATGTTCATCAAGTAAGTCGTGTGTGGTGAGGTAGTCTGTTAACTGTGAGTGTATTATGTGTTCCAGTGCTTTAGATAAACGGGGAAGAATACTAATTGGTCTATAATCATCGAGTGTTGTAGGAGTGTTTGATTTCGGTGTAGGACGAACTAGAGCCATTTTCCAGAGTCTGGGATAAGTCCCGGTCATTATAGAGGCATTAAAAATGTGGGTTATTGTTGGGAGAATAATGTCTATTATTTTTTGCAGGAGAGTTATTGTTATATTGTCTATTCCTTGTGCTTTAGGTTTAATACGTAATACTGCTCTTTTGGCGTCATCAGGTGAGATATAGGAAAAAACGAATTTGTCTCGGGTAGGTTGGGAATATGACATTAGTTCATCTATTGTCTGTTGTTTGTGTTGTGAGTTGTTGTCAGTAGGGAGGCGGGTAAAATGGTAATTCAACTCATCTAGTGGAAGGTCAGCCGTTTCTACCTGTAGTTTATTTTGACGGAGGCCTATTGATTTCAAATTTGTCCACATGTCAGCTGAGTTGGACATAGATTGTGTAATAATAGTATGGGCATATCTTAGTTTTGCATTCCTGACAGTCTGGTTGACTTTATTCCTCAGATATTTGTATGTCTGTAAGTCTGTCAGTTCTTTGTTCCTCCTGTATTTCCTGAATGCTACGTCTCTCTCAGTCATAAGCAAGCGGATGTTATCAGACATCCAGGGTGAAGGTGGTATGTTTATACGTCTAGTCTTGATAGGTGCGTGTTTGTCATACAATTGTAAAATCATGTCATTAAAATTTTCAACTTTCTCGTCTACAGTCCTAAGTGTCCATATGTTGTTCCAAGGTAGTTTTGCAGCGTCATCAATTAATTGAGCATAATTTATATGTTTCAAGTCTCTGTATGTTACAAGTCTAGGTCTACGTTTAGAGCAAAGGAGTGAATATTCAATGTATATTAAGTCATGTGCAGAGATGCCTGGAGCTTCTATCTGTCCACTAGTTATAACTTTTGAGGATTATTTGTTATAATTAAGTCTAGTAGTGTGTCAGAATACCTAGTATGATGGGTTGGTTCTGAAGGCAGTATTGTCATATTGCATGACTGAAACATTGTCTGTAATTGTATAGTGTTGTAAGAATTTGTGGCTAATAGGTTAGTATTGAAGTCTCCTAGTACAATTACATGTTCATAAGATGGTATCAGATTTTGGAGAACTGTTTCAATGTCTTGCAGGTGACCGACATTTGGGGGCTTATAAACTACTCCTAATAAACATTTCTGCATTTTCGCTCTAATTTCTATAAATAGTTATTCGGGTCGTGACGAGTATTCACTAGGCGATAGTTATAGTAGTAATAGGACTTTATTAGACTACAAGTAAGATATATACAATGTTATTTACAAATATGTGTCGCACGGGCTGTACGTGCTATTGACAGACCGTTACGATAAAGTAATATTTGGTAATAGTATAAAGAAAAAAGCAAAAAGACAACAATAACATTACAATTACATAAAGAAAACACAATTATATTACAATTACATAATAATACAATAACATTATACATCAATTACGTAGAATTATTAAGAATGAATGGTATTGCATTTTGATAATATGTATTTATTCACGAATGAGTGTTGTTCTTATTTTTCGCGTTTTGTCCAGAAATTTATCCAAGTTTATCCAATTTTCTGGATTTATCATTAACTCGTAGCATGCCAATATTTCACGATTTGAATTTAGAAATCTTTCAGTAATAACTGACGCCTCCAGTATTCTAAATCGTTACATTTTCCTAAAGAAAAAATAACAGCAGATGGACGGAAGATAATTGGCAGCTGAACTCACAGTATTATTGAGTAAGCACATACTTTTTGCGCGATAGTGCGTTTTGCCGTAATTACAGCAATAGCCACCATGATTGAAAGTTCAACTCCCTACATTTTGGGGGTTGCCAACCTAAATAACTATACGTAAAATTACATATTACAAACCACGTGCGAGAAATAAAACCACTGCCGTATATGTACAAAAATATATCCAAAAGGTAGTGTTGATATACATTATAAGAAACAAATCATTGCATTTATAAATGAATTGAACTTTATTTGCAACAATATAAAAACAATAAATACGCACTTACCGCCATTTTATAACTGATTCGTGTCACGGCCTACTGTAGTCTCAAGTAATAAACATTGCGCAGACTGTTAACGTTAGTCAGTTGTTTATAATGAACGCAAATATTTCCGACAGAGATGATATTATTTTACTATTATTTATTACTTTCAAAACACCATCGCGAAAAAAATAATGTACAACGTACGTGTGTGAAGTGTTTTACAGATTCTGGGAAATTAAAACATCGCTATCGCTCGGATTTTAAACATTTCCTCACTTCTGTAAAAACCACTTCCCAACCTCGCATTGTAATACACTACTACAGAAAAAAATCATAAGGCTGCTCTAGAGGGTATTATGGATCAGAGACATGGACAATTAAAAGGTGCCAAGCTAACAAGTTATTAGCAGCAGAGGTGGATTACTGGAGAAGATCATCGCGCAAGGCCAGATTAGAAAAAATAGAAACTTTTAAATCAGGAAAATTATGAAAGTTGAAAGAAGTGTGTTACACACAATTGAATGAGCACGATGAAGATGGTACCGTCATCTCAAGAGGATGACATGTGATATAATCCCTAAGAACATCTTTGAGTAGAAAATAGGTGGAAGAGTATCAAAGGGAAGACCTAAAGAAGATTGCGAAATACTTTACAACATGTGAAGCAAAACAACTTTCTAAGTTCCAATCATACACAATGTGCATGCCAACATACGAGAAGCGGGATGGAATCACGGGATACAGCCAACATATACGCGATTTTTGAAATCGCGTTGCCAACGAACCTAAAAGCTAACCTAACGCAATTTAAGTACTCTAACCTGTGAAAGACCAATCTAAAAGCTAACCAAACGCAATTTAAGTACTCTGACCTGTGAAAGACCAACCTAAAAGCTAACCGAACGCAATTCAAGTACTCTAACCTGTGAAAGACCAACCTAAAAGCTAACCAAACGCAATTTAAGTACTCTAACCTGTGAAAGGCCAACCTAAAAGCTAACCAAACGCAATTTAAGTATTCTAACCTGTGAAAGACCAACATAAAAGCTAACCTAACGCAATTCAAGTATTCTAACCTGTGAAAGACCAACCTAAAAGCTAACCTAACGTAATTAAAGTATTCTAACCTGTGAAAGACCAACCTAAAAGCTATCCTAACGCAATTCAAGTACTCTAACCTGTGAAAGACCAACCTAAAAGCTAACCAAACGCAATTTAAGTACTCTAACCTGTGAAAGACCAACCTAAAAGCTAACCTAACGTAATTCAAGTACTCTAAACTGTGAAAGACCAACTTAAAAGCTAACCTAACGTAATGAATGTAATCTAACCTGTGAAAGACCAACCTAAAAGCTAACCTAACGCAATTCAAGTATTCTAACCTGTGAAAGACAACCTAAAAGCTAACCAAACGCAATTTAAGTATTCTAACCTGTAAAAGACCAACCTAAAAGCTAACCTAACGCAATTCAAGTATTTTAACCTGTGAAAGACCAACCTGAAAGCTAACCTAACGTAATGAAAGTAATCTAACCTGTGAAAGACCAACCTAAAAGCTAAGCTAACGCAATTCAAGTACTCTAACCTGTGAAAGACCAACCTAAAAGCTAACCAAACGCAATGTAAGTACTCTAACCTGTGAAAGACCAACCTAAAAGCTAACCTAACGTAATTCAAGTACTCTAAACTGTGAAAGACCAACTTAAAAGCTTACCTAACGGAATTAAGTACTCTACTGTGAAAGACCTACCTAAAAGCTAACCTAACGCAATATATGTACTCTACCCTGTGACAAAATGCACGCTGATTTTATTTAGTGTTAGTTAATTAGGACAGACTCTATGTTGGTTGCACTGGAACACAGAATATTCGTTATAATCAATATGCCTGCCACATCTTCATGTAGTTCAATATCGTGAATAAACATATTGAAATAATTGTTAGAAAAATGTAAAAATCTTTGTAAGAATAAAATTTGACAGGAGTTTATGAAGGAATTTAAAATGTTCCGTCACAGGTTGTAAAGTTTAGACGAAGGATGGACGGTGTGAGAAGAAGTATGAGTGAACTGCGACTTACAGATGAGGATGTTCAGGAGAGCTACAACTGGAGAAGGTGAATTTCTTGACGGTGACGGAAAGTACGTAATTGTATTGTGGATAAATTCCGAAATAAAAAAATATATATCAAACCAGCTAATACCCGGGGTGCGTTACTACGCCTAAATAAGTTAAATATTAAAGGTTAATTAAATTGTATTGTATACGCTGAGACGAAGAACCAAACATGCTGTTAATTTCGTATTTCAGATAAACCTCCATTTCTAATTGTCGGATGTCGCTCATTTTTTGACAACACCTACATCAGTTAATTTTAATATAATGTACTGAGTTTCGTTGTGAAACATAAAAAATTGTGACCGCTAGAGGGATTTTTGAATTTTTAATTCAGGTGAACTCCTATACCTATGGTTTTAGAGGGTCAAATTGTGAACCTGAACCATCCAGAGACCTACTCAAATACACACAAAAAAATTCATCAAAATCGGTCGTCGTTTATGAGTAGTTCAGTAACATACATGTATACGTACAGAAGAATTATATATATGAAGGGCTTAGGGCAGCAACATGATAAACCACATACTGTTAAGAAATGTCATTTATTACAATGACAGCAAATAAATGTATTGAAATATCCGTAAAATCCTTTGTAAGTGCACCAGTGATGAGTTAAAACATATAGACACACAAATGTATTAACAATAATACTGCACAATTAGTATTTATAATTTTTTTAAACATTAGAATGCTTATCTCAGAAAGAACAATATGTGGATTATCATGTTATTGTCCTAAGCCCTTCATATAAAAAGATTAACGCTTAAATTGGAGAAGATAGCGTGAAGACAAATGTCTGAGTGGTTCCCTAGATATTTAATATCTAATAGATAAAAATTAATGTTTGTTTGTTTGTTGGTTTGTACTTTATGCGCGGCCATATCGTTGATCCGATTGTGATTGTGCTTTTTGTAAAATGTTCAGGAGATTCCCGGGATGAACATACGCTACGAGAGAGTTGTGATACTCATCTCTTATACCCTTATATATAGCCCTTTGTAGTGGAAAACGTGAAAAAAAATAGCTCTTTGGACGCTTAAATGGCTTACGCTGCCTAAACCATAACAAATACACAAAATTAATGTACACAGAATTGAATATCTCAAAAAGCTCTACAAAAATGTCCGCGACAGCATATGTTTATCTCTTACGGATAACGCACCAATAATCATGTTTGTCTTTCATTGATGCCAAGAAGATCGAGATAAAAGTACATAGATTCCTGTGCAAGCATAGCAGCACAAGACGGGTATTCTTTTACGGATAACTCACATTAACGAAATTTGTATTTTAGCTCATTTATGCCAAGAAGATCGAGATAAGTAGATTTCCGAGCAACACCGGGTAATCAGCACGGGGAGTGTTAAAATAATTACGTTATATATTTATAATTATTTTTCATTTTACTTATTCAACTAATCATAAGAAGTACATTAATTTTCGTCTTTAAGCTCATTTATGCCAAGAAAATCGGGATGATTAGATTCCCGGATAACACCGGGTAAACAGCACGGGGCTTCTAAAAATAATTACGATATAAATTTGTCGTTGTACTTATTTAACTAAACATAAAACACATTAATTTTGGTACTTAAGCTCATTTATGTCAAGAAGATCGGGATAAGTAGATTCCCGGGCAACGCCAGGTAATCAGCACGGGGTATCTAAAAAATATAAATTTATAATTATTTTTCCTTTCACTTATTGAACTAAAAGCAAATTCATTTTATTTATTTAAGCGTAGCAGCGCACATCGGGTATTAGCTAATGTTTCTTAAATACTGTTCCCTGAGCGTAGTTAATAATAATATTAATAATAATATTCCATCCATAGTAATTCTGCCCGAAGGCAGGTCCTTCACTACAATCATAGCATTTTCATGCTATGCTTGCAGCTTTACTAGGGAATTGTGTAGGTGTGGTAGCTTCCCGTTGCTTTCCACACCGGTGAAGGATGATGATGATAATGATAATGGTAAGGATGATGGCCATATGATTTCGGGGACCGTTTGGGCCTTAAAGTCTTCCTGACATTTGTCTTACAGGTGAGGAAAAACCCCGATAAAAACCTCACCCAGAAAAACTGCCCCGACCGGGGATCGAACCCGGGTCCGCTGCGTGACAAGGCAGCACGCTACCTCGAGACCACAGCGGTGGACAATAATAATATTAATAATTAATTAATCGTTACCTCTGTCAAAAAATTAATTTGTTCTAGTCGGCATTTCAATCTCCTTGTGTGAGATAATTTTCAACACATTTGACATGGTTATTTATAATGCATAGTTACCATCACCAAGACAATTC
Organism: Diploptera punctata; assembly: GCA_030220185.1. Lineage (NCBI taxonomy): Eukaryota > Metazoa > Arthropoda > Insecta > Blattodea > Blaberidae > Diploptera > Diploptera punctata. The sequence goes on along the minus strand of JASPKZ010007322.1, from coordinate 162,728 downwards.
CTTTTTTTTTTTTTTTTTCTTTATATTCTTTTTACAAATTTAAAATTCCAATTTGCAAATGATTAAAAATATTTTAACAGTATATTACGATGCGAGGCTGGGAAGTGATTTTTTACAGAATCGGGGGAAAATGTTTAAAACCCGAGAGATAACGAGGTTTTTAATTTCCGAGATTATGTAAAACACTTTACAAACGTGCGTTGTACATTGTTTTTTGAGCGATGACGTTATTAAAATAATAAATAATAGTAAAACAATAGCATCTTTGTTGGAAATATTTGCGTTCATTATAAACAATTCAGTAACGTTAACAGTGTGGGCAATGTTTATTAGTTGAAACAACAGGAGGCCTTGAGAACAATTAATGATAACATGGCCGCAAGTACGTATTTATTGTTTTATATTGTTTCAAATAAAGTCCAGTTCATTTAAAATGCAGTGATTTGTTTCGTATAATGCATATTAACACTACCTTTTGGATATTTTCTGTATAGACATTATTAGTATACATAGAGGGCAGTGGTTTTACTTCCCGCACGTGGATGTAAATGTATTATTACAGTATACTTATTTAGGTTGGCAACCCTGAAATATAGGAAGTTTAACTTTCAATAATGGTCACCATTGCTGGTAAATACGGTAAAACGCACTATCGCGCAATTTTTTTTTAAATTTAAATGAACAAATTTGAAATTCCAATTTATCAATGATTGAAAATATTTTAAATATTTTTAAATGGTTTTAATCATTCCTAAATTGAAATTTTAAATCTGTCCATTTAAATGTATAAAAAATTGTCTTGATTATGGTAACTATGCATTATAAACAACCATGTCTTGAAAATGATCTCTCAAGAGGAGATTGAAATGTCAACTTACGATATTATTTTTTTGACTGAGATAACACTTAATTCTTGTTGTTGTTATTATTATTGGTTCCCTGGACTCCACCATTAAATTATTACTTCCCTATTTAAAATTGTTCTACTTCTTATTTTTTATTTTATTTTATTTTATATCTTAATATATAAAAATTTCGTGTCACGTTGTTTGTCCGCGATGGAATCCTAAACTACTGAACCGATTTTAATAAAATTTTGCAGACTGTGTGCAGTTTGATCCAACTTGAGACTTAGGGTAGTTTATAACTAAATTTATAGTCGCATTATTTTTTATTGCAAATTATTTGTTTATTATTTAACAAAGAGTTATAATTATCTGTGGGTTCCATACGATTCTAACAGATGGCGGTGTAATTAGCTGTGAGTTCCAGATGGCGGTGTAAGGTAATTGGTTTATTATTTAACAAACGGAGATTCAGATGGCTGTGCTTTTTGTTGCAATCGCGAATTTCAATTGAATTACAAATATTGATTATTTCATAATTTAAGTGTGTTCAGTGTTTATTTCATTTTCAATATTATTAATTTCGTGTGTAATTATTAGTTTTAATTAATCTGGCTGAAAGAGAGCAACTTAATTTAAATTTTTAACTTATACCTTAGCCACAGCAACGCGTGGCCGGGACTTCTAGTTTTTATATAAATTCAAAATTCGCACACAATCAGCTTAACCTGAAAAGGGCCTTTATTTCTTTTGACTCGAGCCCGGGTCTCTCTCCTCGGAAGACCATCTACCGATAAATTTAATCACCCAAGCGAGGCTTGCGGAAGGAGCTCCAACATCGAACCGTCGGCACACTTTTGGACTAAAACTCATCAGAGACACCCTCCAGAATCTATACTCGAACATCCCACATTGATTCCTCAGGTTGAAATACTAGGTAGCACGGCACCTAGCCATCGTACTTCCAACCTAAGGCTAAATGAGCAAAGAGGGCAAAAAAAAATTAAGTCCCTATATTACCAGGGTCTGCTACGGCAGCCCCTATCACATTGTTGATCGATTGATAAAAGAAGAAAAAGAAAAAGAAGAAATATGAGAATAGCACAAGAAATGTTGAAGCAGAAGTTGTTGCTAGAATTTAATTGAAACTGTGTGATGCTGTTTATGGTGCACACATTGAAATAAAGCACTTTCAGCCCATTACGTAGTGTACATATTTACAGTAGCTCCATGAAAGCCCTCGGTTCATTCACGTAGACTGGTATTGATTTGTGGCGCTCCCTCTTCCGGTCACAACTACATTGTGTGCCTCTATTAAGTTACCTCAACCAGCCGTCACGCAAGTGCTGCTTATACTAAGCCAGTTGCTCATCAAGGCGAATTTATGCTACAATTTTACTGGTTTACGGAATATGTATTTATTTTGTTAGCCCATTCGCCTCAAATACGAGGTAGACTCGCCGGCAGTTAAATGGCCTTCAACTCAGAAGCTGAGGTACACTCGCTTAACTCTGCTGTTATATATTTTGCAATATTTTGTACATCCCTTGGCAAGGTATTCTTTCGTTAACATTTATGAATAGTAAAGAAATGTGTTTTGGCTGGCCTTCGTCCTTATTGCTTTCTCAAGTACCGTTATATTTTGCTTGTTTTGAATGTCTGAAAATAGACAGTATAATTTACAGTAACTTAACCGGTTTTTGGGAAAATGCATTGAGCATTAAACCTGAAGCGAGTTGGTTATTAAAGAAACTCAATTTCTGATGCCAGTTTATTAGAACGTATCGGACTGCAGTGAAAACGAATTGTACACAACTATGATATTACCTATTTGCATATTGTTGTGTAATTTAACATTATTTTTAATAATATATATTGATTCATTTTTCTATTAACTAACTAACTCACTGGCTCTATCGAACCCGTAGGTTCATGGCCGTGCGGACATAACCTCCTTATACATCCCGATCCTGAGCTAATGTTTTCCAATCATTCCCTGTATAATTCACTTCCCTCAAATCATGGATAATGTTACTTTCCCACCTCATTCTTGGTCTACCAATTGGACGCTTTCCTTCTGGTTTCCCTACAAGAAGCGACCATGCACGTCTTTCTTCCCCATACGTGCCACATGTCCTGCCCATCGCAGTCTACGAGACTTACCTGTTCTTATTATATATGACTTCCTATAAATACCATGTACCTCACAGTTAATAAGTCTTCTCCATTCACCTATCTGTTCACCTCTCTTTGGTCCAAAAAATGTCCTAAGAACTTTATTCTCAAATACTCGTAATCTCCTTTCCTCCCTTAAAGCAAGAGTCCATGTTTCACATCAATATAATATAACTGGTAGAATAATTGTTTTATATATTTTTAGTTTAACGTTTTTTGAAAGGAGTTGGGACGACAAGTGTCTCTGTAATGCACGATATCCAATCATCCTCTGTATAATCTATTTCCCTCAAATCATGGATAATGATTATTGGTCTACCAATTGGGCGTTTTGCTTCTGGTTTTCTTACAATAAGCTTCCATGCCCCTCTTTCATCCCCATGCGTGCCACATGTCCTTCCCATCACAGTCTACGAGACTTAACTGTTATTATATCTGGCTTCCTATACATATCATGTCGCTCACTGTTATGTAGTCTTTTTCTATTACTTTATTAAAAATATTAAATACATTAAAGTAATGTATCTTATAAAACACACTGTTAATGTAAGGATTAATTAAATTATACGGTTTACATTGTGACGAACCAAACATGGCGGTTGCTAGAGTCAAATTTAAATGAATTCACGTTTCAAGGAAACCACAGTTCTAAGATATTAAATTTAAAATTGGTACCTGGTAAGTCAGTCGTCCTCAACTAAATTATTAAACTTCATCAAGTTATTCTAATATGGAGGCCTTTCGAAAACAATGTTTCATCATCTGCATTGTATCTGGTACTCTGAAGATGAAACATTGTTTTGAAAGGCCTCCATATTGTAACTACTTGAAGAAATTTAATAATTTAGTTGAGAACTACTGACCTACCAGGCACCAATTTTATATTTAATATCTCATTACATAACCTCAACGGTGCCCTAATATGAATTTTTAAAAGTGTTGACAGTTCTAAGGGTCGAATTTCATTGACTTTTCCAGAATAGCTTCTTCAGTTTATTTTAATATCATGTAATGAGTTTTGCTGTGAAAAATCGAAAATTGATAGTACCAGGATGATTTTTAATGTCTCGTTCCTGGTGAATTCCTACACTTAATGCTGCGATTTTGCTAGCTTGTCGGTGAATGGCCTATTTATAGCTCAATCGTATATACCAAGAAAAACCCGAAAAAAAAAATCACGCAGGAAACTTGTGAGCCCGGGGACGGAAACTGGACCCGCTGTATATGAGGCAGAGACGCTATCCAAAGACCACAGCAATAGAAAAGTTCTCGAAATTGTTCTGTTTTATTCATTACATTTATTTAATTACATTATATTATATTATACTTACTTACTTACTTACTTACTCACTGGCACTATCGAACCCGTAGGTTCATGGCCGCGCGGACATAAGCTCTCCATACATCCCTATCCTGAGCCAATGCTTTCCAATCATTCCCTGTATAATCTACTTACCTCAAATCATAGTTAATGTTGTTCTCCCACCTCATTCTTGGTCTACCAACTGGGCGTTTTCCTTCTGGCTTTCCTACAAGAAGTTTCCATGCATGTCTTTCATTCCCCATACGCGCAACATGTCCTGCCCCATCGCAGTCTACGAGACTTACCCTGTTATTATATCTGGCTTCCTATAAAGACCATGTAGTTCATTGTTATGTAGTCTTCTCCATTCACCTGTCTGTTCATCTCTCTTTGTTCCAAACATTTTCCTAAGAACTTTATTCTCAAATACTTGTAATCTCCTTTCCTCCCTTAAAAAGTAAGAGTCCATCCATGTTTCGCACCCTTATAATATAACTGGTAGAATAATAGTTTTATATATTTTCAGCTTAACGTTTTTTTGAAAGGAGTTGGGGGACAAATCAAGAGTCTCTGCAATGCATAATAGCATGCATTTCATGAATTGAGCCTATGTTTAAATTTCTTTGTGCATCTCATTCCTATTATTATATTATATTATATTATATTATATTTATATATATATTATATTATATTATATTATATTATTATTATATTATATTATATTATAATTATATTATATTATATTATATTATATTATATATATTATATTATATTATATTATATTATATTATATTATATTATATTTATATTATATAATTAATTATACTTATATTATATTATATTATATTATATTCTATTATATTATATTATCATTATATTATATTATATTCTTATATTATAATTATCTTATATTATATATATTATATTATAATTATATGTTAATATTATCTTTCTCTGCTATTCTCTTCTCTTCTCTTCTCTTCTCTATTCTCCATTCTCTTCTCTTCATCTTCTCTTCTCTTCTCTTCTCTTCTCTTCTCTTCATCTTCTCTTCTCTTACTCTTCTCTTCTCTTCTTCTTCTTCTCTTCTCTTCTCTTCTCTTCGTCTCTTCTCTTTCTTCTATTCTTCTCTTCTCTACTCTTCTCTTCTTCCCTTCTTCTTCTCTTCCCCTTCTCTTCTCTTCCCTCTCTTCTCTTCCCTTCCCTTCCTGCCCTTTCTTCCATTCCTCTGCTCTTCTCTTCCATTCTCTTCCTTTCCCCTTCTCTTCCCTTCCCCCTTCATCTTCTAATCTTCTACATATGTCCCCCGTCTGTGCGTCTCGAGGTAGCGTGCTGTCTTGTCACACAGGGGGCACGGGTTCGATCCCCAGTCGGGGCAGTTTTTTCTGGGTAAGGTTTTTATCGGGGTTTTTCCTCTCCTGTAAGACAAATGTCAGAAAAACTTTAAGGCCCAAACGGTCCCCGAAATCATATGGCCATCATCATCATCCTTATCATTATCATCATTATCACCATCATCCTTCACCGGTGTGGAAAGCAACGGGAAGCTACCACACCTTCACAATTCCCTAGTAAAGCTGCAAGCATAGCATGAAAATGCTATGATTGCAATGAAGGACCTGCCTTCGGGCAGAATTACTATGGATACGATGGATATTTTATATATATTATATTATATTATTATATTATATTATATTAAATTATATTATATTATATTATATTATAATTATATTAATATTATATTATATTATATTATATTATATTATATTATATTATATTATACTTGTATTGTATTGTATTGTGTTGTGTTTTGGTTGTGTTGGTGTGTTGTGTTGTGTTGTGTTGTGTTGTGTTGTGTTTGTGTTGTGTGTGGTGTTCTGTTTTGTGTTGTGTTGTGTTGGTGGTGTGTTGTGTTTGTGTTGTGTGGTGGTGTGTTGTGTTGTGTTTTGTTGTGTTGTGGTTGTGTTTGTGTTGTGGTTGTGTTGTGTTGTGTTGTGTTGTGTTGTTGTTGTGTGTTGGTGGTTTTGTGCTTGTGTTGTGTTGTGTTGTGTTGGTTGTGTTGTGTTGTGTTGTGTTTGTGTGTTGTGTTGTGGCTTGTGTTGGTTTGTGTTGTGTTGTTGTGTGTTGGGTTGTGTTGTGTGTTTGTGTGTTGTGTTGTGTGTGTTGTCTTGTGTTGGTGTTGTGTTGTTTCTGTCTGTTTGTGTTGTGTTTTTGTTGTAGTTGTGGGTTGTGTATGTGTTGTGTTGTGTTGTGTTGTGTTGTGTTGGTCTTGTGTTTGTGTTTGTGTTGTGTTTGTGTTGTGTTGGGTTGTTTTTTGTTTTGCTTTGTGTTGTGTTGCTTGTGTTGTGGTGTGTTGGTTGGGTTGTGTTGTGTTGTGTTGTGTTGTGTTGTGTTGTGTTGTGTTGTGTTGTGTGTGTTGTGTTGTGCTGGTGCTGTGACTGTGCTGTGCTGTGCTGCGTTGCATTATATTATGTGCTATTACATATATTATAACATCAGTAGTTCTCAATAATTAAACCAATTGAATTACTCTAACACTCTAATATTTACATCAATAACGTATTAAATAACTATATCGATAAAGTGAAAAAGTGAACCACGCGTGTGCGTAAAAGAAACTATACATTAATTCTAGTCTATCAAAGTCAATTAGTGCTAATACACACATAATAACACCATTGGTTATCAATAATTATAGCAAATAAACAACACTATTACTTTTCGAATTTATGGTGATATAATGTAAACAAAGTGAACAATTCACCACGTACGACCACGTGACGACACTACCTAATCCAAGTTTATCGATGACAATTCGTACTATTACACATATTATAACATCATTAGTTCTCAATAATTAAACCAACTGAACTAACTAACACTCTTATTTTTCGGATTTATAGTGATATAAAGTACATAAAGCGAACAATTCACCCCGTGCGAACATGTGGCGACACTATTAGTAATAACATAGTGCAAGTGAGAAATATAATTATAATTATTAACGCCTTTTAGTCCACCGCTGTGGTCTCGAGGTAGCGTGCTGCCTTGTCACGCAGCGGGCCTGGGTTCGATCCCTGGTCGGGACAGTTTTTCTGGGTGAGGTTTTTATCGGGGGTTTTCCTCACCTGTAAGACAAATGTCAGGAAAACTTTAAGGCCCAAACGGTCCCCGAAATCATTTGCCATCATCATCATTATCATCATCCTTTTCCGGTGTGGAAAGCAACGGGAAGCTACCACACCTACAGTTCCCTAGTAAAGCTGCAAAGCATATCATGCAAATTCTATGATTACAGTGAAAGACCTGCCCCTCGGGCAGAATTACTATGGATGGATGGAACGCCCTTTATTGACCAAGAAGAGCGACCTCCAATATCTTGAGTGCAAAGTTTTCCTGCCACACCTGTTGTGCAATAGTTATTTGTAGTAAATATAGTTGTCCGTCGTAGAACATTGAGCAAATTTTAAAATCTTGAATATTTATGCGCGCCGTAGCCGAGCGGTTAAGGTAGGAAGCCTTGGCGCAGAGCTACGGGACTTGCGCTGGTTCGAGTCTCCATCGGGGAAGAAATTTTCTCATGGTATTTCGGCCAGTATGGGACCGGTGCCCACCCAGCATCGTGAGGCAATTGGGTAGCTACAATAAGTAGCGGCTCCAGGTTGAGGAACCAGCTATAACGGCTGGGGGACTCGACATGCTAACCACATGTCACCCCTACACTGGCTGTTGATCATCTACCTCTGTGATTGACACATGTGGATGTGAAGGGCCAGCAGCCGGCTGGTAAAAGGGCAACCGCTGAAAAGTGGAAAGACCCTAAATCAAATCGGAATATTTATGCAAATATTTAATTATTAATGAATGTTGAGTGTTGCCAACGAATTTTATTTTTTTTATTTTATTTATTTTATTTATTTACTTATGTATAAATTTATTTATTATATTCATTTATTTATTTATTTATTTATTGTATGGACTCATCTATGTATTTTAATATCTACATTACTCACCTTCTGACCAGGACATCAATATAAAATGGCTGCAAATGATAAATTAACACTGGAAACTATAAATAATAATCAAACTGTATGTAAACATTGTGGTACACATTTTAAAAATGACAGAGGACTAAAAATTCATATAAGTCGTTCACATCCAACAGAATACCGAGACAAATTGATAAACCGTGGAGGTAAATCTCCTCAAGCAATTCATAACTCCACTCATATTGATGACCATAAAAATTATTCAAAGCATGACTTAAGTGAATATCAAACACAAATAGCCACTTGGAAGGAGATTTTTTAGTAGAATTAGATGAATTTCAGTTTAATAATTTGGTTGAAGAATTCCTTTCCTTTTTAGCATCTGCAGTTCATAATTTACCTAGTCCCAAACATCCTGCTAGAAGATATTTTGATACACGAAAAAAGAAAATAGCTGCAAATAATCAACAAACTTATAAAACGTCTACTAATCCTGAAAGGGCTTTCGAAACGAAATAGACAAAAGAGAAAAAGTGCATATAGGTTATGTTAAGCTGGACCGTGATATGTTTATTTTTACAAACCACGTCGGAAGGCTCCCCGACAAAGGCGGCTATTTCAAGGAGACAATACTTACGGTTCGATTGACCTGCCCTACATTACATGAATATTTCTCAAATTTATTTTCTACACACAATGACTTTGTTCGAGAAGAATACCCAAACAAACTAGGTGAAGTTGAAGCTGTTCAATTGGATGATACATTTGATACTTCTGTAAATACAAATGACATTATTGAGGCTACTAGGAAAATTTCAATAGACACTGCCAGTGGGCCAGATCATATAGAGCAAATAAAAACAATGTCGCCGCTGAAATCATATTTCTAATTGCTACAAGAATGTTAGTTTCAGGAATTGTGCCACCAGTATTACAGAAAGCTCGAACTGTATTAATTCATAAGAGCGGTGATAAAAACGAACTTTCAAACTGGCGTCCTATAACCATTTGTTCAGTAGTTCGGAGAGTAATCGAGAGAGCCCTTAATAAACGGCTGTGTAGTTACATAACCTTCAGTAAACATCAGAGAGGTTTCATAAATTCTCCAGGCACACACATTAATACATCTATCCTGAATAGCATATTACAATCAGCTAAGCAAAAGAAAGAATCTGCATGTATAGTTTGTTGGGCATAAGTGAATCCTTTGATAATATAGGACATAATCATCTTAAGAACACATTACAAACTGTCGGTATGCCAAAACAATTATCAAAATTAATATTATATCTCAGGAAGGAAACACGACTCAGATTGAAACCTATCAAAATAAAACTAAACCAATTACTATCAATCCAGGAGTTCTACAAGGTTCTCCGTTATCGCCATCTTTATATAACATTGCAACTAATCATATTCTCGATTAACTCTCAGAAAAATCAATAACAAGTCAATACAGAGGTTTCAGGAAATAGGCCTTCAAATTAGTGTTTCCAAATCAGCAGTGCTCTCAATCGAGAAAGGTAAACTATGTGAAAAAGATCTCCAATTTGATGGACGTGCAATTCGTGCCCATAAAATCAATGACACTATTCGTTACTTAGGTGTCAACTTTTCAGATCATATAGCTTTTGATTCTAAGCAAACCCTTACTAAATTACGGGATAATATTAAAACTCTCATTGTTTCACCGCTGTTACAGCCTCATCAGAAATTTACAGTTTTAAATTGTTCCATATCTCCAACTCTAATTTACCCGTTTCAAACAGTACCACCAAATCAAATACAAAAAACATTTTTAGTGAATTGTGATAAACGTTTGAGAAGTGGACTTAAATAAATTGTACATCTTCCGATGGATGTCCCTGATCACATGTTATATACCGAACGTCTCGATAAAGGACTTGGTTTATTTTGTGCAACGTGGGAAACAAAATTACAGCATATAAACATTTGCCACATTCTTTACCAAGACAATAATGCAGATATTACTACTCTCTCCGAAACCTAAAAGAGGAAAGTTTACAATGTGTGGAGACCTTAACATCGAACCTAGTGACATCAATATTAACACTCGAAGTCTTCTACCAGATGCAAGGAAACTCAGGAAACAACTAAGAGACAAAGAATCAGTTCTCTGGAGTCAACTTCCTCATAAAGGAAAAGGCGTTGTTCTCTGCAATGAATATACACCGGCAAATCAATGGATCCGTGATCATTAGGGATTGTCTTGTTCCGAATGGAGAGAAGCGATTAAAATGCAAGCCAATGTATCGACGGTGCGTCCTTTGCGGGGCAGATCCAAGGACGATACCCTCTGTAGACGTTGTCGCAGAGAGCACGAAACCCTTGCACACGTCCTTGGGGCCTGTCCGTTTGGAGAATCACTGAGAAACATTCGGCACCACACTATTCGAAATATGATGGCAGAAGGCTTGCGAGATTTTGGATACACAGTTTATGAGGAAGTTAATGGTGTGGCCACTAATGAGAGTAACAGACGAATAGATATTATTGCATTTAGACCATCTTCTAAAACTGGTATGATATTAGATCCCACAATTCGTTTTGAGACTCATAGTGGCTAACCTGAGGAAGTTGACTCTGAAAAGAAAGCCATATATGAGCCAACAATTGACTATTACAAAGATGAATACCAACTAGATAGTATAATTATAACAGGATTGATGAACGGGGCAAGAGGTACTATATCAGGATTCTTAGACAAATATTGGAATTCCTTAGATTTGGACAGGTGTATCTTTCTAAAATTGCCATCGCTGTCATTAGAGGATCAATTTCAATTTTAAGAAACCATATTTACAAAATTTCTACTTTATAGTATGTATACTTCAATTAGGCCTACAATTTGAATTTTTTAATGTATTTACAAAATGTATTTCATCAATTCCAAAAATTAATTGTCTGTATCACTTTGTCCTTGAGGCAATCCTCTATTGAGGAAAGTTGAATGTAATAAATATATTATATTGTATTGTATTGTATTGTATTGTATTGTATTACTCCACCGCTGTGGTCTCGAGGTAGCGTGTTGCCTTGTCACGCAGCGGGTCCGGGTTCGATCCCCAGACGGGGCAGTTTTTCTGGGTGAGGTTTTTATCGGGGTTTTTCCTCACCTGTAAGACAAATGTCAGGAAAATTTTAAGGCCCGAACGGTCCCCAAAATCGCATGGCCATCATCATTTTCATCACCATTATCATCCTTCACTGGTGTGGAAAGCAACGGAAAGCTACCACACCTACAATTCCCTAGTAAAGCTGCAAAGCATAGCATAAAATGTTATGATTGCAGTGAAAGACCTGCCCTCGGGTAGAAGTACTATGGATGGATATTATATTAAATTTATTTAAATGTATTTAATTATTTTTGGCAGGTTTCACAACATCGTCCTGCGCCCAATTAATTTACCGTCATTCTTTCCACATTTCTCTGTCATTCCAATCTGCATCGTCCAATTATGTTTTTCTCGTGCTACTCAAAACACCATCAATGGACGTAATTTTTGGCTCGCCTCTTCTTCTTCTACCAAGCGACACCCATTTTTAGTATTCTTCTTTGGAATCTGATTTCTGTCATTCTTTTTACATGATCCTACCATTTTTTGTTTTTTTTTATGAAATCCAGAATTGTAGTTTGAACTTCATATTTTGTTTAATTACACTGTTTCTAATTTTATCTCTCCTAGAAATTCCAGCTGAACGCCTAGAAAAATACATTTCTGCTGAATTTAATTTACTTGTTGTTCTAGATTTTAATCCCATGTTTTTGTCATTGTATGTACTCCTTATTGTTATATATATATATATATATATGTCCACCGCTGTGATCTCGATTGTACTGCCTTGTTACGCAGCGGGCCCGGGGTCGATCCTCGGTCGGTGCAGTTTTTCTGGGTGCGGTTTTATCGGGGTTTTCCTAAACTGTAAGACAAATGTCAGAAAAACGTTAAGGCCAAAACGGTCCCCGAAATCATATGGCCATCATCATCATCATATCCTTCGCCGGTGTGGAAAGCAACGGGAAGCTACCACACCTACAATTCTCTAGTAAAGCGCAAGCATAGCATGAAAACGCTATGATTGCAGTGAAGGACCTGCCTTCGGGCAGAATTACTATGGATATATATATTAGGATGTTGGTATATCTGAGATTAATAGACTTCGATACCGTTTGACCGATCACTAATAAAGTTCCCGCATTGTGTGATTTTTAGTTGCGATGGTTTTCGTGCTATATATTATGTTCTAAAACCAGTAGGTGTAGGAATTTACCTGAAGAGAACATTTAAAAATCGCTCAAGCGGTCACAATATTCGATGTTTCACAATGAAACTCAGTATATCCTACTAAAATAAACCGTGATAGGTATTATCCATAAATGAGCGAAATCCGACATTTTTAAGTGGAGGATTACTTGAAATCTGAAATTAAACATTGCCGATTTTGATTGTTTTGTGTATGTTTAAGTGGGTCCCTGGATGGTTTAGATTCACAATTGAACCCGGTAAATGGCTCTGTAATGAGTTATAGCTTATAGAAATTTCTGTTTATGTCAAATATGTAGTCATCTGAATTACCGACATATTCCGCGCGACAACAATGTGACGTCATAACTCAAGCTTCGTGAGCCACAACAGATGGCAATGAGGAGCTTTCTTGTGAACTTATAAATTATCAATTTTAAAAGACTAACTTATATTTTTATCGTCCGACTTTGGCACGAAAATTGAACGTTTGGGCAGGACAACCTCAGTCGGGTCCGCTAATAGACATAATTGACTACAACAAATAAAGGCAGAAAAGACTCCATAACGAAATTATACAAGACAATGGCAGTTCCTATTATTACTTACGGATCGGAATCATGGACAGTGACAATACAACTATCTGCCAGAATACAAGCTGCTGAAATGAAATTCCTCAGACCAATAGCAGGATATAAAAGAACAGACAAAAAAACACAACACGGAAATAAGACAGCAACTAAAAGTATAGGAATTAAACACAACAGTAGTGAAATACAGAACAAACTGGAAAGAACACTTAGCAAGGATAACTGAGAACAGAATACCAAAACCAGCATATAACTACTCACCAAGAGGAAGAAGAAGTTTGGGAAGACAAAAAAAAGGGCAGCAATTTGGAGCCGGAACAGGCTAGCACCTTCAGCATATGGATCGATCTCGCATCCCTCGTCATATTTTGAAGTATCATCCCCGAGGAAGGAGATATTTCGGAAGACCACTCAAAGGATGACAAACCTTAACGGGCCATCATGCCTAACACATGAAACGAAGATGTTGATGACGAAAAGGTGTAGAACCTCAAAATAAATTCTCAGAACATAAGGATAACAAAATAAGAAAGAACTCTTGACGTCACAGCTCCTTTAAAAAAACGTTAAAATGAAAATATGTAAAACTATTATTCTACCAGTTATATTATATGGATGCGAAACATAGGCTTTAAGGGTGGAAAGGAGATTAGAAGTATTAGAGAATAAAGTTCTTAAAAACATTTTGGACCAAAGAGAGATAAACAGACAGGTGAATGGAGAAGACTAATTAACAGAGAACTACACATATGTAAAAAGACTTTCTCCATCTTACATTATCTTAGACGTTTAAAGAATTTTCTACCAGTTTCGTTAAAACAAATGCTTGTGCAGAATCTTGTGTTACCACACTTCGATTATTGTGACATTATATATAATGATCTAAACTATGACTTGTCGCAGAGACTGCAGCGTGTTCATAATTCTTGTGTTCGATTCATTTTCAATATCCGCCGTTATGATCATATTTCCGAACACTTCAATAACCTCTCTTGGCTCCGTCTTACTGACAGACGTAAATTGCACTCTCTTTCACTACTTTTCAAGCTTCTGAATTCCTACATTCCTTCTTACCTGGCGTCCAGATTTGAGAAGTTATCCTCTTACCACAATATTGACACTAGGTCACAAGATAGCAGTCTGCTAACAATTCCTCTTCATAGCACCTCCACCTATTCTGCTTCCTTCACAGTAGCCTCTGCCCGCTCCTGAAATCTCCTTCCTCAAGATATCAGGGATTGCCGCACACTTGGCACCTTTAAGTCACGCTTATACAGTTACCTGTTGTCTAATAATTGATTTTTCTCTATTTATTTAATTTTATACTATGTCATTAATCTTTTCCTCGTTTTTTATATATCTTCCATCCATAGTAATTCTGCCCGAAGGCAGGTCCTTCACTGCAATCATAGCATGTTCATGCTATGCTTGCAGCTTTACTAGGGAATTGTAGGTGTGGTAGCTTCCCGTTGCTTTCTATGCCGGTTTATATATCTTGTACATATTATATATTTAATTCGTTAAATTTAGAGTAAATCAAAACACATAAATATTAATTGTATTGTATTAATAACTTGTAATCGTTTATATATATATATATATATATATATATATATATATATATATATATATATATACCGTATTGTAATTTAGATTTAAGACTATTTTTTTTGTTTGTATTTTTTTTAAACCTGGCTGAGTGGTAGACAAGGACTTAAGGCCTTAACTCTGCCAGGTAAAATAAAGCTATTATTATTATTATTATTATTATTATTATTATTATTATTATTATTATTATTATTATTATTATTACATAGTTTTTATAGGAAGTCAGATATATTAAGAACTGTTACGTCTCGTATATTGCGATAGGCAGGACATGTCGCACGTATGGGAAATGAAAGACGTGCATGGAAGCATATTGTAGGAAAACCAGAGGGAAAATGCCCACTTGACATACCAAGAATGAGGTGGGAGATTAACATTAACTATGATTTGTGGGAAATAGATTATACAGGGAAAGATAGGAAAATATTAGCTCAAGATAGGGATGCATGAAGAGCTTATATCCACTCGGCCATGAACCTACCGGTTCGATAGTGCCAGTGAGTTAGTTAGTTAGTTAGTAGTGTGGTTTGTGAAGTATATTGCCAGAATAAAGAGGACACGCGGTTGCAGCCTCGCTTGGTAAATCTGTATCCATCCACGCGAAGCCACTCCCTCCACCCCTTTCCACCCCCTCGCGCTGCTACATTTAGTCATTACTGTTAATTAAAGTGCATGTGCATTATTATTCGTCCAAAATTTCTCTTCCACTAGGCTTAAAGCAGAGCTGTCATAATTTCTCTACCAACATCTGTATCTGAAATTCAGCCATTACCAAGTGTTTCGCTATTGTATTATACATCTTGCGAATATGGAGAAATTTTCTGCGTTATTGTGGCGCTCTCTATTATTAACTCTCTCTCTCTCCCCCCTCCCACTCTCCCCATTCCCTCTCTCTCTCTCTCTCTCTCTCTCTCTCTCTTTCTCCCTCTCTCTCTCTTTCTCTCTCTAAGAACCGTTCTGCATCATTCGCAATATACTGCTATTCTCACACGAAAAGTCGACAGTTAAATTCTGTATTCGTAATTCGGAAATAATTGACAACATGTGTGTGACGCGAACATTTTTTTCTAAGTTCCAATCATACACGATTTAACGAACCTGAAGCAATTTAAATAATTCAACCCTATGAAAGACCGACCTAAAAGGTAATCTAACGCAATTTAAGTACTCTAACCTATGAAAGACCGACCTAAAAGCTAACCTAACGCAATTTAAGTACTCTGACCAATGAAAGACCAAACTAAAAGCTAACCTGAAGCAATTTAAGTACTCTAATCTGTGAAAGACCGACCTAAAAGCTAACCTAACGCAATTAAAGTACTATAACCAATGAAAGACGAAACTAAAAGCAAACCTAACGCAATTTAAGTACTCCAACCTGTGAAAGACCAACCTAAGAGCTAACCTAACGCAATTTAAGTACTCCAATCTGCGAAAGACCGACCTAAAAGCTAACCTAACGTAATTTAAGTACTCCAACCTATGAAAAACCGATCTAAAAACGAACCTAACGCAATTTAAGTACTCTAACCAATGAAAGGCCAAACTAAAAGCCAAGCTAATATAATTTAAGTACTCCAACCTGTGAAAGACCGACCTAAAAGCTAACCTAACGCAATTTAAGTACTCCAACCTATGAAAGATCGACATAAAATCTAACCTAACGCAATTTAAGTACTTTAACCAATGAAAGACCAAACTAAAAGCTATCCTAACGCAATTTAAGTACTCAAACCTGTGAAAGACCGACCAAAAAGCTAACCTAACGCAATTTAAGTACTCCAACATGTGGAAGACCGACCTAAAAACTAACCATACGCAATTTAAGTACCCCACCCTGTGAAAAACCGACCTAAAAGCTAACCTAACACAATTTAATTACTCTAACCTGTGAAAGGCTACTCTGAAAACTAACCTAACGTAATTTAAGTACTAAAACCTATGAAAGACCAACCTAAAAGCTAACCTATCGCAATTTAAGTACTCCAACCTGTGAAAGATTGACATAAAAGCTAACCTAACGCAATTTAAGTACTCTAATCTGTGAAAGGCCAGTCTAAAAGCTAACCTAACGCAATTTAAGTATTCCAACCTATGAAAGGCCGACCTAAAAGCTAACCTAACGTAATTTAAGTACTCTAACCTATGAAAGACCGACCTAAAAGCTAAGCTGACCCAATTTAAGTACTCCAACCTGTGAAAGACCGACCGAAAAGCTAACCTAACGCAATTTAAGTACTCCAACCTATGAAAGACTGATCTAAAAGCTAACCTAACGCAATTTAAATACTCCAGTCTGCGAAAGACTGACCTTAAATCTAACCTATCGCAATTTAAGTACTCGAACCAGTGCAAGGCCAGTCTAAAAGTTAATCTAACGCAATTTAAGTACTCCAGCCTATGGAAGACCTACCTAAAATCTAGCCTAACGAAATTTCAGTACTCTACTCTGTTGTGAAAGGCCAATCTAAAAGCTAACCTAACGCAATTTGAGTACTCCAACCTACGAAAGACCGAAAAGCTAATCTAACGCAATTTAAGTACTCTAACCTGTGAAAGGCCAATCTAAAAACTAACCTAACGCAATTTAAATACTCTAACTTGTGAAAGACCAACCTAAAAAATATCCCAACCCAATTTAAGTATCCTAAGTTGTGAAAGACTGACCTAGAAGCTAACATAACACAATTTAAGTACTCTAACCTGTGAAAGACCAACCTAAAAGATCATTTAACGCAATTCAATTATTCTAATCTTTAAATGACCAACGTAAAAGCTTTCCTAACGCAATTTAATTACTCTTAACTGTGAAAAACCAAGCTAAACGCTACCTTAGCGCAATTTAAGTAATCTAGCTTGTCAAAGGACACCCTAAAATCTAACCCAACACAATTTAAGCACACTAACCTGTGAAAGAATGCAACACCCAAAAATACGTAATAAGTTGTGAAATTCTGAAGTATATGCGTACAGATAATTAGTACATACTCTTTGTTGCCTGCACTGCGATAGTCTTTATTGTTACATATAATATTCGTTAAAATCAATATGGCTGTCACGACTTGATGCTATATACGTAGTTAAATTATATAGAAAAAAATTGAAATAATCATTAGAAAAAATGTAAAAAGCATTATAAAGGGTAGAAAATAATTTGAAAAATGAAACCCTAAGAATTAATTTTTACAGGTGATTATGAAGGAGTTAATGTCACAAGTTGTAAAGTTTTTCGTTCATAGTTCTTTCTTAAACCAACCAGACTAATATTCTCTCTCTTAAAGCAACAGAACAAATACATTCTTACATTATAGCTGGGCAGTTTAATTTTCCGCAGCGCTGTAGCCGAGTGGTTAAGGCAAGATGCCTTGGCGCAGAGCTACACGACTTGCGCTGATTCGGCTCTCTATGGTTGAAAAATTTTCTCATGGAATGTTGGCCAATATGGGACCGGTGGTACATTTATAGCTGCAATAAGTAGCGGCTCCAGGTTGAAAAAAAACAGATATAACGGCTGGGGGACCCGACATGCTGACCACATGTCATCCCTACACTGGCTCGATGATCGTCTACCTCTGTGATTAACACATGTATATGTGAATGCAGCAGCCGGCTGTAGCCAATGGCCTTCTAGGTCTCTCACGTCATGGAGTTGTTTTATTTTTTTATAGCTTAAACATCACTCCTTCCATCCTGTCCCTATACTACTCCGTTTGGTTGGAAAAATTGACACTCTACTTTGTTTTTTATAAACAGGGACTAACACTATCAATAACGAACTGTTATAGAACAAAAACTAATGAATTTAGAGAAATTGAACAAGTTTGTGGGTAATCAGTAAATTTCCAAGTGTGTACGTCACTAGTTCAAACCCGGTTAGAACCGATTTTTTTACGTCATGTACGTATTTTCCTTCCATAATGTGGGGGAGCTCCATCTTGTTGGAAGACGTCAAAACATACAACAAATCAAATAAACGTTAGAATTTACATAGTTAAATTGATGTTACCACAAATCTTAAAATTGCTTAATTTCATTGTTGTCAATATAAACTTGTCGAGTTTTCCAACAAACGACATTACGAAAACTTTATTAGTTTTTTATTTATAACAATTTCTGACACTCTGCATATGTTGGCTATTAATTCTATTTATTAATAAATCAGTGAAAATATTTTAAGGGTAATTTTTTCATTAGCAATATTCCACAATACAGTGTTTCTCCTTCAACCCAAAATGATTTGTCGCCGGAGGTTCTTGTCTAAAGCATCTTCTTCCCTGAGATATCTAGCTTCGATACTTCTCCTCACTCCGTCTATCCAACGTTCTCTAGGTCTACCTCTTCCACTTCTTCCATTAGCTTTCCAATCAAGGAACTTCTTTGGTATTCTACCTTCTTCCATTCTTATGACGTCTCCATACCATTTCAAATGTTTTATTCTTTTTTTAAATATGTTTATTTCAACTTGCATAATATCCCTTATTGTGCTGTTTCTGACTTTATCCCTTCTTAAAATTCTTGTCAATCGCCTCCAAAATCTATTTCTACTGCTAACAGCTTGTTGGCTTGTTTTCTACTTTCTGTCCATTTTTCGGACCCAAATAATAAAATGCTTTGTAACAACACTTTAAATGCAGTTTTCTTCGTTCTGTACATTATATTTCTATTCCAAAGCACTGCGATCAACATACCAATGATTCTTCTTCCATCAGTTATACTTCTTCAATTTCTGTAGTTGGATTCTCATTTTTATCTAAAATAAGATAATAATAATAATAATAATAATAATAATAATAATAATAATAATAATAATAATAATAATAGTGATCCCACAACAGGCCTCTGGAGACCCTTGGGGTAGTAAGAGGTTAAGGCTCCAGTTTTTCTAGACAATCGGCACTTGATGTCTGCCGGGTTGTTTGCCCTACGTGACGGCCGCCTTTACCCCCAGAACAAGCGTCTGGTACTCATTTCCGTTAGAGGCTGAGTCGACCCCAGGGCCATAGTGCCGCCAGAAAGTTTGTATCAGTTTAAAAATCCTGACCCCACCGGGACTTGAACCCTCGACCTTCCGGCTTGTAGCTCAGTGCCTTAACCACTACGCTACGGCGTGCCCCTTTTATCTAAAATAGATTCTAAATATTTAAAACGTGTAACATTGTGAAGGATACAATTGTTGAGAGTAAAACCGCGAAGTGGAAGAGAGTAAGTGAGATGAGATGAGAGTGATGATGACAGGAAGAACAATAAAAAAGAAGACAAGTTGAAAGTGAAAACAATATATTAGCAGAAGGGGAAAACGAGCTGCGACTAAAATGGGACAAGTAATGAAATTATTTCTGTCGCTGTTAAAACAACTGGAAAATAAAACAACACTCCAGTTCTTGTTCCAGCTGTTTGTAATATATGCGTCTTCTTAATCCTTTAATTCATTGAACAGCGTGATTTTTAAGGGGTTGCAGCCGTGTTGAGTGGTAGAAAGTAACAACAAATAAAAAAGTTATATATCTGGTATAAATTATTATTCACAGTGTTAACATTTTAGCGAATTGGGAAGGAAATGACATTTTGAGGCTGTTCCCATCAATTTCTTCATAATCATCATCTTCCAAACACGTTTGAAGGCCCAAAAGCTGTTCCGGTTTAAAACAGGTCACGCCATCTCTTCATAGGTCGGCCAATAATTATTTTTATTTTCATCATCCAAGGATTAAACCTGTTGGCTTGTTTCCGTTCCATGAGAGCTAGAATTGTTAAAATTGTTCAGACAATCTTCTGTCTGGGCGTCCAACATTTCTCCTTCCGTGTGGTTTATAATTCAGCAATAATTTTGGAAATCTTTCTATCAATATGTTCTTACAGGCGTTCCTATATTTAATTATTCGGTCCGTAAGTTTGAAAATTATTTAGTTCCTTTCTTGTATCTTCGTTTCTTTTCTTATCCAACAGAGTATATCCTGCTATATTTCTTAAAAATCTCATCTCAGCGCTGCTTCCAATCTTTGTTCTTTTAGTGATCGTCCAACACTCTGATCCATACATCAATACAGGAACAGCCATTATTTTATAAAATTTAATTTTTGTTTCTTTTCTTGTGTTTTTAAGGGTTCTTTTAATAGTGCGACACATTAGATTAAATTTATTTATTTTGCCATTAATATCTTCAATTTTAACATATGATAAATTGAAACCTAGATATTTAAAATGATTCACATGCTCTAAAATTGTATTACCAATTACTATTTTTGCTCTTAAGGTATCATCATGTCCTTTAAATGCTAACACTTTAGTTTAATTCTTTGAAATTTTAAAATTATAATTTTGCACTTATTCTTTCAAATTAAAAATAGCTCTTTGTAGATCATCATCATCATCATCTTCTTCTACTTCTTAAACTTAATTTTTAGGATTTTCATCCTGTTTATTTCCAAAATCATTCCTCGAAGGAAGACGTATTGGATGTGCATTCACTGTCTATCCACCTCTTGGCTGGCCTTCCTCTTGTTTTTCTCCCATCCATTGGTCTATCTTCTTTAGCTCTTTTTGCAAGCCGGTTTTCTTCCATTCTTTCTATATGACCCTTCCAATATTTTCGTCCATCTATAATAAATTTGGTTATGTCTTGAATATGGCATTTGTCCCTAATTTCTGTGTTGTGTATTTTATCAAATGTTTTCCCCTGAATAGTTCTTAAGATCATCTTCTCAACTGTAAATCACTACTTGATAATCGGCTACAATTTATTATTTATTTTAAAATTCGTATTTTCCCTGTAGAATTACTTATTTTGCTTCCAGTTGGTGACGTGCGTTCAACATGGTCTCTCCAATCAGCCCTACATATTTCGATCATTGTCCTAATTGTTTGTATATTCAGTTGTCTGTGATGTTACAAAGTACAACCTGCCACATTTCTGAAGACTATTTATTTTAACTAGTAATGATTTAATGTTATAAAATATATGTTTTCTCTGCAGTCAGACACTTTTAAATAAGCTTACGTCAGAAATTGAGTTTCTCCAAATTGGACGGTGTTATGTATCAACCGACTATGCACCATTATGTAATTTTCGATAAAAATACGTTTAAAGTTTAAGTTAATCTTCACTATTTATTGTAGCGCCAAACTAACAACACTGGATATTGCAAGTTATTTTTCCTTGTTTGACAGATGTGCATCAACAATCTAAGAGCGGGAACATTTAGCGCTTAACTGCATCATGTAAATTTTAGATTTGCATTTATGAAGATCTGGTTTCATAACCGTTTGTTTGCAAAACATAGAATGTCTGATAGGTCTGATGGTGTTTACATTTTTCTTTAATTTTCTATATACATAAAAACGAATGTATGGTGTCTGTCCTTTATAGCCTTCCAAACCGTTCAACCGATCTTCATGAAAATTTGTATATACAGTTTTCAGATGCGGCGAGTGTTTAGCCGTTATCTATCATGTTCTAAAATCATTAGTTGTAGGATTTCACCTGAACAAACATTTAAAAATCGCTCTAGCGATCGCAATGACCCTGGACAAAAACGAAGCGTCAAAAAGACACTGTTTGACACAGCGAAGAAGATATGCCAGCCACAATATCTTAACTAGTAGCAGCACCATCTTTTCAACTTTTTCAAGAAGAATGGATATACAGCCAAAGAAATAAAACAATCAATAAATCCACGTAAACAACAACGCAAAACGGATAATACATCAACAGTCAGCACAGCTTTCTTACCATATATACAACGGGTCACAGATCGGATCGGCAAAGTACTAAAACAGCACAATATTAGAACAATTTATAGACCTACAAGAAAAATAGAAAACTGCCTTCGCTCATCAAAGGATCCTCGACCACCACTCTCCACTTGCGGTGTATACCGGCTTCCGTGTTCTTGTGGAAGATCTTACATAGGAACCACAAAAAGAAGCATAGCCACCCGTTTTACTGAACATAGAAGAAACTGCAGACTAGGACAAATAGAAAAATCGGCCGTAGCAAAACACTTTATTACTGAAAACGGACATCAGATTCTCTACGATGAAACACAAGTTTTAGCTACAACACCATATTATTTTCCCAGATTATACAGAGAGGCCATAGAAATTTATAAACACAAGGACAATTTCAATAGAAAAGACGAAGGAATAAAACTAGCCAAAAAGCCTGGTATCACACATTAGACAATAGAAAGTCAAAACCTACCAATAACAAGGAGAGAGTTCCGAACCAATCAGAAGCCAGTATGATGACGTCGATCCAAACAGCTGCGACTCACGTGACGTCAGCACTAGTATAAATAAGAGCGTTCTGCTGTTCAATATGACCTCCGGTAAGACCAAGAACCCGATGCCAATGTTCTTGGCAACCTTGGCGGATGGGAAAAAGTCCCCAGAGGCATTACAAATAAAGAAACTCTGTTTCTATAAAGTAAAAATCGAGCCCTATCGCCGATTAAACAGGACCGACCAGTCCCGACTGAAGGAGCAGGCAGCCTCGCCAGCTCCAGCATCAAAAAGCAGTGCATCGCTGAAGCCAGCCGCTACAGCATCACCGCCCGCGCCCCTCCCCCCCCAGCCCACCAATCGCGAGACCGACTGCGGACCAATCAGCTCCCAGAAATGGAAGCAAGAAATCCACACACGTCAATTCAAACATTTCGGCCAAAACTAACAAATCTATTCAGACCCACAAATCTCAGATGTTCAACGATCTTATCGACAACGTGAACAGTCAGCTCCAGTACCTTCCAGACGAAATAGTAGTATTTATTTCGCTTAATACAAGCCAAAATAAATACAAACTGAGAACGGAAAGGCACGGAGGGCTGAAGAGAATCATCCCCAGCATTAGCGACCAGAATTGATGGTTCTTCCGCCGGTTTTTCCATTAAAAAATAAACCGAAGAAGCTGACTTTTAGATTAATCATTTAACTTCATGCCACTCTGCTAGGGTTTTCGGTGGTTTTCCCTAGCGTAAAGACAAATGTCGGAGTGGTTCCCTAGTCTCCACCAGTAAATAATAACTCCATGAAACTAAATTCTAAATTATTTTTGAAATTTTGGCATTAATTAAGTCATTCTAAATTCTAAATTTCGCCAGTCAGCAAACCTTGAAAAGGGCCTTTTTTAAATTCTTCTCCCAACAGCGACTTCTCCTCGGAACTTCGGCTCAATCTCCAAATTTAAATCCAACCTAAATTCTAAAATTTTAATTTTAATTTAATCCAACTCAACCAAGACTCTAAGCGCGGCTTGCGGATGGAGCTCCAACCAATCAGCGACCGGGACGACGCACCGATGAACCTACATTCACCAGAGGCGTCCTCCAGAAACGCCGAACAACAGCCCACGCTTGACCTCCCGGTGGAATTACTATGGAGCCTTGTATGGCCATCGTAAGGAAACACCTTTTAAGATACCCACCCAATATTTATATCCGTGGACAAAGAGGGCAATATCAATAAGTCCCTATATTGTCAGGGACATTCCGTCCCATACGTTGGTCGTCGTCGTCGTTCATTTGCAGTCGAGTCTACGACAGGGAAACAACAGCTGAAGATGCCCTCCGCAGTTGAGGGAGAAACGTCTGGAAGAAACGCCAGTTATAGACCACGGCCACATAGCCCGGAATTTTTTATTACCATGATTGCCGGCCGTGAAAGCCTGCATTCCAATGTTCGATACTTCACAACAAAACTCGGAATATCGTATTAAAATAAACCGAGGTAGGTATTACCCAAAAATCAGTGAAATCAGAAGTGGGGGTTTACTTGAAACACCAAATTTAAAAAAAAAAATGTCTATACGACTGGACAGATTTTGATGAAATTGTTTTTGTGTGTTTGAGTGGGATCTTAGATGGTATAGACTTTCAACTGGATCCTCTGACACCATTAGATGTTGGTTTTCACCTGAAGTTAAAATTTGAAAATAGCTCTAGCGGTCACAGTTTTCGATGTTTCAGAACGAACTCAATATGGCCTATTGAAATAAACTGACGTAAGTATTGTCAAAAATGAGCGAAATCCGACAATTAGAAGTGAAGGTTTATTTGAAACCCGAAATTAAAAACTGCCTAAACGACTAGACTGATTTTGATGAAATTTTGTGTGTGTATGTGTGTGTGTTTGAATGAGTCCCTGGATGGTTGGTTTAGATTCACCACTGGACTCGATAGATGGCGCTGAATTCGGGCTATAGGACTTTTTGTTATGTCAGATGTGTAGTCACCTGCATTATCAATATATTCTGCGCGACAACAATGTGACGTCATCATGCACGCTTCTTGAGCCACAACAGATGACTGTGAGAGGTTTCCTTGCGAACTTATTTAATAACATCTAATTACGTCTTTATTAGTGAATTTTATGATAAAAATATAACTTACATTTTTATCATCCGGTCATGACACGAGAATTGAAATTTCCGGCAGAACATCTGCCAGTCTAACATATATATATATATATATGTGTGTGTGTGTGTGTGTTATAATTATAATATCGATAAAACGTCACTGTTATAAAGTAAAAAAAAAATATCTTTAATTTGCTTACTTGTTATAGTTAGCTACCAGATGGCAGTGAAGACCGAGTGCTCGCTACATCTAGTAATAATGGATATATAAGAAAGATAAATGTCTGTATTGGATTTGCCTGGTGGTGTAATGGATAGCTCGCTGGGGTAGCAACTCAGAGTTCCGGATTCAAATCCCGTCCAGGCATTTATTTTTCTTGTCATGGCATATATATATATATATATATATATATATATATATAATAATAATAATATTTTTATTTAGGAATATTCCTCAATACAGTGTTTCTCCATCAACCTAAAGTGATTTGTCGCCAGAGGTTCCAGTCTAAAGCATCTTCTTCCCTCAAATCTCTAGCTTTCATACTTATCTTCACTCCATCCATCCATCGTTCTCTAGGCCTGCCTCTTCCACTTCTTCCATTAGCTTTCCAATTAAGGATCTTCTTTGGTATTCTGTCAGCTTCTATTCTTATGAGGTGTTCGTACAATTTATGACGTTTTTCGTCTATTTTTCCAAATATGTACTTTTAACTTGAGTATTTTTCCTTATTGTGCTGTTTCTGACCTTTTCCCTACTTGAAATTCTATATCTGATAATAATAATAATAATAATAATAATAATAATAATAATAATAATAATGTATTATGTTCATGAGTAATTTAATCTAATCTTACTTTCAAGTCTCAATGAAACAAAATAAATCTATATTCCGCGAACCTGTAAATTGGACTTGAAGAGAAATTCGCTTAGTTGACGCAATTGCTGTGTTTTGAAGGCCGTATTCCATTGTTGCGCTAGATGGAGGTTCATATGGACACAGGTTGGTATTGTAGAACATAAAAAGGGAGGGAGGGTGGTGTATAAATGCTACATTTTTATAGTGTACGTAAAACCCAACTTATCCATTCATGGGCTTTTAAATTAGCATAGCGTGAAACCGAAAGCAGTAAAAAGTGGACCGGCCGTTAGCGGAGGAAAACCAGTGTTCAGTTAGTAAATTTTATAAATTGCATTCTAGTAATTGCTCGCAGACTTATATGGGACGTAGAAACGCTTGTACTACTGTTTATACTAGGATCGTATTACCAACGTTACAAAAATTAAAGCGGTGACTTATCACTGAATTTATAAAATTTCCAATAACTGTTTCTTCTAGAAGTATTTTTATTTATCTGGATTTATGTCATTAACTCACTGCCACAACCGAACTGGTCATAAGCTCTCCATACATCACTATCCTGAGCTAATGTTTTCCAATAATCCCCTGTATAATCTACTTCCTTTTAAATAATGCTTAATGTTATTCTCCCACTTCATTCTAGGCATACTATCTAAGTGATTTCTTCTCGTTTTCATATAAGAAGTTTCGAAGACCATCTTTCATGCGCCATTCGTTCCACTTGTTCTGCCCATCGCAGTCTACAAGACTTAACTGTTCTTATTATATCTGGTTTCCTCTAAAGACCATGTAGTTCACTGTTATGTAGTCTTCTGCATTTACCTCTCTCTTCATCTCTCTTTGATACAAAAATTATTCTAGTACTTTATTCTCAAATACTCGTAATCTCCTTTCCTTCCTTAAAGTAAGAGTCCATGTTTCACATCCATATAATATAACTGGGAGAATAACAGTTTTACATATTTTCAGTTTATTTTTGTATGTATTTATTCTTTTAGAGTTTGTGACGAAAAGTGTCCCCAAATTGCATAATAGGATGCATTTTCAAAATTAAGTTTCTGACTATTATTATTTTTTTTATTGCGGATGAGCCCATGTAGGACTACGCAAAATACTTAGAGGCGTTTCCTTTGAGCCCAAATTTCTTTCATTCTTTCGCTATGAGCTTGTTTTCTATCATCTGTCCAAGTTGTTCCAGTTTTTTTTTCTTCGGTTTGTCCTCTTGGTCAACTTTCCACTTATTCACCTTAAATCTAAATATATCTCTGTTTGGGATATCTTCTTTAGTAATTCCTGCCAATTTTAAGTCCTTTTTTACTTCATCAATCCACTTCATAGTATCCACTGGAGCTTTTACTTCTGTTTTCGTAGAATTCCATTTTCTGTTTTGTAAGCCTATTTGAGTTCATTCTAATATGGCCATAAAATTTTAACCTTCGTTTTCTAATATCACTATGAATGTCTGTATATATTTTTATTTCCTTTTTACTTCTGAGTCTAAATGCTTCACCTATGACTTGTGGACCTAAAACTTTTCTTATACTTTTGCATTCTATTTTCACTATATTTTCGATATATTTTTTTCTGTTCAAAAATAATGTTTCTGCTCCATAGATACATTCTGGTTTAATTACAGTGTTATAGTGTCGTAATTTTGTATGTAAAGATATGCATTTTTTATTATAAGTGTTGTGAGTAAGCCGAAATGTTGTTTCCATTTTTTGGCATCTATTTTTATTGGCTCTAGTTTGAATTCCATTTTCCTGAATTATTTCACCAAGATATTTAAATTTTGAAACTCGTTTAATTTTTCCATATTTGTTTTCCAGGTATTTTGGTGCTTGTTTATTGCATGAAATATATTTTGGTTTTTCAAAACAAATCAGCAGAGCAACTTTCTCTGCAATGTAATTTAATAATTCAATCTGTTTTTGTGCTGTTACAACGTCACTGCTAAGATTGCTAGATCATCAGCATATGCTGATTATTATTATTATTATTATTATTATTATTATTATTATTATTATTATTATTATTATTAATTATCCTATAGGCACCTCATAAGAATGGAATAAATGGAAGAATATAGAATACTACAGAAGATCCTTGATTGGAAATCTAATGGAAGAAGTGGAAGAGGCAGACCTAGAGAACGTTCGATATGTGGAGTGAGGAGAAGTGTGGAAGCTAGAGATTTGAGGGAAGAAGCTGTTTTAGACCTCGGGCGACAGATCACTTTAGGTTGAAGGAGAAACACTTTATTGTGGAATATTGCTAATAAAAACATATTATTATTATTAAGGCGGCTCCTTGGCGCAAGTGGTTAGTCGCTCGCCTCTCACCGCTCGGGTCCCGAGATCGAGTCTCGGTCACTCCATGTGGGTTTGGTGGTTAACGAAATGGAGCTTGGGCAGGTTTTTCTCGGTGATTCTCCCGTTTCCCATTTTCCCCTGTCACAATTTAATTCCACCATTTCTCCATACTGATCTCATTCATTTCGTTCATTTCATTCATCCGCCCCGTGACTGTGTGTCAGGCGTGGTCGGCCGGCACCCTTGTCGTTCGCAGACCTCTATAAATATAGGGGCTTCATCTAATCTCATTTCTCGACCCGACCCTGAGTTTGACACGAGTTGAGGATATATATATTATTGTTATTAGTCTATTTTATTTTATCTTCTTATTTCATTTATTTATTAACAGGTTTACAATGTAATAAAACATCTTCCTGTGCCCAAAGATTTTTTAATTTTTATCTTCTTTCTCCATTCTTCTCTATCTTCCCTCTGCAAATCTTCCAGACCTAGCTTCCTCATACCTCTACTTACATCATCCATCCATTAAAATCTAGATCGACCTCTGTTTCCTTCCCCACACGGAATCCATTCCAAAGCTTGTCTGGGTAATCTTTCCTCTGGCATCCTATGTATATGACCATACCATTCTAGTTGTCTGTATCTCATAAAACCTAATATTAAAATTTGGACTTTGATTTGTTATCTGATGATTGTATTTCTGTTTTTTTTTTTCCAATTTAGAAAGTCTAGTGGAGCTACTAAATCACAATCTTATTATTATTATTATTATTATTATTATTATTATTATTACTATTATTATTATTATTATTATTATTATTATTATTCTATCATAATTATTAAAATTATGGGAAGCATTACGTATAGCAAACATCGATGAATCCCTAATTCAAGTAATAATAAATATATAAGAACAATAAATGTCAAATTAAAATGGGGTCTGAGTTATCAGAACCTTTTGGAACTAGTAAAGGATTGTTACAAGGATGCCTGGTGTCACCAATACTGTTTAGAATATATATATATATATATAGATTTTTTTAATAGAATGGTCACGTAAGTGTGTAAAAATGGGACTAGAATTAACAGAAGGAAGATGTCTACATTACTTACTTTTTTCAAACGATGAGATAATTATAACCAGGATGGAGAAGATGCAAATATTATGTGTAATCAGTTGTCAACAACATATCAGAAATGGGGTTTGAAAATCAACAAAAAAGAACAGAGTATTTAACAAATGACCCAGATAAATTATTTATTGATGGGGTAAAGATAAACAAGAGCGATAGTTTCTGTTATTTGGGATCAGTTATAGAGAAAGATGGAACATCAAATAAAGAAGTAGAAAAAGGGATTAGTAATGGAACAAAAAACCATAGGAATGTTAAACTCTATACTATGGAGTAAAACATCATTAACAGAACAAAACAACTAATTTATAAATCCATACTAGAAAGTATAATTCTATGTGGATCGGAAGTTTGGACAATGACACAACAACGTGCCAACAGAATAACTGTAGTTGAAATGGATTTTTGGAGAAGAGCTGCTAGAAAATGTCGACTGGAAAAAATTAGAAATACAGAAATTAGAAAATGGATGAATGCAGAAAGAAATATAATGGATGAGATTGAACACAGAAGGCTAAAAAGGTATGGACACGTAAGAAAAATGCAGGATGGAAGACTATCAAAGGTTGCCTATGCATGGAAAATTGAAAGAAGGAGCATAAAAGGAAGACCAAGAACAACCTGGAAGAATAACATTCGACATTCAATGAGGAAATTCGGTGTAACGGATGAAGGCACAGAGGACAGAGAACGATAGATAACTTTAATTAAGGGAAATTGTGAATATTTGTTGCAAACTGATAGTATGTCCGTAGTCATTTATATTTATTTTTTTTAATTTCATGTTAATTATTAAGATTGGTTGGAGAAAACCCTCAATGATGGGGAAAATTCTCAAAATGAATGAATTTATTATTATTATTATTATTATCATTATTATCATTATTATTATCATTATTATTAATATTATCATTATTATTATCATCATTATTATTATCATCATTATTATTATCATCATTATTATTATCATTATTATTATTATCATTATTATTATTATTATTATTATCATCATTATTATTATCATTATTATTATTATCATCATTATCATTATTATTATCATTATTATTATTATTATTATCATTAATATTTTTATCATTATTATTATTAACATTATTATTATTATTATTATTATTATCATTATCATTATTATCATTATCATTATCATTATTATTATTATCATTATTATTATTATAATCATTTCGATGAAAAAGTATACTCCTTCGAAATGAGACGGGTCTCCTCGTATTTTTAGAATACGTTTAGCATTTCATTTTCCGTAAGAAGATATTAAATTTCTAAAAGGTGTTGGAATTAGAAACGGTTGTAATAATAGTTAATACGTTTCTTATATAAGGAAAGTCTCTCCTTTTAATATCACAATGACGTTTCATTTCCCACCAGTGTTCGAAAATATCCCTGATTTATGCCTGTCTGATAGGTCGAATAAATTATTTTAATCAAATAATCGGCGTCTATATATTTCTGTAGTGTTCGTGATTTTAGCAAATTGTTGCTGTTCAGGTTGTTTTCATTAAAATATTTTTGAAAATGCTTTACAATTTTTTACGAGATATATACGCATGCATACATATGCATATATATATATATAATTCAAGTTAAGTTAATGACTACATACATACATACCTATCCTGAGCTATTGATTTCCAATCATCCCCTGTATAATCCACTTCCCCGAAACCATGGTTAATGTTATTCCTCTACGTTATTCTTGGTCTACCAACCGTGCGTTTTGCCTCTGGTTTCCTACAAGAAGCTTCCATCCACTCTTTTATTCCCCATTCGTGCCACATGTCTTGCCCATCGCAGTCTACGAGACTTAACTGTTCTTATTACATCTGGCTTCCTATAAAGACCATGTAGTTCACTGTTATGTAGTCTTCTCCATTCACCTGTCTGTTCATCTCTTTTTCGTACAAAATGTTCCCTAAGAACTTTATTCTCAAATACTCATAATCTCCTTTCCTCCCTTAATGTAGGAGTCCATGTTTCGCATCCATATAATATAACTGGTAGAATAACAGTTTTATAAATTTTCAGTTTTTTGAGAGAAGTTGGGACAAGAGTCCCTGTGATACTTAACAACACGCATTTACAGAATTGTGCTTACTTTAATTTCTTTGTGCACCTCATTACTATTTATGTTTATTGTTTCTACGTATTTGAATTCAGCCACTTCTTCAAAATTTCCCTCATCTCTCATTACCTGTCCATTTTCAGCATATAATGTATTTCTATGTATTAACATATATTTCGTTTTATTGATATTTACTTCCAGCCCCAAAAAAGAATTGCCAAATAATTAAAACTTCAAAATAAGGTCTTTATAAATCAGTCGATCCCAGCTAATTATACAAATAGAAAATACACCCTGTACACTGATAAGAGTTCGATGTTATTTTATAAAAAATCATTAATCAGGGTCACGTGGTGTGGCGGTTATCCACATTAATGTGGTGGCAGCACTGCGGCACAAACGTTATTTCGTTTCGTATTCACTAGGTGCTGTGTGGTGAGCGTATACTGAAATTACAAATAAAAAGAAAACATACATAAAACCAATACTTTTTTTTACTTACCAGAATTTCCAATATTCCTTTAATCATTAATATAACTCGAATTTCCAACCAAATAATTACATTGGTTATATTTCTTAAACTGTGCAATTGTTTGTTTTGCTATGCAATCCAATGTTAATAATAGTATATTACGATGAGAGGTTGGGAAGTGGTTTTTACAGAATGCAGGAAAAATGTTTAAAAACCGAGCGACAGCAAGGTTTTTAATTTGCCATATTAGGTAAAACACTTCACAAACGTGCGTAGTACACTTTTCTTCCGCGATGGTGTTTTCAAAATTATAAATAATAGTAAAACGATAACATCGTTGTTGGAAATACTTGCGTTCATTATAAACCACTGACTAACGTTAACAGTGTAGGCAATGTTTATTAGTTGAAACGACAGGAGGCCTTGAGAACAATTAATGATAACACGGCCGCATGTACGTAATTATTGTTTTATATTGTTTCAAATAAATTGCAGTTATTTTAAAATGCAGTGATTTGTTTCGTAGAATGTATATTAACACTACCTTTTGGATATTGTCTGTACATACATTATACATAGTGGACATAGAGGGCAGTGGTTTTACTTCCCACACGCGTGTTTGTAATATGTAATATTACAGTACAGTTATTTTTATTACAGTTTAGATATTTAGGTTGGCAACCCCCGAAATGTAAAAAGTTGAACTTTAAATCATGGTCACCATTGCTGTAAGTACGACAAAACGCACTATCGCGCAAAATAAAAACTAGATAGATTGTCACATATGACCAAGATTGTTGGTTTATGTTATTTCGGCGTAAATGAACACACATATGTTGTTTAAAATCTCACTTAACAGATTATTTCTTTCTATAATTATCTGTAAACTTTTAATCACAATTTTCACCAACAATTCATTTTCTTTCAATGTTTATCTCAGTCCAATTATTTCACAGTCACTGATGAATCCATTCACCACAATTTCTCGTACACTTCATTTCACGCCGTGCAACACAAGACTGAATGGCATCTGACCTCACTGCCTGTTATATAGTCGCGAGGGACTGTCTAGGTTTAGATTTGAGATACTTCGAAGCTTAGAAGCCTCTGGCCACCGATCTTTCCCGAAAGGAGGAAGGAGATGTTAGTAGAAAAGTCTGGTAAGACAGCCCAGACACTTCGGCTGGTTTGCGCGGGCCTTTCGACTCGCGATTGGAGACTCACAAATCTATTCTGACCAATGCGAAACCAATATCCTCAATATTTTCCGCGTAATTTAAATGTCGTTATACGACGCGTAACAGTATGGTTGCACTTAGGTATACATTGCTAAATGGAAATTGGACACGATTGAATGAAGGGAATTTTGAAAACGTGCAACTCAATGGTATTAGTAAGCTGTTAATATATGTTGATGATATGGTATTATTAGGCGATATCGAAGAGATGTCAAACACCAACACACATTCTGCTAAATACAACTCAGAAACTAGGGCATTCGGTAAGTATTGGCAACACTGCTAATAACATCATAAAAATTAGATCACTTTTGACATTACAAACTTCATTTATAGACTCTTACCAGCTCAACTATATGTTGTCAAATCCTTGTAATATGGAGCACTCCATCTGCAGCACCATTTCAGCATATCTCTTTCATCTGATCGATCTAGAGCTTTTTAGATATCAACTCTTGATTGAAATAAAATGTCTCGTAGAGGTTCTTTGATCTTTATGAATAACTTATAGTCCTGCCTGGTGAATTTGGTAGATGTTTGAGTACTTCCCAATTCCACCATCTAAACAAATTCTACTGAGTATATTTTTAAGGCGGTATTACTTACTGAATGTGAGAAACAGTAAATGTATTCACAAAATATTGCTATTTCCAGACTTTCAATGTTACAGATTTATACAACAAAGACTGCTCAACAACATACTACAAGATTACAATGGTCACCACTAGGATCGCTGATTTACAAGTGTTGCTATTACTTATCGAATGTCCTGGTAATAATAAAAATAAATATATTGTCGCGAGTAAATATTCAATATTAATGAAAATTGATAGATAATGAGAGGACTTCGGGGAAATAGGACTGAAATGGTATATTTACTTGCGAATTAACTGCAGACTAAAACAGAGGGAGTATGGTACACCATGGTATATACAGTTAACATGTTTTGTCATGTCACTTTCTACAATTTATAAATTAACAAAATAAATATATATTCCCTAAACCAGACCATAAATTCGACTTGCTGAAGAATTCGCTTAGTTTACGCAATTCCTGCGTGAAGGAATTGTAATAAATATATTTTTGTGTTTTTTTATAACATGCGACAAAAAAATTGTTCTTAATTCAAATCATATATCATGCGCAGGCGCCAACAAATGCAAAGAGGTTTACACTATGGAATCCCGGGATGCAGCCAACGTATACACGATATTTAACGAACCTAAAAACTAACATAATTAATTTAAGTACCCTTCCGATGACAATGTGGCAAACGAAGAAGAAACTGATATAAATAAAGAATGGGAGTCTATAAGAGATACTATTAAATTGTCAACATCAGAAAGCATTGGTTGTTTAAAAAAGAGGCAAAGCAAGAAATGGTTTGATGAGGAATGTGCCGACATTGTAAAGAAAAGAAAGCTAGCAAAAATGAAATGGTTACACGTGCCAAATGAGGTAAATTTAGAGCAATTGGGTAGTATTAGACGGGAAACCACCAAGTTACTAAAGAGTAAAAAGAGGGAATATTTGAGAGAGAACATTAATGATCTTGAAATGAATGCAAAAATTAGGAACATTAGAGAATTATATCAGGGAATTAGTATAGAGAAGAAAGGGTTTCAGACTAGAACAAACATAATTTGGAATGAAAATGGGGATATGATTGCAGATTCCAGGAGTATATTAAATAGATGGAAAAGTTACTTTAATCAGCTATTAAATGTACATACAGAACAGGACATTGTAGAGGATAATTTACAGACGGCAGAAATGCTAGTCGCAGAGCAAAGTGCATTAGAGGTTGAAATGGCGATTGAAAAATTGAAGATGTATAAAGCATCAGGTTCAGATGAGATCCCAGCAGAACTTATAAAATCAGGGGAGAAAAATTGATGGACAAGATACACTGGTTGCTTAGTATGATTTGGGAAAAAGAAGCTCTTCCAGATGAATGGAAGGAATCAACTATCATACCAATTTATAAGAAAGGAGATAAAACTGATTGCAACAACTACAGGGGCATCTCATTACTTTCAACTTCGTACAAAATTCTAACAAATATATTAGTAAGCAGACTTACTCCCTATAATGATGACATTCTAGGAGATCATCAATGTGCATTTAGAAGAAACAGGTCTACAACAGATCAGATTTTTAGTATAAGACAGATTTTAGAAAAGAAATGGGAATATAATGGTACTGTACATCAACTGTATGTAGACTTCAAAACAGCATATGATTAAATTAAGAGGGAGAAGTTATATAGTATCCTGCTGAGTTCGGAATTCCTAAAAAGTTAGTTAGACTTATACGAATGTGTCTAAATGGCACAAAGAATAGGGTGCGTGTAGGCAAACAGTTTTCGGACACTTTTGAAATCCAGAATGGGTTGAAGCAAGGAGATGCACTATCCCCTCTACTATTTCATTTTGTACTAGAGCATGCCATTAAATCTTTAGAGAATGAGGAAGGCTTACAACTCAATGGTATGAATAAGCTGTTAGTTTATGCTGATAATGTAGTATTGTTGGTCGATAGCAAGGAGATACTAAAGGACAACACGCACACACTATTGAGTAACACTAAGAAATTAGGACTGGAAGTAAATATCAATAAAACTAAATATATGGTCACACGTAGAAATTCATTAATAATGGAAATGGACAGCTAATGACAAATGAGGGACATTTTTGAGGAGGTGGCTGAATTCAAAAACCTAGGAACAATAATCACAAATAGGAATGAGATGCACAAAAAAATTAAACATAGGCTCAATTCTGAAAATGCGTGCTATTATGCATTGCAGAGACTCTTGATGTCCCAAATCCTTTCAAAAAACGTTAAACTGAAAATATATAAAACTATTATTCTACCAGTTATATTAAATGGGTGCGAAACATGGATTCTTACTTTAAGAGAGGAAAGAAGATTACAAGTATTTGAGAATAAAGTACTTAGGAAAATTTTTGGACCAAAGAGAGATGAACAAACAGGTGAATGGAGAAGACTACATAACAATGAACTACATGGTCTTTGTAGGAAGCCAGATATAATATGAACAGTTAAGTATCGTAGACTGCGATGGGCAGGACATGTTGCACGTATGGGGAAAGGGAGACTTGTATGGAAGCTTCTTGTAGGAAAGCCAGAGGGAAAACGCCCAGCTGGTAGACCAAGAATAAGGTGGGAGAATAACATTAACTATGATTTGAGGAAGTAAATTATATAGGGAATGATTGGAAAACATTAGCTCAGGATAGGGATGTATGGAGAGCTTATGTCCGTGCGGCCATGAACCTACGGGTTCGATGGTGCCAGTGAGTAAGTAAGTACTAACCTGTGAAACACCAACCTAAAAACTAACCTAACGAAATTTAAGGTCTCTATCCTGTGAAAGAATGCAACGCTCAAAAATATATAATCAATCCTGAAATTCTGAAGTATATGTGTACAGTTAATTACTACGTACTCTACGTTGGCTGCACTGGAACACGTCTTTGTAAATGCATAGAATATTCGTTAAAATCAATATGGCTGCCAGGTCTTCATGCTACGTATGTAGTTAAATATCGTAGCAAAAAGTATTGAAATAATCGTTAGAAAAATTGTAAAATTCATTGTAAATTGTGGGGAATAAATTGAAAAATGAATCCCTAGGAATAAAATTCCACCGCTGTGGTCTCGAGGTAGCGTGCTGCCTCGTCACGCAGTGGGCCCGGGTTCTATCCCCGGTCGGACAGTTTTTCTGGGTAAGGTTTTTATCGGGGTTTTTCCTCACCTGTAATACAAATGTCAGGAAAATTTTAAGGTCCAAACGGTCCCCAAAATCATACGGTCATTCATCATCATCATCATCATCATCATCAGCATCATCATCAGCATCATCATCCTTCACCGGTGTGGAAAGCAACTTGAAGCTAACACCCTACAATTCCCTAGTAAAGCTGCAAGCATGGCATGAAAATGCTATGAATACAGTGAAGGACCTGCCTTCGGATGGATGGAGGAATAACATTTGACAGGAGTTTATGAAGGAATAAAACAAGTCGCGTCACTATTTGTAACGTGTAGCTTTTTGTTCTGTAGCCAAATTTTCGGCATTTGATATACCGTATACATAAATGTACAAGAATTATTTTTGTGATATGAATTACAAAAATTTCACAAAAACCACGGGGATAGTTAACAGTATAATGAAACCATCTTTAGTACAGAAGAACGCAAGATTACGGCTTTATAAGGTTCTTGCAAGATGAGTATTAAGATATGGTAGTGAAGCATTGACAATACGAAGAAAAGATGAAAGCCGAATAACAGCAAATGATATGCGATTTATGCGCCGTACAGCAGGCTATACATCATCCATCCATAGTAATTGTGTCCGAGGTAGGTCTTTCACTGCAACCATAGAATTTGCATGCTATGCTTTGCAGCTTTACTAGGGAATTGTAGGTGTGGTAGCTTCCCGTTGTTTTCCACACCGGTGAAGGATGATGATGATATGATGATGATGATGATGGCCATATGATTTCGGGGATCGTTTGGGCCTTAAAGTTTTCCTGACATTTGTCTTACAGGTGAGAAAAAACCCCGAGAAAAACCTCACCCAGAAAAACTGCCCCGACCGGCATCGAACCCGGGCCCGCTGCGTGAGAAGGCAGCACGCTACCTCGAGACCACAGCGGTGGACAGGCTATACATAGTGTGACCATAAAACAAATGAAGAAATTATGGAAGAGTTGGGTCTAGAACCCATTCTACATCATACATAAAGTCACCAGAACAACTGAAAAGCCCATCTTCAACTAATGCCATCTCATAGAATTTCAAAAGCCATGCTTCGTTATTACCCTCGGCAAAAGATCGGTGGGACGTGTAAAAAAGCGCAGGTTGGAAAATTTATCTTTGAGACCGTAACAGGCCACACGGCCTAATACTTGCATGGGTGATATAATGTAGGCAAAACTTTACTACCTGTGACCCGACTTTTTATTTTTTTTTCATAAACTCCTGTCAAACTTCATTCTTAGGGTTCCATTTTTCAAATTACCTCCTACCATTTACAATGATTTTTACATTTTTTCTAACGATTATTTCAATATATTTTTCTATGATATTTAACTACATACGTAGCATGAAGATGTGGCTGCCATATTGATTTTAACGAACAGTCAATGCAACAACCAAGTGCAGCCAACATAGAGTATGTACTAATTAACTGTACACATAAACTTTATAATTTCAGAACTTACTATTTATTTTTGGCCGTTTCATTCTTTCACAGGTTATGGTGCTTAAATTGCGTTAGAGTAGCTTTTAGGTTGGTCTTTCACAGGTTAGAGTACTTAAATTAAGTTAGGTTAGCTTTTAGGTTGTCTTTCACAGGTTAGAGTACTTAAATTACGTTAGATTTGCTTTTAGGTTGGCCTTTCACAGGTTAGAGTACTTAAATTACGTTAGGTTAGCTTTTAGGTTGTTAAATATCGTGTATATGTTGGCTTCATCCCGTGATTCCACAGTGTAAACTGCTTCGCGTTTGTTGGCGCATGCGCATGGTGTATCATTGGAACTTAGAAAAATGTTTCGCGTCTCATGTTGTAAGGTATTTTCCATAATGTATATTGCTTCCTTAAGGGTACGCGTGCCACGGATTGAGAGCCGCTGTAACCTGGGAAACGGTGTGGACGTTCGCCCAGTAGATTCAGTTGCATGATTGAACATGCGTTATGAAGCTCTCTGTTTTGTTTGGTTGGCAAACCTGCATACAGGAAGCCGCAACTGGGTTTTCATCTGTTTCTATCTATATATTGTGTCAAACGCCTTCACCCCGCTTCAGTGTGTCATACTACAGAAAACACACGTTCCTTATATACGCTAAGAAATACGAAAACAAGCTGCTTTAGTTAAAACCAACTAACGTATATATTTAAGTTTTATCATGTTGCATAATTAAAAAAAAATGTGTTTTTTAAGGGCATATTTCGCTTTTATAATATATAGTATGACATATATCCATCCATCTATCCATAGTAATTCTGCCCGAATGCAGGTCCTTCACTGCAATCATAGCATTTTCATGTAATGCTTGCAGCTTTACTAGGGAATTGTAGGTGTGGTAGCTTCCCGTTGCTTTCCACACCGGTGAATGATGATGATGATGGCCATATGATTTCGGGGACCGTTTGGGCCTTAAAGTTTTCCTGACATATGTCTTACAAGTGAAGAAAAACCCCGATAAAAACCTCACCCAGAAAAACTGTCCCGACCGGGGATCGAACCCGGGCCCGCTGCGTGACAAGGCAGCACGCTACCTCGAGACCACATCGGTGGACATGACATATATATATATATATATATATATATATATATATATGCTTACTCACTCACTGGCACTATCGAACCCGTAGGTTCATGTCCGCGCGGACATAAGCTTTCCATACATCCCTATCCTGAGCTAATGCTTTCCAATCATTCCGTGTATAATCTACTTCCCTCAAATCATAGTTAATGTTGTTCTCCCATCTTATTCTTGGTCCACCACCTGGCGTTTTCCCTCTGGCGTTCCTACAAGAAGCTTCCATGCACGTATTTCATTCCCCGTACGCGCAACATGTCCTGCCCATCGCAGTCTACGAGACTTAACTGTTCTTATTATATCTGGCTTCCTATAAAGACCATGTAGTTCATTGTTATGTAGTCTTCTCCATTCACCTATCTGTTCATCTCTCTTTGGTCTATATATATATATATATATATATATATTATATGTATATGTATAGGGCTAGGCAAAAGGAGGGTCCATTTGTGAATCTGAACCATCCAGGGACCCCTCGAACACACACAGAAAATGTAATCAAAATTGATCCAGTCGTTTAGCAGGAGTTCAGTGACATTCACACGTACGTAATGAATATACAGAGCTATTCAGAAAGGAGGAGCATTTATTTCTTCCAAACTACAAAAAAAAATATAAACACAATTGAGAAGTTTCTGGAAAGAGAGAAGTTCAAATTTCACCATTTTATGCATTCAATATGAGCACCATGTGTTAAATGACAAATACCAATATGGTGGCTTATTTCTCGCCGCACAAGAATCAGCTGGTCTCTACTTATCGAATTCATAGCTTCAACAATTCGTTGTCGCAGATTTTCAAGAGTGTCAGGCATAGGGGGCATAAAAACAGGGTCATATATGTAACTCCACAGATAAAAATCACACGAGATTAGGTCTGATGACCTGGGAGGCAACCGGGGGTGATGAATTTCATCTTCTGCGCCTCCTCTTCCAATCCAACAACACAAATGTAATCGGAACTTCAAGCTTGTCTCTTTCTAGGAACTTTGGAATTGTGTTTATATATTTTTTGTAGTTTGGAAGAAATAAATATTTAAGTCTGTTCCTTCTTTCTGAATAGTCCTGTATAGTTATTCTGTACGTGTGAATGTTACTGAACTCCTGCTAAACGACTGGACCAATTTTGATTAAATTTTCTCTGTGTGTTCGAGAGGGTCCCTGGATGGTTCAGATTCACAAATGGACCCTCTAAAACCATTAAGTGTAGGAGTTTACCTGAAGTAAAAATTTAAAAATTGCTCTAGCGGTCACCAATTTTCGAGGTTTGTTAACGAAACTCAGTATATCCTATAAAAATAAACCGAGGTAGGTATTATCCAAAAATGATGAGTGGATATTTATTTGAAATCCAAAATTAAAAACTACCTACACGACTAGACCGATTTTGAAGAATTGTTTTGTGTATGTTTGAGTGGGTCCCTGGATGGTTTAGATTCACAACTGGACTCGGTAGGTGGCGCTGCGATGTGTACGCATCTGCTAGGATGGAAAATTTGTTTGTTATTGTTCTTTAAGACATTGACATTTTAGTTGAAGCAAAGAACATAGATATGCTGAACGAGAACACTCCCACAGTCTTGAATCCGTTATACAATTTATACATCAACTTCGGAACAAAAATGACATGCTGAAGATGAAACTTGTTTCTGAAAGTCACACGTGATATTAATTACTTGACGAAGTTTTTTTAAACAGAAATTCATTTTAATTAAGGACCACTGATGTATCTGATATACTTATTTTAATATTTTAATATTGAACTCACTAGCACTATCAAACCCGTAGGTTCAGGGCCACACGAACATAAGCTCTCCATACAACCCTATGGCGATGAAAAAGTTAGGCAACTTCCCCAAGGGAGTACTCTTGCTGCACGTGAGGATGTACGAGCATATACAAATAGACACTCGAGTATTGAATAAAATTAAAAAATAATAATATTTACTTATTTATTAAATCTCCATGATTTGGAGCCCTATTTTACAAATGTATGTTAGGGCTGTAGTTAAATATAAAAGAACATTGAAGATACACGTAATTACAAAATATAAATGAAACAAAAATAACAAATGAACGAAACAAGAACAAATTAAATTAAAACTTATAAAATAAGAAGTAATAAGATAAATTACAATGTGATGAAATTATCATTTACAAATGTTTAAATGCTGTGTAACTACATTTCCATTTTAAAATACCAATTGTTGGATGACGTAATACTTGATTACATTCATTTAAATGAACTAGAATGTATCGCCTATATCCATGAGATGGGCAGTCTAAAATAAGGTATTCAACAGTTTGTTCATCAGCAGCAGATATATCCATTTTGAGATGGAATATGAAATATTTTTAGAAAAGAATTAAACTTTCCATGTCCAGACATGAATTGAGTTAACGCAAACATAATGTTTCAGTGTATTTAACTCATAGACCGATAATTTTACCTCTTCCTGTTGATAAAATTGGCTCTTCATGTTGATAAAATTGCCTCTCCGTGTTGATAAAACTACTTCC
Organism: Diploptera punctata; assembly: GCA_030220185.1. NCBI lineage: Eukaryota > Metazoa > Arthropoda > Insecta > Blattodea > Blaberidae > Diploptera > Diploptera punctata. Next base: position 120,609 of record JASPKZ010007322.1, on the reverse strand, counting down.
TGTTGATAAAATTGCCTCTTCATGTTGATAAAATTGCTTTTTCATGTTGATAAATTGCTTCTTCCTGTTGATAAAATTGCTTCTTCCTGTTGATAAAATTGCTTCTTCCTGTTGATAAAATTGCTTCTTCCTGTTGATAAAATTGCCTCTTCCTGTTGATAAAATTGCCTCTTCCTGTTGATAAAATTGCTTGTTCCTGTTGATAAAATTACTTCTTCCTGTTGCTAAATTGCATCTTCCTGTTGATAAAATTGCTTCTTCCTGTTGATAAAATTGCTTCTTCCTGTTGATAAAATTGCTTCTTCCTGTTGATAAAATTGCCTCTTTGTGTTGATAAAATTGCCTCTTCGTGTTGATAAAATTACTTCTTCCTGTTGATCAAATTGCCTCTTCATGTTGATAAAATTGCTTCTTCCTGTTGATAAAATTGCTTCTTCCTGTTGATAAAATTGCTTCTTCCTGTTGATAAAATTGCTTCTCCCTGTTGATAAAATTGCTTCTTCCTGTTGATAAAATTGCTTGTTCCTGTTCATAAAATTGCTTCTTCCTGTTCATAAAATTGCTTCTTCCTGTTGATAAAATTGCCTCTTCGTGTTGATAAAAATGCCTCTTCGTGTTGATAACGTTGCTTCTTCCTGTTGATAAAATTGTTTGTCCCTGTTGATAAAATTGCTTCTTCCTGTTGATAAAATTGCCACTTCCTGTTGATAAAATTGCTTTTTCCTGTTGATAAAATTGCTTCTCCCGTTGATAAAATTGCTTCTTCCCGTTGATAAAATTGCTTCTTCCTGTTGATAAAATTGCTTCTTCCTGTTGATAAAATTGCTTCTTCCTGTTGATAAAATTGCTTCTTCCTGTTGATAAAATTGCTTCTTCCTGTTGATAAAATTTCTTCTTCCTGTTGATAAAATGTCTTCTTCCTGTTGATAAAATTGCTTCTTCCTGTTGTTAAAATTGCTTCTTTATGTTGATAAAATTGCTTCTTTATGTTGATAAAATTGCTTCTTCCTGTTGATAAAATTGCTTCTTCCTGTTGATAAAATTGCTTCTTCCTGTTGATAAAATTGCTTCTTCCTGTTGATAAAATTGCGTCTTCCTTTTCGTAATGAGAAATATCTCCGAACATTAACTTCTTTGACAAAAATTTCGATTCAACAATTACGATCGATATGGTACAGCACGAAATACCAAAAGAAAACAACTTAAGAAAAAGGTTAGTTCTGTGGTTCTAAAAAAATATTAAATGTTCTATAAAGAATCTGCATTATTTTTAATAGTTATTTCTCATACAATCGTCTGTTATTGATTTTTCTCAAGCCCAAAGAGATTTAACAGTAAAGATATGCTATTTATAACTATACAGCCGGCTTAGAAATCGCCCAGAAGTAAGATCGGAATACATAACCTCACATTTGGTATATATTAAACATTACAGTTATTTTTAGCATCTGATGTATTATTTGCTAAATAGTCACTCCAAATCCAACTCCTGTTAGATTACTGTTGATAATCTATCTTGAACTGAAGGAAAATATATATTTCTTGTTACTGTACCATTGACTCTACTTGTCCAAAGAGTAGACCAAGTATTTAAGAGTTCAATTTTCAGCTGTTTCTTCACATAAGAAGTAGGACATCCTATATTTTCAAATTAATTATCAGATTATGCAGCAATCTTAAACAAGTTCATCGGCTCTCTCATTTCCTTTATTTCCTACATGTCCACGAACCTATACTAAGCATAATATATGTTTATCATAATTAGATTTGCTCTGACGAATTTCAACTTCAAATTAAATATATCAAATTAAATATATAATTAACAAAGAAACTAACAAAGTGATGAGTTTGTAATGTGAAACAAAACAGTGATATAAGTTGGGACGCGATAAGAACAAGGGTTGGTTTTGCTTGTAGAGCCAGTAATCCGTGCTGCATAACTTCTCGCCACTTGGTAAAAAGCAAGCGAGGTCTTTTCCCCCACAAAACAGTGTTGCTAGTGACATGGACCCAGGATAAAGTTTCCGGGGAAATCCACCCGTAAAAAGCCACGACATTCACATTTCCTTTCCGCATAAGAAAGTTATGCGAGGGAACTGTAAGCAAATTGTTTCCAACTTGCTAATTTCACTCTCAGCAACAGCCTACGGTACTTGTTGCAGGATATATACACACTCCACCATCCGAATCAACATTACACGCATTTTTGTCATACCAAATTATCTAAAAAATATGAACATCACATGGAACAAAAACCAACTGAGTCACTTTTTTCTTGAAACCTAGAGAACGTGTTTTTTATAATATTTGATAATAGAGACCAAAAAAGTTATTGGCATATTAAATTATATTTTATGGAGTAAGCATATAATCAAGAGGACTAAATTATTAACAAATAACACAATTGTGAAGATTATTTTATTATATGGTGCTGAAACATGGATGTTGAAGCAAAAACACATAAATAAATTATTAGTCACAGAAATGAACTTTTTAAGAAGATCGGTAAGAATATCAAAATTAGGTAAAATAAAAAATAATACTATAAGATAAATAATTAATGTAGAAAAGGATATTGTACAAGAGATTGAAGAAGGTATGGACATATAATGAGAAGAAGGGACACAGAAACAAACAAAAAAGTATTGAAATGGATACCTCCTGCAAATGGGAAACGTGGTAGACCAAAGGTAACATGGATAAAGTGAATTCAATACAACATGAAGAAGAGAAATATGACAGAAGCTGACACATAAGACCGGTGTGTGTGTGGAAGAAAAAAAATGTATTTTTTGGTTGAGGATACCTGTGTAAATAACAGAAACAATCCAGAAAATAATAATAATAATAATAATAATAATAATAATAATAATAATAATAATAATAATAATAATAATAATGTCAACCGCTGTGGTCTCGAGGTAGCGTGCTGCCTTGTCACGCAGTGGGCCCGGGTTCGATCCCCGGTCGGTGCAGTTTTTCTGGGTGAGGTTTTTATCGGGGGTTTTCCTCACCTGTAAGACAAATGTCAGGAAACCTTTAAGGCCCAAACGGTCCCCGAAATCATCCTTATCATTATCATCATCATCCTTCATCGGTGTGGAAAGCGACGGGAAGCCATCACACCTACAGTTCCCTGGTAAAGCTGCAAGCATAGCATGAAAATGCTATGATTACAGTGAAGGACCTGCCTTCGGGCAGAATTACTATGGATGGAATAATAATAATAATAATAATAATAATAATAATAATAATAATAATAATAATAATAATAATAATAATAATAATAATAATAATAGCTTTATTTTACATGGCAGAGTTAAGGCCTTAAGACCTTGTCTGCCACTCTATCAGATTAAAAAAATACAAACATTATTCTTACATCTAATTACAATGAACATAAACATACATGGTACGTCTACAAATTAATATTATTATTTACAAAATATTTTGATTTATTCTAGATTTAACGATTGAAATATAAAATGTACAAGATAGAAAAAGCATATAAAAAACTATTCCATCCATAGTAATTCTGCTCGAGAACAGTCTTTCACTGCAAACATAGCATTTTCATGCTATACTTTGCAGCTTTACTGCGGTATTATAGGTGCGGTAGCTTCCCGTTGCTTTTCACACCGGTGGAGGATGATGATGATAATGATAAGGATGATGATGATGGGCGGATGATTTTCGGGGACCGCTGGACCCTAAGCTTCCTGACATTTATCTTACAGATGAGAAAAAAACCCGAAAAAACCGCATCCAGAAGCCTGTCCCGAACGGGAATCGAACCCAGCCCACTGCATGAGAAGGCAGCGCGTTAACTCAACACCACAGCGGTGGACAGAAACCTATTAATGACATAGAATAAATTTAGTTATCGAGAAAAAATGCTTTATTTAATGTATCTGTTGGTCTTTGAACCGTAAAGTCTTCTCTTCCACTTCAGCAGGTTAAATTATCATATAATAACAACTAGCTGATTACCCGGAGTTGCACGGGAATGTACTTAACCCGATCTTCTTTTCATCAATGAATTGAAAGACAAAAGCTGTTATTGTGAGTTATCCGTAAATGATAGACATATGTTGTCGCGGTCTTTTTGTAGAATTTTTCCAGATATTCAATTTCATGTACGTACATTAACTAGTTAATACCCGGCGTATGCTGCTACACCTAAATGCATTAAATGTGTTTTTATGTTTAATTGAATAAGTAAAAAGAAATATAATTATAAATTTTATCGTAATTATTTTAGATACCCGTGTTGATTACCTGGCCTTGCCCGGGAACCTACTTATATCGATCTTCTTGGCATAAATTAGCTAAAAGACAAAATTGGTTTTTGAAAGTTATCCGTTAAAACAATACCCGCCGTGCGCTGCTACGCTTGCCCGGGAATCTAGCCATCCCCATCTTCTTGGCATCAATGAGCTGAAAGAAAAATGAGATATCCATAAAATATGACACATGCTATCGCATTTTTTTGTAGATTTCTTTGAAGTATTCAGTTCTCTGTACATTAATTTGGTGTATACGTTATGGTTTAGGCAGCGTAAGCCATTTAAGCGTCCAAACAGCCACTTTTTAGTGCATCGGTGCCTTTTTTTAGCTCGGCCCTATAGTACGTAGGGTAATATGTTACATACGTTAATTGTTCCAGAAAAATTCTCTAAATGATGGTGAAAACCTCGTTCAAATCGGTCAAGTAGTTTTTGAGTCCATAAAGAACAGATGAACTCACATTATAAAAATGTGTGTAAAAATATAATAAAAATTATGAATTTTCTACAACTTGTTTAATAAAACATAATAGACATAGGCTGCACCATACACAATTGACAAGGAAATAATACAAAATATTAAAACAATAATAATAATAATAATAATAATAATAATAACCTATAATTTGATTAAGTAATTGACTTGGCAAAGAAAGTGTAAAATATTAATGAATAATACAAATATACATGAAACACAGTTATGTATTATATTGTCTGAAAATATATAGTGAGCTTTTTAACTTTTTTTTTAGTGGAGCAGTTGTTAATACACGAGGGGAGGGAATTCCAGAGTCGGGCACCTGAAACAAGAAAGCATGAGGAATAGAGAAATGGTGGATGTAGAGGAACAGCTAGAGTTAAATTTTCTCTCGATTGCGTGTTTAAGTTATGGTGGGAAGATAGAGAATGGAAGCGAGTAGAGATATAAAAGGATGATGAGGTGAACAAAGTGATGTATAAGAAACAGAGGTAATGTACCTTTCGCCTGTCTTCTAATCGGAACCAAAACAACATTAAAAATGCTGGAGTTATGTGATCTCATTTACGGAGGTTGCACAAGCATTATGAATTCTTTGTACATCTTAACAGTTCCTTACCTGTGCGCCAAATTTTGGAGGTAAATAAATCTATGACTAAACTATATATTTTTGTCGGCCGCGATGGTCTTGTAGGAATATTCCTTGCCTCTAATTCCGAGGGTTACGGGTTAAAACCGGGCTGGGGTCGTTGGAGTTTTAGGATGGAAAAAAAGAGAGAATTTCTTTGGTAGGGACTTTCATTTGTGAGTTTCTAGTCTGAAGATACTGGGGATCATTAAAGAACCGCAAGACTGAGTACAAAAGGCTTCTGTGCAAAATATAACCGAACGTATCCATCTTAGTAGTACATTAGTTGTCTACTAGATGTCTCGTTGAGTCCGAATGCTGACCATGTGGCACCACTGACATCTGTGGCGATACAACAGCAACTAAATTAGCATGGTTAAGATACTTCCCGTAAGGGGGCACGCGTGTCTCAATGAGGGACTTAGGAGTATATGACGAAAAATCTATACATATATATATATATATATATATATATGGCAGTTAAGACCGAGTTCTCGCGACATCTAGTAATAATGGAGAATATAATACATATATAAGAAAAATAAATGTTTGAATTGGATTCGCCTGGTGGTGTAATGGATATCACACCGAGGTACAGACTCAGAGATCCGGGTTCGAATCCCGTCCAGGCATTTATTTTTCTTATCATACCATATTAAGCTTGCATAGCTCAATGTTAAACATTTAATTATAACATCGATAAAGCGTCACTGCTATAAAGTAAAAATGTTCTCTTTAATTTGCTTACTTGTTATAGTCAGCTACTAGATGGCAGTGCAGACCGAGTTCTCGCGACATATAGTAATAATGGAGAATGTAATACATATATAAGAAAAATAAATGTTTGAATTGGATTCGCCTGGTGGTGTAATGGATATCACACTGAGGTACAGATTCAGAGATCCGGGTTCGAATCCCGTCCAGGCATTTATTTTTCTTATCATACCATATATATATATATATTATAAAAAACGAATGAATGTCTGTCCTTTATGCATTACTACACCGTTCATCCGATTGTAATGGAGCTTTTTGCAAAATGTTCAGGAGTTTCTCGGGAAGGTTTTAGGCTATAAGAGAGTTGTAATACTCATCCCCTTTACCCTTAAAAATCACCCTTTTTAGTGAAAAAAGTGTTTTTCGGAACTTTTTGGAAGCTTAATTGACTTACGCCGCCTAAACCATAAAATATACACCAAATTAATGTACACAGAACTGAATATCTCAAAAAACTCTAAACAAACCGTGACAGCATATGTCTCTCTTTTACTGACAACTCACAGTAATTATTTTCGTCTTTCAGCTCATTTATGCCAAGAAGATCGGTATAAGTAGATTCCCGGGCAACGCCGGGTAACCAGCACGGGGTATCTAAAAATAATTACGATATAAATTTATAGTTAGTTTTGTTTTTACTTATTCAACCAAACATAGAAACACATTTTATTTATTTAGGTGTCGCCGCGTATTAACTAGTAATATTATACATATTTTTGCGCGATAGTGCATTTTGTCGTACTTACCAGCAATGGCGACCATTATTGAAATTTCAACTTCCCACATTTCGGGGTTGCCAACCTAAATAACTATACTGTAATATTACATTTACACCCACATGCGGGAAATAAAACCACTGCCCTCTAAGTATACTACACTGCTCAAAAAAATTAGGGGATATTGTAGAATAACCTATTAAGACTATGTTTTTAGGAACAGTATTAGATGCAATCACTTTCTATTACTCCAAAAGAATGTCAACAAGAGTTTGAAGTCATTACGTAACCTCTGTACCACACCAGATGTCAAAGAGATCCTGATTAGGAATATGGAAAACAAACAAAGGAACATTAACATGGTAGTATGCTGTATGGTCTCCTCGAATGGCCAGCACTGCCTCACACCTGTATGGTATTGATGCAATGAGTTCTTGGGGGATACGTGGCCACTCTTCCATAAGAGCAATGTGCAGCTCTGGAACAGTTGTGGGAGGTGCTGGTCTGCCTGCAATGCACCTGCCTAGTGCATCCCACACATGCTCAATCGGATTTAAATCCGGGGAAGAAGCTGGCCATTGCATACGCTCGATACCCTCCACTTCCAGCATGTCGTCCACCAAGCCAGCTGTGTGGGGTCGTGCACTATCGTCCATAAAAAGAAAAGAATCACCTATGGCATCAGCATAAGGCACGACAAAAGGTCGGACAATCTCCTCTCTATACTTTACCGCAGTCAAAGTACCACCTTGGATAACGTAGAGGTCCGTACGTCCACCACTACTGACTCTTGCCTAAACCATCAATCCACCGCCACCATATGGGGATCTTTCACGTTCAAAAGCTGGATTGTTTCGTGTCCCTTTTTCTCTCCAGATGAATACACGCCGACTATCACATTCCATGTTGAATCGTGACTCATCAGAAGAAAGAACTGATCTCCATTCAGCATGCCTCCACCCACGATGTTCCTTCGCCCAGTTTCTGCGATCTCTACGGTGTTGTGGAGTTAACCTGGTACACACCATGGGCCTACGGGCATAGAGACCACTTCCATGCAGTCGATTAGGGACAGTTTGAGTTGACACCCTGCGTCCTGTTGCTGATTGAAGTGTATTTCGCAGTTGAGTTGCATTCTGCTGTCTATTCCGACGGGCTGTTAACAAGAGGTAACGGTCATCCCTTGCTGTTGTTGCCCTTGGTCGACCTTGTCCGGCTCTTCTGTGAACAGTATGTTCTTTGAAAATGATTCCAAAGATTGGAAATCACGCTTTGAGACACCCCAATGTCTTGTGCCACCTCTTGTTGTGTCTGTCCAGCTTCCATCCTTCCTATGGCCCTCCAAGCCATTGGTTCAGGTAAATCACGTTGTCGAGGCATCACTGTCCCTAAGGCAAGTCATTCACTAACTGAAAACTGGACTGGATTTAAAAACAGCAACAAAACATTCACCCCCCACACCACCCTTTCACATCAACAGTACAGACACTGCCCTCTGGTGTGGTACCGAGGTTACGTAACAACTTCAAACTCTTATTTACATTATCTTGGAATAATAGAAAGTGATTGCATCTAATACTATTCCAAAAAACATAGTCTTAATAGGTTATTCTACAATATCCCCTAATTTTTTTGAGCAGTGTATGTACAGTGTATTTACAGAAAATATCCAAAAGGTAGTGTTAATTTACATTAAACGAAACAAATCGCTGCATTTTAAATGAACTGAACTTTATTTGAAACAATATAAAACAATAAATACATACTTGCCGCCATGTTATGAATAATTGTTCTCAAGGCCTCTTGTTGTTTCAAATAATAAACATTGCCCACACTATTAACGTTAGTCAATTGTTTATAATGAACGCAAATATTTTCAACAAAGACGTTATTATTTACTATTATTTATTATTTTGAAAACACCATCGCGCAAAAAATAATGTACAACGCACGTTTGTGAAGTGTTTTACAGAATCTCGGAAATTGAAAACCGAGCTGTCGCTCGGTTTTTAAACATTTTTCCTCGATTCTGTAAAAACCACTTCCTAACCTCGCATCATATTATACTCTTACTGTTTCTTACTTACTTACTTACTTACTCACTGGCACTATCGAACCCGTAGGTTCATGGCCGCGCGGACATAAGCTCTCCATACATCCCTATTGTGAGCTAATGCTTTCCAATCATTTCCTGTATAATCTCTTCTTCTTCCTTCCTTCCAAGTATTAGGCCATGGCCTGTTACGATCCCATAGAAAATTTTCCCTCCAGCGTAAATAGTTTGATCCTTCCGGAAAATTCTCATATAAGATTTGAAAGCATAATAATAGTCCCTTCGATTGGTTGCTGACCAAAGGAAGGCAAGACCAGTGATGGGGCTGCCATCTTATAGCCTCTGGTCAGGCTTTTCTGGAGAAGAAAAGAAAATAAAGGAAAGAAGAAATGGAAGAAAGAAAAGACTCCCTAGCCCTCGGATGCCCTAATAGCGTCGGGGTCGAAAAAACAAGAGTTAACCAAGGGAGGTTAGATAGTAAAGTTAAAAGAGTGCAAAACACAAGTAAGTGGAAGAAATGTTTTGCTCAGCTTACTTCCCGCAAATCATAGTTAATGTTATTCTCCCGCCTCATTCTTGGTCTACCAACTGGACGTTTTCCCTCTGGTTTACCTACGAGAAGCTTCCATGCAAGTATTCCACTCCCCATACGTTCAACGTGTCCTGCCGATCGCAGTCTACGAGACTTAACTGTTCTTATTATATCTGGCTTCCTATAAAGACCATGTAGCTCATTGTTATGAAGTCTTCTCCATTCACCTGTCTGTTCATCTCTCTATGGTCCAAAAATTTTCCTAAGAACTTTATTCTCAAATACTTGTAATCTCCTTTCCTCCCTTAAAGTAAGAGTCCATGTTTCGCGCCCATATAATATAACTGGACTATTATTGTTTCAATTATAGTGCTTTCCATGAATTATCTAATGGCACCAAAGCCATTATTTCGACACAAAAGTGACTTTCCTGGTTTCCTTCCCCTGCACTGTTCTTATATTTACTTTGTTACAGCAAGAATAATATTAACCAGAATTCTGTACACTACGTCATTTCCATTACATGATGGTTGCGACATGTTCTGGTACACTCGCCCCATTACAAAGGTGATGTCTGAAGAAAGGTATAATCTGATAAGGAAGCATTAAATTTAAGTTGATAAAGTCGGACGGTTGTAGAGTGGGTGGGAATTACATTAGCATAATGTGTAGGAAGAAGGTGAACAAAGTTGTTTGGAATGAAATATTCCACTTCATGCAAGTTTTATTTCTTACTAAATAATTCACATCCCAGCATAAATTCTTATTCAAAGAACAATAAAAGTATTTCAACCTGACATTCCTTCCTCAAATTACAATTTATGATCATTAAAAAGAAATGTGTAAATTCTTTTTTTCAAATTTAGTTTAAAAATATTAATCTAATAACAAGAACTAAAAATTCTATATGAAACTAGGTAATACCCGGCGTGCGTTGCTACGCTTAAATAAAAGGAATATTTGAGATTAAATTAAAATGTTTGGTAAACGCTGAAACGAACCAAACATGGTGGTTGCTAGTCGGTATTTAATTTCGGTTTTCAGGTAAACATCCACTTCTAATTTCGGATTTCGCTCATGTTTCGATAATACCTACCTCGGTTTATTTTAATATGATATACTGAGTTTTGTTGTGAAACATCGAAAATTTTGACCGCTAGAGCGATTATTAAATTTTCACTTCAGGTGAACTCCTACACCTAATGGATTTAGAGGGTCCAATTGTAAATCTAAACAATCGGGGCAACCAATTAGACGCACAAAAAAAAATATCAAAATCGTCCAGTCTTTTAGGAGGAGTTCAGAGACAAACAGACGTACAAGAAAATTAAATATATAAAAATATAATATAACTGATAGTAGTAGTAGTAGTAGTAGTAGTAGTAGTAGTAGTAGTAGTAGTAGTAGTAGTAGTAGTAGTAGTAGTAGTAGTAGTAGTAGTAGTAGTAGTAGTAGTAGTAGTAGTAGTAGTAGTAGTAGTAGTAGTAGTAGTAGTAGTAGTAGTAGTAGTAGTAGTAGTAGTAGTAGTAGTAGTGGTAGTAGTAAAAATATCAATAAAACTAGATATATGGTCACACATAGAAATACATTAGACAATGAAAGTAGGCAGTTAATGACAAATGAGGGAAATTTTGAAGAAGTTGCTCAATTCTTGAAATGTCTGCTATTATGTATTACAGGGACTCTTGTCGTCCGAACTCCTTTCAAAAAACGTTAAACTGAAAATATATAAAAAATATTATTCTCCCAGTTATATTATATGGATGTGAAACATGGACTCTTACTTTAAGGGAGGTGAAAAAAATATGTGTATTTGAGAATAAAGTTCTTACATATTATATAATACCGTTTCATTATATGCTGTTGAAATATTGTATAAAAATAACTCACTGGCACTATCGAAGTCATAGGTTCATGGCCGCACGGACAGAATTTTACCATACATTCCTATCCTGAGCTAATATTCTCAAACATCCCCTGTATAATCTACTTCCCTCAAATCATTCTTAATGTTATTGTCCAGCATCATTCTTGGTCTACCAACTGGGTGTTTTCACTCTTCCATTCCCTATTTGTGCCACATGTCCTGTCCATAGCAGTATACGAGACTTAGCTGTACTTATTGTATCTGGTTTCCTATAAAGACCATGTAGCTCACCGTTATGTAGTCTGTCTCTTCATGTATGTTTGGTCAAAAAATATTTCTAAGAACTTTATTCTCGAACACTGTTCTTTCTTCCCTTGAAGTAAGAGTCCAAGTTTCACATCCATATACGAGTAATATAACTGGGAGAATAGCAGATTTATATATTTTGAGTTTAATGTTTTTTGAGAGAAGTTGGGACGACAAGAGTCCCTGAAATACATAATAACACGCATTTCCAGAATTGACCCTGTGTTTAATTTCTTTGTGCATCTCATTCCTGTTTGTAATTATTGTTCCTAGGTATTTGAATTCAGCCCAATTGAGGGTCTTTCCACTTTTCAGCGGTTGCCCTTTTACCAGCCGGCTGCTGGCCCTTCACATCCACATGTGTCAATCACAGAGGTAGATGATCAACAGCCAGTGTAGGGGTGACATGTGGTTAGCATGTCGAGTCCCCCAGCCGTTATAGCTGGTTCCTCAACCTGGAGCCGCTACTTATTGTAGCTACCCAATTGCCTCACGATGCTGGGTGGGCACCGGTCCCATACTGGCCGAAATACCATGAGAAAATTTCTTCCCCCATGGAGACTCGAACCAGCGCAAGTCCCGTAGCTCTGCGCCAAGGCTTCCTACCTTAACCGCTCGGCTACGGCGCGGGACTGAATTCAGCCACTAGTTCAAAATTTCCCTTATTTGTAATTAACCGTTCATTCCCATTTATAATATATTTCTATGTGTGAACATATTTTTAGTGTTATTAATGTTTACTTCCAGTCCCAATAGTGTGTGTAAGTTGGTCCTCAGTATCTCCTCGCTATCACCTAATAATACTACATATTTAGCATAATCTAACATTTTTTTTTAAATTGCATTGAATTCTAGATAAAAGAAGAAACAAAGGTATTAGAACTGAATTAAATATTTTTAATCTTCCTAGAAAAAATATTGTTTTTATATTGTACTCCTATGTTTTCTCTTTACAGTGATTTAGGCGCTCTCCCCCTACAGGGAAGGATTTGAACAATACTAATTTAGTTACACTTGTTTTCGTATAGATGTCAGTTTGAGTGGCTCGTGGTCAGCGTTCCGCCTCATACTGACATCTAGGAAACCAAGGTAGTACTAGGACGGGAAAATTCGGTAAATGTTGCTTAGAGGCCTTTTCATTCAGGCTTAAGGATTTTTTACGAGCCTGAAAATCTTCAGACTCGGAACCCACGGCTTAAAGTCCCTCCCGGAGGATTTGCTCCTTGGATTTTTCCACCCTAAAAAATCCATCGACCACGGCTGGGTTTGAACCCGCGACCCTCGGGACCAGAGGCAAGGAGCTTAACCACTAGTCCACCGCGACCGACTAGAAAAAATAATACAATCTAGAAAAAAGCTGGAGAGAACATGTCCCTAGAATGAGAAATGAATGCATACCAAAAATTATACTTAATTACAAACCAAAAGGAGACAGGAATGTTGGTAGACCAAAAAAGAGATGGATTCAACTTTTTGAATGAGAATCTATGAGACCGGAACAAGCCACATGGGCTTAATTCATGAATGATGGTGAGTTGTAGGCCTTCTTCCGATTGAGGGTCTTTCCACTTTTCAGCGGTTGCCCTTTTACCAGCCGGCTGCTGGCCCTTCACATCCACATGTGTCAATCACAGAGGTAGATGATCAACAGCCAGTGTAGGGGTGACATGTGGTTAGCATGTCGAGTCCCCCAGCCGTTATAGCTGGTTCCTCAACCTGGAGCCGCTTCTTATTGTAGCTACCCAATTGCCACACGCTGCTGGGTGGGCACCGGTCCCATACTGGCCGAAATACCATGAGAAAATGTCTTCCCCCATGGAGACTCGAACCAGCGCAAGTCCCGTAGCTCTGCGCCAAGGCTTCCTACCTTAACCGCTCGGCTATGCCGCGGGACAGGCCTTCTTCAAGAAGTGTAAATAATTTTTTAAAAACTCTCGCTAGGGAGCACCCGCAAATTTTGAATATATATATATATACATGCATAGTGTTCTGCGCAAGAGCAGGTCTTTCACTGCAAACTCAGCATTCTCCACTCTTTCCTTAACACAGTTTTCCTTTTTGTATCCGCATATAAACCATTTATTTTAATATTGTCTATCAACTGATGTCTTTTTCTACCTCTAGCTTCCTTTCCGTTGACCATTCCTTCTAGGGCATCCGTCAGTAGCCAGTTTCTTCTTAGCCAGTGGCCAATCCAATTTATTTTCCTCTTCTTTATGAGTTCCAGTATTGTTCTTCCTTCATCCACTCTGTCTAACACATGTTTATTTTTTATTTTGTCTGTCCATTTTATACGTTCCATTCTTTTCCATATCCACATCTCAAAAGCTTCCACTCGCCTTTCCTCATTCCGTCGTAATGTTCAAAGCTCTGCACCATACAATGCTACACTCCACACAAAGCACTTCACTAGCCTCTTCTGTAATTTTTTTGCCAAAGATCCACAGAAAATGCCCGTATAATGTGGTAAATGTCTTCAGTTGAACACATTTAAATCGTGTCTGAAGTACTGCAATGGTGCGTTGGGTAGAGGCTCATCCATCAAGTTCGAAGAGTCATTTTTACTACAAAAGCTGTCAGATACGTGTATATGGGAAAAGGTATGAAAGGCCAACATATCCATCAAATCATGTGCTTTTTATTTATTTTATTTTATTTTATTTTATTTTATTTTTTTTGCATGAGATTGAAGTTGTTTGTTGGTATGACGCCATCAATTGACGTCACTTCCAAGTAAGACAAGCATCAAAACTACTCCTCTTCAATTACCACTTACCACACTTTTCCAATTGAACCTTTTAATTGAATTGCAATTTTTAATGACTTTTTTTACTGTAATTCTATTTCAACCCTGGATCAATATCATTGGCAGGAATACTACAGCCCGATTCGATTCCCAGCTTCCTCAGTTCCTCCATAATTCCATCCATCCAACGCAGTCTTGGTCGTCCCGCATTCCTTTTTCCCTCAAATTTACTTCCCATGATTGTATGAATTGTTTGAATTATATTTTTTATTTTTTATTTAGAGCCCCACCACAACCCCCGGGTTACCTCGGGCATAATGCCTTTATCCCCGGGTCTGCTCTATGTCCCTATCTATATCTCATCTTTATTGAAATACATAATAAATATACAATTCGTGTATTTGAAGTGTGTAGTTGTTACATAAAATTAAAATAAAGTGTGTTTTGTTTGTTTGTGTATGTGTGTTAGTGTGCGCGTGTATGTGACTGTGTGTTTAGTGCTTGTTTGTGTATATGTGTGTGTGTGTGTAGTAGCAGTAGTGGTATTAGTAGTAATAGTAGTAGTAGACTGGTGACGTATTTAACGCCTCTCTTGTCTCCGCTGGTCTTCTTCTCTTCTTAATCCCAAGACTCTTCTTATGTACTTGTTGAGGGATTTGAAGGCTTCCTTCCCGGTTCAGAATTCTAAGGCGGACGGTCATTGTGTTTCACCGATCATGGCTGCTTCCTCCAGCTCCTGCCTGAAGACATTGTACTTGGTACATTGATAGAGCACGTGGACTACGTCGCGTCGTCCTCTCCAGGGTTGAGACAATCACAGAGAATTATACAGAGTGATTCATAATTCCTATTACAAACTTCTTGGGATTGTAGAGGGGACTTAATAGATAAAGGTTTGGTAAGGAATCCATGTCCGGAAATGTACCATTTCGATGTAAAATAAGTTTGAAGATCTAAACACAATGGGCTGATATTGTGTATCTCTTGTTTCAGAATAAGTATTACACACTTCTAGGGGTTGTACTACAAGTGTGGTTCCACGTGGCGACCCTGTTGATCGTTGCACAAAGTGTATGTTTTCATATACACGTCCCACAAGACCTGATGTGTGCTCAATAATTTCCGCTGTCGCCAGAATTCGTGCAAGAAGATCTTCCTCCGACTCGACAGGTGTAGTACAACCCCTAGAAGTCTGTAATACTTATTCTGAAACACAAGACACGTGATGTCAGCCAAACGTGTTTCTATCTTCATACTTATGTTACATCGAAATGGTACGTTTCCGGACATCAGTCCCTTATCAAAACTTTATCTACTATGTCTCCCCTACAATCCATATAAGTTTGTAATAAAAATTATGAATCGTCCTGTATAAGGAACCCGATTTAGTGAAATATATAAAAATTAATAGATTTGTCTGTGCTGGACATTTGCCCGTTTGGTAAATAATTTTATTTATATACAGAATTTTAATGTTTACACATCTTTCTGTGCCTAAAGTTTTATTTTTCTTCTCCACTTGTCTCTCTCCATCAAATCCATGCCTTCCAGTCCTCTTGCTCTCATTCCAGTTCTTATTTCCTGCATCCACGACTTTCGAGATCTTCCTCTCCTCCTTCTTCCTGGTGGACACCATTCCAATGTTTTCCTGGCTAAACTTTCTTCTTGCATTCGTCGTACGTGCCCATACCAATTTAATTGCTTATACCGTATATAATCTACTATTGAATAACCAATATTCATTTTTTCTCTTATGACAGTATTTCTTATTTTGTCTAATTTTTAACATCATGCTGCTCTCCTCAAGAAATCCATTTCCATCGACATAAGTTTTTGTTCTAAGTTTTGTTGAATTTCCAAACTTCAGCTCCATATGTGACAGTACTTCTCACTATTGAATTATATGTTTTAACTTATTTTTCTTGGTTATATGTCTGTACCATAAGACTCCATTCATCATGGACAACAATAAAACTGTTTAAAAAGATCTGTATGGCACAACCATTACAAACCAGAGAAGTTGGAAGACATAAATTAAGATGGGAGGATGATGTCTTACAGGATATTAGAATCTCGACAGGTGTAGTACAACCCCTAGAAGTCTGTAATACTTATTCTGAAACACAAGACACGTGATGTCAGCCAAACGTGTTTCTATCTTCATACTTATGTTACATCGAAATGGTACGTTTCCGGACATCAGTCCCTTATCAAAACTTTATCTACTATGTCTCCCCTACAATCCATATAAGTTTGTAATAAAAATTATGAATCGTCCTGTATAAGGAACCCGATTTAGTGAAATATATAAAAATTAATAGATTTGTCTGTGCTGGACATTTGCCCGTTTGGTAAATAATTTTATTTATATACAGAATTTTAATGTTTACACATCTTTCTGTGCCTAAAGTTTTATTTTTCTTCTCCACTTGTCTCTCTCCATCAAATCCATGCCTTCCAGTCCTCTTGCTCTCATTCCAGTTCTTATTTCCTGCATCCACGACTTTCGAGATCTTCCTCTCCTCCTTCTTCCTGGTGGACACCATTCCAATGTTTTCCTGGCTAATCTTTCTTCTTGCATTCGTCGTACGTGCCCATACCAATTTAATTGCTTATACCGTATATAACCTACTATTGAATAACCAATATTCATTTTTTCTCTTATGACAGTATTTCTTATTTTGTCTAATTTTTAACATCATGCTGCTCTCCTCAAGAAATCCATTTCCATCGACATAAGTTTTTGTTCTAAGTTTTTGTTGAATTTCCAAACTTCAGCTCCATATGTGACAGTACTTCTCACTATTGAATTATATGTTTTAACTTATTTTTCTTGGTTATATGTCTGTACCATAAGACTCCATTCATCATGGACAACAATAAAACTGTTTAAAAAGATCTGTATGGCACAACCATTACAAACCAGAGAAGTTGGAAGACATAAATTAAGATGGGAGGATGATGTCTTACAGGATATTAGAATTAGTAACATTGGAAATTGAAAGAATTTAGAAGGAAATAGAGAAGTCTGGAAAGACATTCTGAGGAAGGTTAGGGCCCAAAATGGGCTGTCATGCCATATGCGATAACGATGATTTTTCTTGGGTATCTGGTGGTCAGTCATTTTTTATACGTGCCCTGTCTATCGCAATCTTGAAACTTTAATTGATGTAACCACATCAGCAGACTTATACAACTGATCGAGCTCACATTTATATCTTATACGACATTCTCCATTGTTACATACATACATTATGTTCTGCTCAAGAGCAGGTCTTTCACTGCAAAGTCAACATTCTCAACTCATTCCTTTACTCAGCCTTCCTTTTTATATCCGCATACAAACCGTTTATTTTAATATTGTCTATCATCTGATGTCTTTTTCTGCCTCTAACCTTCTTTCCATTGACCATTCCTTCTAGGGCATCCGTCAGCAGGCAGTTTCTTCTTAGCCAGTGGCCAATCCAATTTCTTTTCCTCTTCTTTATGAGTTCCAGCATTGTTCTTCCTTCACCCACTCTGTCTAGCACATCTCTATTTTTTATGTTGTCTGTCCATTTATACGCTCCATCCTTCTCCATTTCCGCATCTCAAACGCTTCTAGTCGTTTTTTCCTCATTCCGTAATGTCCAAGTTTCTGCACCATACAATGCTACACTCCACACAAAGCACTTCACTAGCCT
This sequence comes from Diploptera punctata, assembly GCA_030220185.1. NCBI lineage: Eukaryota > Metazoa > Arthropoda > Insecta > Blattodea > Blaberidae > Diploptera > Diploptera punctata. The sequence goes on along the minus strand of JASPKZ010007322.1, from coordinate 102,537 downwards.
CTTCCGTAATTATTTTTCCAAAAGTCCATAGAAAACGCTTCTATTCTTGTTAAAAGATTATTTTGCCATTGCATATTGGGCCTTTTTTTTTCTTAATATCTCCTTTTCAGATTAAATCAGTCTTGACAAATCGGTCTTGAACAAGGTCTATGTTCCACTGTCATATATTAATACTTGTTTGGGTCAATATACTAGGGTATTCGATAAGCGATCGCAACACTGCTATAACATCAAAATATGTATTTAGGTTGCATTTGACATTACGACACTTCATTTATAGTATCTTGTAAAGTTAACTATACTTTACCAAATCCTTGGAATACGGCGCACTCCACCTGCAGCACCATTACTGGAGATATATATATATCTCATCTGATCAATCTAGAGCTTTCTGGATATCATCTGTTGATTGAAATCGAATGTCTCGTAGAGGTTCTTTGATCTTTGAGAATAGGTTATAGTCACAAGGGCTCATGTCTGGTGAATTTGGTGGATGTTCGAGTACTTCACAATTCCACCTTCTAAACAAATTCTACTGAACATCTTTTTAGAGCGGTATTACTGAACGTGAGAAACAGTGAATGTATTCATAAATATTGCTATTTCAAGACTTTCAATATTACAGATTTATACAACAAAGACTGCTCAACAACATACTACAAGATTACAATGGTCACCACTAGGATCGCTGATTTACAACAGTGATGCTATTATTTATCGAATTTCCTAGTGTTTTTTATTTATTTTCCTAGCATAGAAGGCGCAAATGATAATAGTCCTAAACTACCATATATATATATTAAAAGAAGAATATTAAAAATGGGGACTTTATATAAACATTGAGAAAACTAAATATCTGTGTATAGCAGAAGAAATGGAAAATATAAATTTCAACAATGGAGAAGAACTAAAACCTAGTATTGAATGCACTTATTTAGGAACAAAATTAGACCATTCAGGCGATAACACAGTGTAAATTAAAAATATAGTCGCACAAACAAAACGAGCAATAAATGCTTTAAACTCTATTTGGTGGAGCAAAAATATTACAAAAAATAGAAAATTACAAATATATCAAACCATAATTCAGAGCATTTTAACATATGGTGCTGAAGTCTGGCAAATTCCTACAAGGGAAATGAAAAGAATTTTAAGTACAAAAATGGATGTTTTAAGAAGATCGGCTGGAAAATCTAGAATGGACAGAAGACGAAATAAATAAATAAGGGAAATTATGGGTGTACAAGAGGAGCCAGACATCATAGACATTATAGAAAAGAAAAGATTACAGTTGTATGGCAATGTCAAAAGAATGTCAGAGCAAAGATTGTCTAAAATTGTTATGGAATGGATACCAATGGAAAGGAGGAAGAGAGGAAGACCGAAGAAAACTTGGATAGAAGGGGTACAAGTAGCTATGAATATCAGAGCAATGGAGGAAGATCAATGGATGGACAGAGAGGAATGGCGTTTGGTTTCCGGAAGACGGTGGCAGCTGCCATGATACCGGATGATATATATATATATATATATATATATGCACAGTTTATCGGCAAATGTACCACAAATAGGTCAATTAAAACCTACAGTGAAAGATTTTTTTTTTATCTTGTGCTCTCCAACTCACTGTGTGTCCATAACACCTTAACTCTGAAATTACTTTTATTAATCATATTATAACTTTCGTTATTATTCTTATTATTATTATAAATATGATTATTATTATTATCATTATTATTATTACTCACTCACTGGCTCTATCGAACTCGTAGTTTAGTGGCCGCGCGGACATAAGCTCTCCATACATCCCTGTCCAGAGCTAATGTTTTCCAATAATTTCCTGTATAATCTACTTCCCTCATCATGGATAATGTTATTCTCCTACCTCATTCTTGGTCTATCAACTGTAAGTTTTCCTACAAGAAGATTCCATGCAACTCTTTCATACCCCTAAGTGCCACATGTCCTGTCCACCGCAGTGTACGAGACTTCACTGTTCTTATTATATCTGGTTTTCTAATAATAACAATAATAATAATAATAATAATAATACTTATTATTATTATTATACTTATTATTATTATACTTATTATTATTATTATTATTATTATTATTATTATTATTATTATTATTATTATTATTATTATTATTATTATTATTATTATTATTATTAGTAAGGACCTTTCAGGTCTGTCGCGCCATGGAATTATATACATATATATATATATATTATTAGTATCGTTATTGTTCTAATTATTACTCAAGAGTATTATTATTTTATTGCTATTATTTTGTTGTTATTAAACATACAACAAAAATTTAAGTAGGCCTATATATAAGTGGATTTCTTGAGGAGAGCAGCAAGATGTCCAAAATTGTAAAAAATATGAAATAAATTCATACAAGCATAGTACATAAATATTACATACTCAATAGTAGATTGTATAAGATACAAGCAATTAAATTGGTATGGGCACGTACGACGAATGCAAGAAGAAAGGTTACCCAGAAAAACATTGGAATGGTGTCCACCTGGAAGAAGAATGAAAGGAAAACCTCGAAACTCGCGGATGCAATAAATAAGAACAGGAATGAGAACAAGAGGACTGGAGGACATGTAGTGGATGGATAGGGACGAGTGGACAAGGAAAATAAAACTTTAGGCACAGAAAGATATGTAAACATTGAAAATCATTATAAAAAATGAAATTATCACTATTACTTACTTACTCAGTGGCACTATCGAACCCGTAGGTTCATGGCCGCGCGGACATAACCTCTCCATACATAAGCTCTGCATACATCCCTATCCTGAGCTAATGCTTTCCAATCATTCCCTGTATAATCTACTTCCCTCAAATCATAGTTAATGTTATTCTACCACCTCATTCTTGGTCTACCAACTGGGCGTTTTCTCTCTGGCTTCCCTACAAGAAGCCTCCATGCACGTCTTTCACTCCCCATATGTGCCACATGTCCTGCCCATCGCAGTCTACGAGACTTAAATGTTATTATATCTGGCTTCCTATAAAGATCATGCAGTTCACTGTTAAGTAGTCTTCTCCATTCACCTGTCTGTTCATCTCTCTTTGATCCAAAAATTTTCCTAAAAACTTTATTCTCAAAAATTCATAAACTCATTTCTTACTTAAAGTAAGAGTCCATGTTTCGCACCCATATAATATAACTGGTAGAATAATAGTTTTATATATTTTCAGTTTAACGTTTTTTGAAAGGAGTTGGGACTTCAAGAGTCTCTGCAATGAATAATAACACGCATTTCCAGAATTGAGCCTATGTTTAATTTCTTTGTGCATCTCATTCCTATTTGTGATTATTGTTGCTAGGTATTTGAATTCAGCCACTTCCTCAAAATTTCCCTCATTTGTCTTTAGCTATCCATTTCCATTATATAATGCATTTCTACGCGTGACCATATATTTAGTTTTATTGATATTTGCTTCCAGTCCTAATTTCTTAGTGTTACTCAATAGTGTGTGCGTGTTGTCCTTTCGTATCTCCTCGCTATCATTATTATTATTATTATTATTATTATTATCATTATTATTAGTATTATTATTATTATTATTATCAGCATTATTATTATTATCAGCATTATTATTATTATTATTATTATTATTATTATTATTATTATCAGCATTATTATCATTAACGTTATTAAAGTTGGATTTCTACAAGAGATTGAAGAAATCCAACTATGATGGTATGGACATGTAAAGAGAAGAAGGGGCTCAGAAACAAACACAGAAGTATTGAAATGGATACCTCCTGGAAATGGGAAACGTGGCAGACCAAAGGCAACGTGGATAAAGGGTATTCGAGACAACATGAAGAAGAGAAATATGACAGAAGCAGACACGCAAGACCGGGAAGTATGGAAGAAAAAAAAATGTATATTTTGGTTGAGGGTACCTGTGTAAATAACAGAAACAATCCTGAATAAAAAAATATTATACTATTATTATTACTATTGTAATTATTATTACTATTAATATTAATTTTATTATTATTTTTATCATTATTATTATTATCATTGTAGTTGTTGTATGAGGGCGTGTCTTAGAGCCAGGAACACTTGTGCTGATATTTTGTCACAAAGGCAGATTGATTGGCGCACACTTTAAAGTCTTAGGCACAGAGGTTCGATACCGGGCTATGAGAGGTCTATTGTTGGTTTGATGGAAGAGAAATGGTCTCTTACCGGAGGTTGTAACATTTCAGGACCATTTATCTTCATCATTGACAGCCGAGTACAGTCTGATCACATCATCTTTATATCACGTCCTGCACGCCACTTAAACTATATACTGGGTGTCGTACAAATTCACAAGCAGTTGTATGTATTTACGCTATTCTTCACAACAAGTGACGTGACTTTTTTATTTCCTTCGTAAACTCCTGTCAACTTTTATTCTTAGGGTTCCATTTCTCAAATTATTTCCGCACCATTTACAAAGATTTTTACATTTTTGTAACGTTTATTTCTATATATTTTTCTATGATATTTAACTATATGAAGTCATATTGATTTTAACGAAAATTCTGAGCAAAAACAAATTCGTGTTCCAGTGCAGCCAACATAGAATTTAGAAATTATACTATCGCCAATTTACGGGGTAGACAATTACTCTACTGAGTGCCCCAAGACGGATTCTGCGTAGAAAATAAATGCAGGGGATTCTTTGCAACATGTGACACGAAACATATTTCTAAGTTCCAATAATACACCATGCGCATGTGTTAACAAACACTTAGCGGTTTACACTATGGAGTCACGAGATACAGCAAACTTATACACGATATATCTGCCATTTTTAACTACAAGGCACACAAATCGAAGCCAGTATCCAACAATGTCAACCCACTGTAAGGAGCACATGGACTCCTTGCAAGAATTAAAATCTGAGTGAAATGAGGCGGTACGCCGTGCGGACAGCAGGTAGTGAGGGTTATCCAATCTACCAATTCAGGAGTTGTATTACATTCCTATATTTTAAATGAGAGATTTGGCTCTGGATTTCATTGCCTTGCAGTTAAAAAGGGCAGTTATTTTTTTACATTGCCTTTGTACATCACAACGCTTCTCCAGAAGAAATTTGAAGGTAGATTTCGACATGCAATTGTTGACAGTTCCCTGCTTAGTTTACGCATTTAAGATCTCTTCCGAGCTAAGTTGCAGTTGTAATGTAAACAAACAAGATGTATGGCTGTATTTTCATTGCTGGAATAACCGTTTTACCTTTAAGAATGTAAGAAAATGGTGTTCACTCTCCAACACTAGAAATAAATAAAATGAAAAATAATAAAATTATATATTATCTAGCACATATAACGTTATATGGGATAACCTTAAAATATATAAATTTTTCGTAAGCCCATGTTATCCCTTTACAGAGATTTAGGCGCTCTCCCCCTACATGGAAGAATTTGAACCATACTAATTTAGTTACACTTGTTTTCGTATAGATGTCATTTGAGTGGTCCGTGGTCAGCGTTCCGCCTCATACTGATATATAGGAAACCAAGGTAGTACTAGGACGGGAAAAGTATTTGATAATTGTTAAGTATTTATTTAAATACGCAAAACAGTAACATTATGGCACCGTTACACAATATTGTGATGCTGACTGTTATTTTCTGCACAGAGTATATTACTTAGTCTATGATTTTCTCTCTTCTTCCCAGCGATAATCTACTAACCCACTTGTTTGGGTTATCGCTGGTTGCAACGACGTTAGGAAGAGATAACTAAGTGTACATTAATTTTTAATAAACGTTTGGGAATTTGAATATCATTAATATCCATCCATAATAATTCTGCCCGAGGGCAGGTCTTTCACTGCAATCATAGCATTTTCATGCTATGCTTTGCAGCTTTACTAGAGAATTATAGGTGTGATAGCTTCCCGTTGCTTTTCACATTATTAATATATTTCTTTAAAATTGATTTGGGGATTTATTACAAAGATTGGTCATACAAATTTCACAGCGATATGCTGCCATCTAGCGAAAGCTGTATAAACTTTAGTATGCTTCAAACAGCGATAACCCACTTGGCAAGAAAAATAATTCGTTTGTGGCGAGCATAGATAACCCACTAGGCAAGGATGGTAATCGATAAGTGGTTCGATGGCGGGTTATCGCTGGTTCTATAAACTCTGGGGGGGGGCACGCCGTAGCGTAGTGGTTAAGGCACTGAGCTACAAGCCTGAGGGTCGAGGGTTCAAGTCCCGTTGGGGTCAGGATTTTTAAACTGACCCAAACCCTCTGGCGGCACTATGACCCTGGAGTCGACTCAGCCTCTAACGGAAATGAGTACCAGACGCTTGTTCTGGGGGTAAAGGCGGCCGTCACGCAGGGCTGACAACCCGGCTTATGTAAAGTGCCGATTGCCTAGAAAAAGTGGGAGCCTTAACTTCCTACTACCCCAAGGGCCTCCGGGCCTGTTGTGGGATCACTTTACTTGCTTACTATAAACTCTGGTGCATGCGAACTGTTGTTCTATAGGACTTAGAATATATATTGTGTGAGGTAAACTGCTGTTTCTCCAAAAAATTATTTTGAACGTTTTCAAGCAGTTTAATGAAAAAATATCCTACATTAGCCATCGAGGATGTGGTGAAAATAACAGCAGACTTTATAGGTGAGTCAGAAAGGACCGTAAATTCTGCTCGTAATGATATTGCAAAGAAAGGATATCTATCGACATCATGGGAAAATGTAAACGTCTGATTAGTAAGCCCATGTTATAATTAAAATTTGACATTTAACAATGAAGGCTTATTACATGTAAAGGAAAAGTAAATGTTTGTGCTGGGATTCCTGGATAGCGTAACTCGTAGCGCACTAACATACCATATATATATATATATATATATATATATATTATCATAAATAAAAAAGAAATGGAAGTTCCTAATTAATGATTACTTACTTACTCACTGGCACTATCGAACCCGTAGGTTCATGGCCGCGCGGACATAAGCTCTCCAACCATCCCTATCCTGAGCTAATGCTTTCCAATCATTCCCTGTATAATCTACTTCCCTCAAATCATAGTTAATATTGTTCTCCCACCTCATTCTTGGTCTACCAACTGTGCGTTTTCCTTCTGGCTTTCCTACAAGAAGTTTCCAGGCACGTCTTTCATTCTCCATACGTGCAATATGTCCTGCCCATCGCAGTCTACGAGACTTAACTGTTCTTATTATATCTGGCTTCCTATAAAGACTATGTAGTTCATTGTTATGTAGTCTTCTCCATTCACCTGTCTGTTCATCTCTCTTTGGTCCAAAAATTTTCCTAAGTACTTTATTCTCAAATACTTGTAATCTCCTTTCCTCCCTTAAAGTAAGAGTCCATGTTTCGCACCCATATAATATAACTGGCAGAATAATAGTTTTATATATTTTCAGCTTAACGTTTTTTGAAAGGAGTTGGGACATCAAAAGTCTCTGCAATGCATAATAGCACGCATTTCCAGAATTGAGCCTATGTTTAATTTCTTTGTGCATCTCATTCCTATTTGTAATTAATGATACCATCTTAAATTGTATTCAGTCTTATTTCCTGTAAATTACAATGTTACCTAAAAGCAATGTTTCTATTGATGACAGTTCCGTACACAAATTACCCATATTGCTGATAAACGTAGCACGACGGTTCCCTCAATAGACGAAGTAATACCTTATGTAAGTTTGTTTACAGTACAACTGGGACTTAGCTCGGATAGGGTATAATGGATTATAATATTGTCTAGTATTTATATAGGTCTCTATAATTATTAAGTACGTGTGTATGTCACTGAACTCCTCCCAAACGACTGGACCGATTTTGATGAAATTCTTTTGTGTGTTTGAGTGGGACCCTGGATGGTTTAGATTCACAATTGGACCCTGTAAACTCATTAGGTGTAAGAGTTCACCTGAAATGAAAATTTCAAAATCGCTCTAGTGGTCACAATTTTCGATATTTCACCACTAAACTCAGTATATCCTAGTAAAATAAACCGAGGTAGGTATTATCCAAAAATGAGCTAAATCCGATAATTAGAAGTTGAGTTTTACCTGAAATCAGAAATTTTCTCGACAACTAAATTTTTTCTGTCGTTAATAGTTTTTGTTTTATCTGACTTTTCTGTCTTGTACATTTTATATTTCAATCGTTAAATCTTAATTGAACCAATTTTTGTAAATAATTATATTGTAGACGTACCGTGTAATATTTACTTTAATTGTAGTTTAGATGTAAGAATAACTTTTTGTATTTTGTAACCTGGCTGAGTGGTAGACAATGCCTTAAAGCCTTAACTCTGCCAGGTAAAATAAAGCTATTTTTATTATTTTTTTAAATTGCGGATGAGCCCATGTAGGACTACTCAAAGTACTTAGAGGCGTTTCTTTGAGCCCAAATTTCTTTCATTCTTTTGCTATGAGCTTGTATTCTCTCATCTGTCCAAGTTGTACCAGTTTTTTTCTTCGGTTTGTCCTCTTGGTCAACTTGCCACTTATTCACCTTAATTCTAAATATATCTCTGTTTGGGATATCTTCTTTAGTAATTCCTGCCAGTTTTAAGTCCTTTTTGACTTCATCAATCCACTTCATAGTAAATCCACTGGAACTTTACTTATGTTTTATTATTATTATTATTATTATTATTATTATTATTATTATTATTATTATTATTATTATTATTATTTATTATTATTATTATTATTATTATTAAAAACTGACTTAGCAATCGCCATGTTTGTTTCGTCTCAGCATATAACATTAACCTTGAATATTTAATTTGTTTAGGCGTAGAAGTGCATTCCGAGTAATATTTATAATTGTTGAAACATGGAGTAAGGTCGCTTGGGAAGGGTGTAGCGTGGGGGAAGGTCCAATGAAGGGAGAGCGGATGGTTTCTCATAAACCACAATATAAAATGATTTTGTAATTGCATTGTGCACAACTGGATGTCATTACAGACTGGGGCTGGATTCAGTCGGTGGCAAGTTTCAAATGAAATTACTCTCTGCTCCAATTTCTGAAGCCGTGTCCGAGCCTTTCAAATAACCACGTTTGCTTCAGACTCACCATATTTCATTTTGCAACTGTTCTCTAGCCGCCAAGTTCTCCATTAAGAGGATTCTTTTGTTCAGGGAGAAAAATCAACTTTAACCCTTTAATTCGCAATATATCCTATAGGATATATCAATTAGTTTATTTTATTTCATTGCACCGTATTGGTGCTGGATCAAACCATTGTTGTTGATAAATATTTTGAATAGAAAACATAGACTGCTCAAATTAAGATATCTTTGCCCGGGCCCATAAAAAGCAAAGATTAATTCAACTTTCTTTAATAAATTATCAAACATGTAATGTGTAGTAAGCTACAAGCTATAATTGTATAAGCTTTAAGGAAAGAGGAACTCACATACGCTTGAGTTTTGGAATTTTACTTTCATATCTGACATAGGCTAGCTACTAAATAAATAGGACAAAGTACTTAAAATAGACAACTAAAGTTTTAATGCGAGTCAAAAAGATATAGTCAGATATAACATTGAAAATAAATGAATAAATAATTAGTTTGACAAAGAAAATAATGCTATCATTGATCATCTATACAAAAGTAATATTAATAAACATACATACATTTACACTCACACTAGTCCAGCCTAGGGTTGGGGTATACGGTCCTTACGGCCCCACCCTGGTCTAAAGGACTAACAAACCAAACTATCTCTTCTGAGTTATACTGACCAGACTTCGACGATAACTCAACAGATGATGATCTGATGTTAGAAAACACAGCTATTTATGAGAGTTCACAAGGAGAGGGGAGAATGCGCGATAGCACACGGCGCGTACTAGGAAGGGAAGGGGTAGGTAGGAGAGCATTTGACACTGTTCACAAAGATCACACACAAAATGGAGACGCGATGACGTATAGGTTGCGCAGCATGACGTAATCCCTGTATCGAAATATTGATTTCGGTACATCATATTTTTAACAAAAGAGGAGAAAATGAACGAGTAGAAATTACTTAAATGTGTGTTTACAATTACAACAATATACCCAATAATAATAGTTATGAATGATATTGTTTTCAGTGCGGTCCGCAACATTCAAATAACTGACACGAGAAGTTAGTGTTTTGCCAAAGACCTGGAGCATCCTCGCAAAACAGCATAAACGAAGAATACAAATTATACAGAATAAGTGCTTGAAAATAATTTTTCAAGCACCGCGATTCACGAGGATTACAGACCTACACAACGTAGCGCAACTTCCCCATATTGATGCCATGATAACTGAAAATGTAAGCAAGATGTACAAATTTACATCTTTGCATACAAATTTTATGGTACGCAGTATGGGACGCTTGCCTCAGTGGCGTGCTGTACATAGAAACATATTCACCCGATTTACCCCTCATTAAATCCAGCCAGAGATTTGGTAATGTGCTCTCACCTGGAGTAGCGTGGCTCATTCCACAATGCTGGATTTCCGACTCTCGGCTTGAAAGCAATGTGGTTTCTGATGCCCTGCTTCAGGTCATCACATCCCTATCTATGTCCAATTTTCATCACCATTCGCACGCGAACGCTAGCGCCGCCAAATAGGCTCGGGTTAAGTGAACTACAATCCCGTAATGATAGCCACTGTTAACTTAGCTGCCAAAGAGCCCTAGTGGGTTCTAACGTACGCAGTACACTGGGCGAAGCTAGACTTCGCTTTATCCAGTCCAGTCCAGTGCTTTGCCAATTTAACGGTTAAAAAACTATAGGCTATATCTGATTGTAATTCTCACTTGATTTTAAGGCATTTATCACTTTTTTTTTTTTTGGAAAAGATCAACATATATTTCATCATCGTCATCTAAGTTCATTCACGAATTTAGGCCATATGTTGACCTGTTTCGGCCTCAATAGAAGAAAAATCTAAACGTCTTTTGAGTGGACATCCTGGTCTTTTTCATCCTGCAAGTTGATAACTAACTAACTAACTCACTGGCAATATGGAACCCGTAAGTTCATGGCCGCGCGGACATAAGCTCTCCATACATCCCTATCCTGAGCTAAAGTTTTCCAATCACTCCCTGTATAATCTACTTCCCTCAAATCATGGTTAATGTTATTCTTCCACCTCATTCTTGATCTACCAACTGGGCGTTTTCCTTCTATTTTTCTTACAAGAAGCTTCCATGCACGTCTTTCATTCCCCATTCGTGCCAATCGGAGTCTACGAGACTTAACTGTTCTTATTATATCTGGCTTCTTATAAAGACCATGTAGTTCAGAGTTATGTAAGTCTTGTCCATTCACCTTTCTGTTAGTTTCTATTTGATCCAAAAATGTTCCTAAGAACTTTATTCTCAAATATCCTGCAGGTTGATAGCTTAACATTTGTTTGGGTACCTTGTGATCCTCCATTCGATGAACATGTTTCATCCATCTTGACTTATAATCAGAAATTTTGTTTTCTAAAAGTTCCATGTGTAATTTTTCTAAGATGTCTTCATTTTTTTAATGATCTACTAGTGTGTATCTCATTTCGGCAGATCTAAGTCTCTGTATATCCTTCTGTTTCAATGTCCATACTTCGCTACCATATAAAAGAGCCAATGTTTTATATATTATAATTATTTGATAACTAACTAACTCACTGGCACTATCCAAAACGTAGGTTCATGGCCGCGCGGACATAAGCTCTCCATACATCCCTATCCTGAGCTAATGTTATCCAATCATCCCCTGTATACGTAACCAAGGTTGAAAAAAATAACTTAGTTTACGGAGTTCCTGCGTGACGGACTTTTTTATGATATTTAAAAAACATAAAATTTATACCAGTTGTGGCTGTCACCCTCAACGAATTATCTAATCAAGTAATCCCACTACAGGCCTCAGGAGGCCCATGGGGTAGTAAGAGGTTAAGTCTCTCACTTTTTCTAGACAATCGGCACCTGATCTCAGCAGGGTTGTCAGCCCTGCGTGACGGTCGCCTTTACCCCCAGAACAAGCGTCTGGTACTCTTTTCAACTAGAGGCTGAGTCAGCCCCAGGGCCATAGTGCCGTCAGAAGGTTTGGGGCGTTTAAAAATCGTGACCCCACCGAGACTTGAACCCTCGACTTTCCGGCTTATAGCGCAATGCCTTAACCACTACGCTACAAATCCGGGCTCTAATGATAACAAACAAGTTCACTCTTGCAACTGCAGCACTCTATGTACGGTAGATAAAATACAGATGTTCCCTGTGCTGGAATGTAAGAGAGTGAATGATGAATCATTCAAATCAGCTCACATCATGGGACTTGCTAATGGTAGCATTATTGTCACCGTAGTCCTAAATCGTTGCTTTTTTTATAAGGAAGTTGGAGTGGCATGAGAGGTCATTGTTTTAACGAATTATATATATATATATATATATATATATATATATATATATATATATATATATATATACGGGTTTTTACAGCTGCTGCCGTCTTCCCGTGCCAAACCTCCAAAGCCTACGATCTTGGGCATCTTCGATGCTTAGCCCTCTAGCTTGCATTACTGTCTTCATGTTTTCCTTCCATGTTAACCTTGGTCTCCCTCTTTTCTTCTTTCTGTTCGGATGCCATTCATATAGTTGCTTCGGCCATCGCTCATCTTCCATTCTTAAGACATGTCCTAACCATTTTAATTCCTTCTCCTCAATTCTTTCAATTATGCTTTCTTCTGCTTCCATATATATTTCTTCTGTACGTGTGTTTGTCACTGAACTCCTCTTAAACGACTGGATCTATTTTGATTAAATTTATTGTGTGTGTCTAATTGGGTCCCTCTATGGTTTAGATTCACAATTGGACCCTCTAAAACCATTAGGTGTAGGAGTTCACCTGAAGTGAACATTCAAAAATCTCTCTAGCGGTCACATTTTTCGATGTTTCACAAAGAAAATTAATAGGGCCTATACCGTATTAATATAGACCGAGGTAGGTATTATCCAAAAATGAGCGAAATCCGACAATTAGAAGTGGATGTTTACCTGAAACCCGAAATTAAAAAACAGCCTAATTGACTGGACCGATTTTGATGATTTTTTTAGTGGGTCCCTGGTTGGTTCATATTCACAGTTGGACCCGGTAGGTGGCGCTGCGATCGGATTATAGGAATTGCTTGTGTCAGATGTAATAATATCATCATTACCGACAATATTCTTCGCGACAACAATGTGACGTCATAATGCACGTTTCTTGAACCACAACAGTTGGAAATGAGAGGTTTTGTTACGAACTTATTTAATAATGCTCAATTACGTCTTAATTACTGAATTTTATGGTAAAAAAGTAACTTATATTTGTATCTCCGACCATGACACGTGAATTGAAAGTTCGGGAAAGAAAACTTCAGCTGGGTACACTTGTATTTGTACAAAATATTCAGCTAGACTTTCGGAACTGGTACCGTTTTCAAAACTGTCCATTGTGTATTGAGTATTGTATAGTGGGTTGATCTGGTAGGGTGTGTTCTCGTTCAGCAGGTTATCGTGTTTTGTTTGTTTCATAATTTCTATTTATTCTAACATGTTAATTTTTCTGTTGTCGTTTTCTTTATGCATTATATTTTGTTAAACTGATGACCTTAACGTATTTTTTGCTGATTATGAAGAGATTGGATACATTTTTTGTCTAAGACTTAAGTATAGTCTGCATAAAGTATCGTCTTAAGAATCGTTTATTTGACACGAAACTGCGAAACAATTCATTGCGACACTAACTCACTGACACTTTCGAACCCATAGGATCATAGCCGCGATAATATAAGCTCTCCACACATCCCTATCATTAGCTAATTTTTTCAGTCATCTCCCGTATAATCTGCTTCCTTCAAATCATTGATAATGTTATTCTTCCACCTCATTCTTGGTCTACCAACAGGGCGTTTTCTCTCTGATTTCCTACAAGAAGCTTAAAGCTCCTCTTTCTTTCCCCATTTGTGCACATGTCCTGTCTAACACAGTCTATGAGACTTAACTGTTATTATTATATCTGGTTTCCTATAAAGATCATTTAGCTCATTGTTTTATAGTCTTCCCCATTCACCTGTCTGTTCATCCCTCTTTGGTCCAAAAATTTTCCTAAGAACTTTACTCTCAACTATTCCTAATCTCCTTTCCTCCCTTAAAGTAAGAGTCCATGTTTCACATCTATATAATGTAACTGGAAGAATAACAGTTTTATATATATTTATTGTTTTCCTCTCCTATTATTTTAATGAAACAATGAAACTATTGAGGTTGTTCTGATGAAAAGATCTTTGAAAAATATTTACACATCTTCACCGATCTTTGTCTACCACTCAACCAGGTTAAAAAGTTTTAAATTACAAAAAATACTCTTACATCTAAATTACAATAAACAAAATTAATGGAATATCTACAATACAAAATATATTGATTTAATGAATGAAATATAAAAATGAGAGAAACATTATTAATGACATAGAATTAATTTAGTTCTCCAGAAAATTATTAATTATTAATAATATGTAATTTTGCGGTAGAATTGCTGCCGATAAATTTACCCATGCCTGACTGGTCGAAGGTGATTAGGCAGACGAAAAAAAGTAAATTGGTCGAAAGAGTGACGATCTTTCACCATAAAAATACAACCGACAAGAAATGCGGACATGGGTTCTATTGGGGTAAAATTTTCCGGAGGTCAAATAGCCCCCCCCTTCGGTACTCCGGGCGGGGATACATCAGGGAACCCATGCCAAAGGCTCAAACACAGGGACATGTTCCTAGGATCATGGAATGTTAGCACTTTATATGATTTGAGGAAGTAGATTATACAGGGAATGATTGGAGAACTCTAGTTCAGGATATGGATGTATGGAGAGCTTATGTCCGCGTGGCCATGAACCTATGGGTTCGATAGTGCCACTGAGTTAGTTAGTTACAACGTGTAATTGTATAAGTGTGACTTAAAAGTGTTAAGTGTGCAAAATCCCTGATATATTGAGGGAGGGAATTCTAGGAGCGGGCAGAGGCTACTGTGAAATAAGTAGAATAAGAGGAAGTGCTATGAAGAGGGCTTATTAGTTGACTGTTACATAGTGTGAGGTCTGGTGATCTAAGTGGTTAATCGATTTTACCACGCCTTACAACCACTCTTCAAAAATAAGTAATTTCAAGTCGTTTATAGACATGATACTGGACAAGATGTATTCCCTAGTTAGCAAATTACCTCAAGCAGTAGTGTTTGAGATTATATTCTGAAGGACCCGTATTCAAACCCCAGTTTCAATCAATTTGACTACTTTCCTTGCTACCATGTACAGTGGTAAATGACTTATGCCGCATCCTGTACATATATGCAGCGTGTTCATAATGCTTGCGTTAGATTAATTTTCAACATCCACCGTTATCCGAACACTTTAAGAACTTCTCTTTGCTCCTCCTTACTGACTCACGTATATTACACTCCTTTTCACTTCTTTTCAAGATTCTGAATTCTTACATTCCTAGTTACCTGGCGTCCGGATTTGAGAAGTTATCTTCTTACTAACAATCCCTCTTCATAGCACTACCTCTTATTCTACTTCCTTCCCAGTAACCTCTGTCCGCATCAGGAATTCCCTCCCTCAAGATATCAGGGGTTGCAGCACTTTTGGTACTTTTAAGTTACGCTTATACAATTAATTAAAGATCTTACAAAATTGCAGGAAACAATGAGCATCATGGAGGAATGGTGCAATGAGAATAAATTCGAAATAAATGGAGAAAAGATCAAAGTGTTGATTTTCAGAAACGACAGAAGAATACCGGAAACATCACAAATCTTCATACAGAACAGGGCATTGAAAATTGTATCGGACTACAAATATCTAGGCATGACATTGCAACCGAGTGCAAAATGCTATACAAATCACATCACAGAAAGAGCAACACAAGCAGTGAGAGCAATGCACGATATAAAAAATACCACATCTCTGAGCCTAAAAACGGTAATGGCAGTATTCGAAACCAAAATAATTCCAATACTAACTTATATCTATCTTCGGGTTTTTACAGCTGCTGCCGTCTTCGCGTGCCAAACCTCCAAAGCCTACGGTCTTGGGCATCTTCGATGCTTAGCCCTCTAGCTTGCATTACTGTCTTCATATTTTCCTTCCATGTTATCAAATACTCCGCCATGGCCGGTCCCAAGCCCGGATGAGAAAGGAGGAGGAGGAGGAGTAACAACTTCGTTAAAAAACCAGGGCTCAGTTGGCTCCGACTGATAGTACTCTGTAAGGGCCCCTAGCCAGGGTTACGGTGAAGACTTCAACGGCAGAGTCGGCGCAGAAGGAGTCCTTCATCATGGCGGATCTGGCGGAAGAGGCAGCCCTATCTCTAAGGGAAGTAGAGAAACGCTGCCTTGCAGTGAAGTGGGATCTTCAAAGGCTATGGGAGGAAAACCCAGACAGAAATTTTCCTGGTCCTCCAGGTTGGGGGTTTATGCTGTGGGCCAGCTCCCCACACATTAGAAAAAAAAAAACAAAATGCTAAAAGACCAAATCAATCAAAGCTGGACAGAAAAAAGTACGAAAGACAAATCCAATACTAACTTACGGAATAGAAATAATCGGAGAACATCTAACAGTGACTGATCTAAAAACACTATAAAAAAATAAAAGCCACTTACTTTAAGAAGGCGATTGGAGTCTCCAAGAAAACGCGATCCAGACTTGTATATTTGCTCGCAAGGGAGACCTTTCTCATTGAAAACCTAGGGACAAAATTTGATATTGCCTAGTACAAAAGCTTCGGACCGACTTTTAAGAAGACTTAGGAAGAAAAGAGAAGAAACTCCAACAGAATTCTACAGCACAGGAGCAATGCTAGACCGAGAATGGACAAGAGAAAACTTCGAATTGCGACACGTAATAACAAGACAGGCAGTCCATGGGTTTCACCATCTCATTTGCAAGACCAAAACATACCACGAACCAAACCAATCATGCCAGTGTACATTGTGCAACAAAACATATGAACGCTACCATATCAAAAAATAGGACAAAATCAATAAACCAATATGCAAAGCACAAACAGTAACATTTGATTTTAATCTTAATGGTCATTTGGCTGCTATAAGAATAATACAAAAAAAAACTTGTTAAATAATTATTTTTTCTCTACGGTTAAATTTATTTTATGTCATTAATAGCTTTTTTCTCATTTTTCTACCTTGTATGTTTTATTCGTTAAATGTAGATTAAATCAAAATATTTTGTAAACAATAATTATATTGTAGACATACTTGTGATATTTATTTTTTATTGTGATTAGATGTAGAACTCATTTCTGTATTTTTTTACCTGGTAGTGGTAGACAAGGCCTTAAGCCCTTAACTCTGCCACGTAAATAAAGCTATTATTACACTGGTAACGTGATTTTTGTCTCATGAGTACCAATAGTTGTACCTAATGCAGTTTTTTATCGTGTTTTCAAGTATGTACTCGGAATTTCTCCATCACCCACAGTTTTTTATTTAAATTTAAATTAATGGATTTAATAATAATTTTTTTCATAAACTTTTTCGTACATTTGTCCTATAATATATGTGTAATTATTATAATATCTATAAAGGTCCCGGTTGGCCAAATAAAACCAAATGAGCTAACTCAGATTTCAGCTATTGAAAAATATATCAAGGCAAATGGAATCCTAATATGCTGGCCGATTATTGTTGGACCATCAAGAGGGATGCTCCACAGGCGAAATATAGCAGGAAATCGTCATTTCTTACTTTCTAGGTGAGTCCGAATGTTCGAATATTGTGTAGTTACAAATATAGAAAAAATTAAAGTGTTTGAAATTATAAATTCCTGTCTATCGGAAGTCTTGCGTGATGGAGAAAAACCGATATCATATTTGAATTCAGGAGAAAAAAAATACTATCAGAATCACGTATTTTTCTTTTTGAGACAAAAAAAAAGTTTTTTTTGTCAAGTGTTATTATTGTTATTATTATTACTATTATTATTGTTATTATTATTATTATTATTATTATTATTATTATTATTATTATTTTAAATTGCAAATATATATTTCAATAGTGACAAGTACTGTAACATATGGAGCTGAAGTTTGCAAATTCAACAAAAACTTAAAACAAAAACTTATGTCGATGGAAATGGATTTCTTGAGGAGAGCAGCAAGATGTTCAAAATTAGAAAAAATAAGAAATTTTGTCATAGACAAAAAATGAATATTATATATTCAACAGTAGATTATATAAGATACAAGCAATTAATGTTAAACGATTCCGGGCTATGTAGCCGTGGTCTATAACTGGTATTTCTTCCAGACGTTTCTCCCTCAACTGCGAAGGGCATCTTCACTGGCGAGTGCTTCTAGGTGATGTTACCGTGTCATAGACTCGGCTGTAACATCACCTAGAAGCACTCGCCACTGAATATGCCCTCCGCAGTTGAGGGAGAAACGTATGGAAGAAATACCAGTTATAGACCACGGCCACATAGCCCGGAATTTTTTAACATTATGATTACCGGCCGTGAAAGCCTGCATTCCACAATCAAGCAATTAAATTGGGATGGGCATGTACGACGAATGCAAGAAGAAAGGTTACCCAAGAAAACATTGGAATGGTGTCCATCTGGAAGAAGAAGGAATGGAAGACCTCGAAACTCGTGGATGCAAGAAATAAGAACAGGAATGAGAACAAGAGGACTGGAGGACATGGAGTGGATGGATAGAGACGAGTGGAGAAGGAAAATAAAACATTAGGAACAGAAAGATGTGCAAACATTAAAAATCTGTATGTAAATAAATTATTATTATTATTATTATTATTATTATTATTATTATTATTATTATATTTCAGCAAATCTGACCCTAACTTAGACTTGTTGAGGAATTCGCTTAGTTTACGCAATTCCTGCGTGACGGATTTACTCAATTAAAAATGTCATGTGTCATATAACACACAGTGTGTCCGTAGTGGTTACTTGTGATGCAGTTTTTTAAGCTTTTTCCTTAGAAAACAGTTTTTCTTGTTCTTTAAAGAATCGGAAATTTAAATGAGTCAGCGATGAGGTATTCTGTGGTTACAAGGTCTACTGGCAGAGAGTCAAATATAAATGAAGGAGGATTAAGAAGGCAAAAAAGAGTAAAGAAGAAGAATTCGAGGAAGAAGAAATTGATATAAAGAAAAAAGGGAACTCGTATTATGCAAAAACACACAAAAAAAGCGAATTGTTTGCATGCATAAGTGGATGGTATTGTTTTAGTTAAGTCTTGAAGAATTCTTGATTTCTCTCCGAATTCACCTGTTTTAAACGCAGTATGAATACATAAAAAACATTTCATTACCATCATCTGCATTTTCACAAGAAAAAAATCTCTCGAGTCGAAAGAAAAAGTTGAATTTTTGAGTGACGAGCTGAACAGGAAATTAAAATACCCTTCTTAACAACCCGGCGTTAAGACAATTTCCCTTCAAACAGCTTCCAGGATTATCCCCTCTGTCGACCTACAGTAGATACAGACTTCGTCACGCAGAAATTGCCTAAACTAAGCGAATTCACCACAAAGTCGTATTATTGGTTCATGGTTTAACTCTATATATATATATATATATATATAATTCTTCTGTACGTGTGTTTGTCAGTGAACTCCTCGTAAATGACTGTACCAATTTTGATTAATTATTTTGTGCGTGTTCGAGTAGTTCCCTGGATGTTTTAGATTCGCAATTGAACTCTTTAAAACCATTAGGTGTAGGAGTTCACCTGAAATGAAAATTTAAAAATCGCTCTAGCGGTCACAATTTTCGATGTTTCACACTGAAACTCAGTAGGCCTATATCCTGTTAAAATAAACCGAGGTGGTATTATCAAAAAATGAGCGGAATCAGACAATTAGAAGTGGAGGTTTACCTGAAATCTGAAATTAAAAATCGACTAGTAATCGTCATGTTTGGTTCGTCTCAGCGTACCCTATACCATACATTTCAAGTAATCTTTAATATTCCATTTATTTAGACATAGCAATGCAGACTGGATATTAGCTAGTGGAAATTTTGTTAGGCTGAATTCAAATATCTAGGAACAATACTCACAAATAGGAATAAGATGTACAAAGAAATTAAACATAGGCTCAATTCTGGAAATCATGCTGTTATGTAGGCCTATTACAGGGACAATTTTCCCAACTTCTCTAAAAAAAGTTAAAGTGAAAATATATAAAACTGTTATTCTCCCAGTTATATTATATGGATGTGAAACATGGACTCTTACTTTAAGGGAAAAGAATATATTACCAGTGTTTGAGATTAAAGTTCTTAAGACAATTTTTAGATCAAAGAGAGATGAACAAACAACTGAATGGAGAAGTCTACATAACAATGAGCTACATGATATTTATAGGAAACCAGATATAATAAGAACAGTTACGTTTCGTAGACTGCGATGTAGAAGATATATGGCACGAATGGTGAATGAAAGAGGGCATGGAATGAGGTGGGAGAAAAACATTAACCATGATTTCAGGGGGAAAATTGTATCAGAGATGATTGGGTAAAAATTACCTCAATATATCCCTAATAATCCGATTTTGTTAGTTAACGAATTCCACCTTCATATTCTTTTTTTTAAATTTATTGCTATATCCGGAGTTTGATTCCATAAAAATAAAAATTACGGCCGCTAGAGGGTTAGCGACATAGCCTATATAAACACGTTGTTAGAAACTTTGGATTTTATCTGGATTCTAACATAAATTATGAAGTAAGTGTACGTACACGTTTATCGCCAAATCTTTAAATATAGCCCCATTATTAAAGAAAAATGTATACGTCATCAGTTATATCACAGATTCTATGTTTTGCAAAAGAGCTGCAATGAAAACAGATATTCGTAAATGCTAATCTAAATGTTGCATCATGCAGCTAAGCGCCAAATGTTCTCGCTTTTAGGTTGTTGATGCGTAACTGTCAAACAAGGAAAATAACTTGCAATATCCAGTATTGTTAGTTTGGCGCTAAAATAAATAGTGAAGATTGACTTAAACTTTAAACGTATTTTTCTCGACTATTTTAACTTATGTTAATTTTGTTTTATAACCAATGACAGTCGTGTTTCACCCTCGATCTTTATCGAATTCTCTTTACCAGCTCTAAAGAAAGCTCCTCCTTTTTAATATTCCGAACAAGTCAGAGCATTATTTTGCAGTGACTGACTCTCCAACAAACACATTGAACAAGCAAATAATCAATAGATTCCTTCGAACTACAATTTGATAATTGTGTGTTCAATGATTATGTTTTTAAATAATGATTTTAATGAGTTGTTTACTAAAAAAATAAATTAATAACCTATAATTTTGGTTATAATATACACTTTGATGTGTTTCATTTTTTCTCCACTAGGTTGCATTCTTACAATATTGCTATCCTATTTGACAATAAATAATATAATCAAGTTGCAGTGAATAAACATAACCACACATTTCTGATTTGTTTCCAAACATTGCCCTTTACATTAAATATATAAATATTTTAAAATACCGATAACTGTATTTAAATAGTGATTTTTGAGTAAAGAGCTTAATTTTATTTGTTAAAAAGTCCTAACAAATCCCACTCTTGATTTGCAAATCCTCTAGGTAAATTCACTCGTGACATCACTTATGGAACTTACATAATGACGCATAGATTTTTGATACATAACTCCATCAATTTGGTGTATTATAATTGTTTATGTAGTTTGATGTATAGTTGTATACTTTGCACTTTGATATTTAGATGTCTGTGGAACTGATAGCATATGTCCAAAAAGAACATTGCTGAAAGTTTTAGCTTTTTTCTTCAATTTATGTTATTAATGCGTTCACATATCATATCAGATTAACTATATTTTTTTTTATCTGTTTCTGCCATCGATTTTACGAGCGAAGCAATCAATTTGTTTTATTTGTCGCCCCCAGCAGTGTGTGTGGCTGGCTAAATTGTCATGGATTTATTCTTGCGGGTAAATATATTTTCTTCACCCCACACGGCCGGCGAGGTTCTTCTTTTCAGCAAACTAAATTTATTCCTCAGTTAATATTTATCACCTACCGTTTTCAAACAGTCAGCAAACTGTTTCAAACTCTGATTTCTACTCTTTCCTAAATACAGTTACTACAGTTATTTATGAGATATTACTTCCCCCTTAAATTCGCAATGTGTCCTATAGGATACATCAATTGTTTTAATTTATCTAATAGTTTTAATAAAAGAGAAGAAAGCTAACGATAAGAAATTACTTAAATCTGTGTGGAATTACACAATATACCTAATAATAAGTTATGCACGATTTCGTTTTCAGTGCGGTCCGCCACATTTAAATAAATAGATATCCTCAATAGTTTAACAATATCCATATTCTCATTCTTTCTCAGCGACATGGATGAAGAAGGATACTCTCAACCGCCGGCACGTCATACTGCCAGAAAGCTCTACAATCGGAAATCCTCTACACCAATAGAAACGAGGAATATGTTTTACTCACTCAACTCTGACAAGGAAGAAATACCACCTCCCATAGTGGTAAACTCTAAAGAAATAACTCCATACAAACTGGAATGCATCACAACAGGAAACAAAAAAGACATATCAATGCGATACAATCAAGGAATACTAACCATCAGGACCTCAACAAAAAGTGCTTATGAACACGCCTACAAGCACCTTAAGGAAACGAAGACTCAGTTCTACACATATGGATACGGCAGACCTCCCATCCTCAAGATCACGATGAAAGGCCTACCTAGCTCCATTACAATCGCAGAGATATGTGATGAAATTGCAGATCGGAAGCTGCCACTACTGGAAGTGAGAAGCATAGAAAAACAAGTCACACAACAAGGCGTTAGGAAAAAGATTGAATTACCAATCTATGTCCTAACGTTCAAGAAAACAGATGACCTCAAATCAAGACTGGAAAAAAGACCTCACAGAACTATTCAACATACGAATTCAACTAGAACCATACAACAAACCAACTGGAGGCACACAGTA
Source organism: Diploptera punctata (assembly GCA_030220185.1). Taxonomy (NCBI): domain Eukaryota; kingdom Metazoa; phylum Arthropoda; class Insecta; order Blattodea; family Blaberidae; genus Diploptera; species Diploptera punctata. The sequence continues at coordinate 79,467 of JASPKZ010007322.1, read as the reverse complement.
CTTCAATTGCCAGGGCTTCGGGCACATAGCAGAGTTCTGCTTTAGAACGACAGAATGTGTGCGGTGCTCAGGAGAACATAAAGTATCTGAGTGCACCCAGACGGCAGCAAGATGTTCCAACTGCAACCAGGAGCATGCAGCGAGTCATCGGAAATGCTCCATCTTCCAGAAATATCTGAAAATGAGACAACAAACACAACAAGAAACAAAACAAACCACACCAAGAAAACCGGCAACTACAACAAGAAAACCAAAACTACAAGAACATCAAAAACTTCAGAAAACAACAACTATCCTCCATTACCGCCACCACAATTAATGATCCTAAGCCTGAGAACTTATTCCAACAAAACCTACTTCTCCTGACCACAATCCTACAGAACCCACAACTTCTCCAAACCACAATATCCTTTGTAAATTCTCAAATAGCAGCAAGCAAATAAACGACAAAAAGAAGATAACATAAAGAAAAATTTTAAGACCGCAAAGCTTAAGTTCAACATCAGAAAACTTCAGATGACAAAGAAACTGCAAGATATTACATTTAACAAGGAAAGCAAGGAGAGGAACACTCTCATTTGTAAAATTTAAATTACAAAACACATACTTCTTCTTCTTCTTCTACTACAAGGTTTAGGCTATGCAGCCTGTTCCGGCGAAGTTAAAAGTGGAGTCCATATTCTGCCAACATCTCTTGTTCCTCTGGGATTATACAGGAAGGTTCTTTTTGGTATTCTTTCGTTGTTCATTCTCATTAAGGGTTCTGTCCATTTCTTATTATTTTCGCTGATTTTATCTTCAATTTTATATATATTTAATTCTTCTCGTATAGTTTCATTCCTTATTCTATCCGCTCTTGTGCATCCTTTCACATTACGTAAAACAGCATTTCCGCAGTCTGTATCCTGCTTTTATCCCTTGGTTTCATTATCCAACACATACTTACAAGCACAAAAAGAAAGGGACATGACATGAAAAGGTCGATACCAAACCACACACATAAATGACTGACAGTGCAATATCCACAAAGAAAAAGAATGCATCTGCACATTTGAAGGTAAAACAAACGAAATACTGTTAGAATCTATATAATTAATACGTGAAGGAAAAACTTTGTACCCTTTTTAAGCATATTTGCGCGCACGGAGGAGTGTGATATTTGGCATAATTAAAGTTCATATAGAGAAGGAGTGTAGATAAACAAACTGTACGTATAATATGTGTTACAAAAAATTAAATTAAACAAAATAAAATGAACTGTCTCTAAGGAATTTATGTGTATTATGCATTTGTTTACGTTCATACTGAAAGTGCATTGTTTACTTTGTGCATACATTGTTTGTCTAATAGGTATTTATATATCATATTATTTTATATTATACTAGCGTACCCGGCAGACGTTGTCCTGCCCGAACGTTCAATTCTCATATCATGGGCGGACGATAAAAATATACTTTTTTACCATATAATTCAGAAATTAGGACATAATTAGATATTATTAAATAAGTTCGCAAGAAAACATCTTACGGCCTTCTGTTGTGGCTCAAGAAGTGTGAATGATGACGTCACATAGTCATGAATATTAGAATTGTACCCTCCTTTGCCGATAAGTTAAGAACCTTCATATAACAATTAAATTAGAGCGAAAAAAAAAGATAAATTGATGAGAGTGAGTCAAAACAGTTAGATTTCATTTCTCCCCCATGCTAGATTTTATTCCATAACCCATACTGGCCGACATTCCATAAGAAAAATGATTCCCCCGTAGAGACTCGAAGTTCAGCGCCAAGACTTCTTGCCTTAACCACTCGGCCACGGCGCGAGACTCTCGATATAAATGAAAGACAAAAATGGTTATTGTGAGTTATCCGTAAGAGATAAACATATGCTGTCGCGGACTTTTTTGTAGAGCTTTTTGAGATATTCAATTCTGTGTACATTCATTTTGTGTATTTCTTATGGTTTAGGCAGCGTAAGCCATTTAAGCGTCGAAAGAGCTACTTTTTTCACGTTTTCCACTACAAAGGTCGATTTTTAAGGGTGTAGGAGTTGAGTATCACAACTCTCTTATAGCCTATGTTCATCCCAGGAATCTCCTGAACATTTTGCAAAAAAAAATCACAATCGGATCAACGGTATGGCCGCGCAAAAAGTACGAACAAACAAACATACAAACAAACAAACATTAATTTTTATATATAAGATTGGTCCATCGCTGTGGGCTCGAGGTAGCGTGCTGCCTTGTCACGCAGCGGGCTCGGGTTCGATTCCGGTCGGGACAGGCTCGTGGGTGAGGTTTTTCCGGGGTTTTTCCTCACCTGCAAGACAAATGTCAGGACGCGTAGGGCCAAACGGTCCCCGAAAATCATCCGGCCATAATCATCCTTATCATTATCATCATCATCCTTCACCGGTGTGGAAAGCAACGGGAAGCTACCACACATGTAATTCCCTAGTATAGATGCAAAGCATAGCATGAAAATGCTATTATTGCAGTGAAAGACCTACCCTCTGGCAGAATTACTATGGAGTGGAATGGATATTATATTGAATTGAAAATTGTGCAGCAGCAATGTGAATTGACTTACTTACTTACTTACTTACTTACTTACTTACTTACTCACTGGCACTATCGAACCCGTAGGTTCATGGCCGCACGGACATAAGCTCTCCATACATCCCTATCCTGAGCTAATGCTTTCCAATCATTCCCTGTATAATCTACTTCCCTCAAATCATAGTTAATATTATTCTCCCACCTCATTCTTGGTCTACCAACTTAACGTTTTCCCTCTGGCTTTCCTACAAGAAGCTTCCATGCAAGTCTTTCATTTCCCATACGTGCAACATGTCCTGCCCAACGTAGTCTACGAGACTTAACTGTTCTTATTATATCTGGCTTCCTATAAAGACCATGTAGTTCATTGTTATGTAGTCTTCTCCATTCAACCTGTCTGTTCATCTCTCTTTGGTCCAAAAATGTTCCTAAATACTTTTACTCTCGCGTATTTATTATTAGTGTTTTTATTAGTTATTTAAAATTGAGTACATTTTAGTATATAAATTAAATCATGTCTAATCTTTGTTTCAGTAATTTCATTACATATTTTTTATATTTACATATTTGCTTCTACTTCCAGTTTGCCTCGACATAGAACATTGACGGATCGGTGTGAGAGACAAAGAGGAAGGGTCATAAAGGTTCCGGTTGGCCTTAAATTTCTAGGGAAAGTTTTATTCTTGCTTATTTATTTACTTTAAGAAATTTTTATATGCTAGATTTTTCTATATATATATATATATATATATATATATATATATATATATATCCCCGTACACATAATAATATGCCTAATGCAAATGTAAATAGTATAAATAGTATACAAGTGTCAAATGACGCGTTATTTTTTTTAAATATGGCTTAGCCAAGTTATACCACATATTTGCTATCGTTGGTATTTTTAAAATAAATCGAAAATTAATGCATAATGACGTATTTGTGACAAATTAAAACATTTAATGAATTGTGGTCGAATTTCAGTCGCTGGGCGACCTCTAGTATATATTAAGTTTCATAAGTATCGGATATGCACTAATACAAACCATTAATCACTTAATCTCTAGATCCGTGGAGGGTGCGTCTGGTCTCATAAACTGTCTTCCTCTGACATCAAACAATAATACTATCTAACGTATAACTGAAAACAGACATGTCCACACTCAATGACCAGATCTCTGCTTCCAAGTCTGCGGCTGGTTATGAACGGCAGCCGGAAGAGACAGGCTTCGGGCCCTGCTCATTGATTCCATCTGGTAAACTGAGTGTAAACTCGACTGGTCGGAGCATTGGTACATAAAGGGGGCACTGCTCTTCCAACCCCATGTCTTGTCTTGTGTCCAACTCAGGAAAACCTTTAAGAAACGCTTTCAAATAGTCACCCTAATAAGGCCGCATTTGAAAGTACCACAGATAGATAGATGGTCCAACTCAGGATCGGGTCGAGGAATGAGATGAAATGAAGCCCCTATATTCATAGAGGTCTGTGAAATACAAGGGTGCCGTCCGGTCATTCCTCACGCACCATAATGGGATTGGATGAGTGAAATGGATGTAATGAGTAAGGAGAAGTGGTGAAATTAAATTTGTGGCAGGGAAAAACGGGAGAAAACCCCGAGAAAAACCTGTCCTAGCTCCGTTCCGTCCACATGGAGTAACCGAGACTCAATCTCGGGACCCCAGCGGTAAGAGGCGAGCGTCTAACCTCTTGCCACGGAGTCGCCACATTTAAATAACTGATACTAGAAATTACTGTTTTTTTCAATTTAAGGGTTAAAGTCAAACTAAATGTTGTTTAGTTTGTTTTATAATACACTAGCTAATACCCGGCGTGCGCTGCTACGCCTAAATAAATGATGTGTTTTTACGTTTAGTTGAATACGTAAATGGAAAAATTATTATAAATTTATATCGTTATTATTTTTAGATACCCCATACTGATTACCCAGAATTGCCCCGGAATCTACGTATCCCGATGTATTTGGCATAAATGATCTGAAAGACAAAATTAATTATTTCGAGATATCCGTGACGCTACTCTGCTTGCCCGGGAATCTGCCTACCCCGGTCTTCTTGGCATTAATGAAAAACAAAAATGGTTATTGTGAGTTATCAATAAAAGGTAAACATACGTATGCTCTCGCGGGCTTTTTTGTAGTTTTTTTTTAGATATTCAATTCTGTATAAGGCCTTCTTGGCATTAACGAAAGACAAAAATGGTTATTGTGAGTTATCCGTAAAAGATAAACATATGCTGTCGCGGACTTTTTTGTAGAGTTTTTTGAGATATTCAATTCTATATAAATTAATTTTGTGTATTTATTATGGTTTAGGCAGCGTAAACCATTTAAGCGTCAAAAAATGATTTTTTTCACGTTTTTCACAACAATGGGTGATTTTTAGGGGTATCGCAACTATATTATAGCCTATGTTCATCCCGGGAATCTCCTGAACATTTTGCAAAAAAAAACATCACAATCGGATCAACCGTATGGCCGCGCATAAAGTACAAACAAACAAACATTAATTTGTATATATTAGATTAGCTTTCAAGACTTCCCGGTGCTCTAGTGGTTATAAGCCCACTTGTGTTCCGATGTCCACAGGTTCGAACTAACAAGTGAACTGTCAGCCAATGCATGCTGAAACCTACCTTGACATTTCTTCGAGAGAAGTGTTGTGATGTACCAAGGTCGTGTTCAAAAAATTATCTGCCGTTCCAACAGCAAGGTATAGGAATGGAAGTCGGAATCCAGCAATGGTAACCCACTGTACGTATCAGATGGACTCCCTGGTTGAATAAAGGTGGAGTGGAATTAGGCGGGACGCGGCGCGGATAGTGAGGGGTTATCCAATATATCAGTTCGGGAGTTGTATTACTTCCCTGTGGTTTAAATGAGAGATTTGGCGCTGGATTTTAGTGTCTTGCCGTTAAAAGCGGCAGATCACAATCACAATCGTTGTTACATCACAACGCTTTCCTGGGAAAAATTTCAAGCAGGTTTCAGCATGCAATGGTTGACAGTTGTCTTCTAAGCTGAAGTCGTTAGAATTTAATAATGATAATAATAATAATAATAATAATAATAATAATAATAATAATAATAATAATAATAATAATAATATCTAGCCAACTAAATAACTCACAGACACTATCTAACCCATGACTGGAGGAATATCATTAATCTAATCTTGAGCGTTACTAATTAGATGACTAGGTATTCTTGGTCTACCAGCTGAGCGTTACCCTTCAAGTAGCTTCCATGCACGATTAATAATCATAATAATCCGATCCGATTGAGGGTCTTTCCACTTTTCAGCGGTTGCCCTTTTACCAGCCGGCTGCTGGCCCTTCACATCCACATGTGTCAATCACAGAGGTAGATGATCAACAGCCAGTGTAGGGGTGACATGTGGTTAGCATGTCGAGTCCCCCAGCCGTTATAGCTGGTTCCTCAACCTGGAGCCGCTACTTATTGTAGCTAGCCAATTGCCTCACGATGCTGGGTGGGCACCGGTCCCATACTGGCCGAAATACCATGAGAAAATTTCTTCCCCCATGGAGACTCGAACCAGCGCAAGTCCCGTAGCTCTGCGCCAAGGCTTCCTACCTTAACCGCTCGGCTACGGCGCGGGACAAATAATAATAATAATAATAATAATAATAATAATAATAATAATTATGATAATAATATTAATAATTATAATAGTAAAATAATAATAGTAAAATCTTATTCTTCTTCCTTTCATGTGATAGACCTAGCGGTCTGTTACGGTCTCAATCGAACGTTTGAAGGGTCTGCCCAATGATCTCTTGCCTAGTTGATGGTAATTTAAGATTTAATGTGGTATTCTTGTTCTGCTCATTCTTTTTACGTGAGATTTCTAGTTGTTTCTGTATTTTTGCACATATTCCATGACTGATTCTGTTTGTAATTCTTTGATAATCTCAGAATTCCTTTTATGGTCTGTTCTTGAGTAACCTGCAATATGTCTCATAAATTTCATTTCTGCCGCAGTTAGTCTTTATTCATCTACACTGCGAATTGTCCAGGCCTCACTGCCGTAACATAATATTGGTCTGGCCAGTGTTTTATAAATTCTAGTTCTTGTGTGTTGCTGTACTGTGTTTGGCTTGAAAATAGTATTTATAATTCCTGTTACTGTATTAAATTTTATAATTTTTTGACTAAAATCTTTTTCCTTTTCTTATGTAACTTGGTATCCGAGGTAGTTAAATGTGTTAGTTTGTTTTAATATTTTATTATTAATAACAATGTTACTGCGAACTGGGTTTTTTTCCTAGGAAAGCCATGACTTTAGATTTTTCTGTTGAGATTCCCATGTTGTAATTATTGCAATTTGGTGAAAAGAGTGGACTGAAAGTTGTAGGTCATCTTCTGAATTCGCTATAAACACAATGTCATCTGCAAATAAATAATAGTATAATAATAATAAAATAATAATTCAATTCCATTAATGCAGTTTAACCTCCCACCTTACAGGTACTTTTACGTGCCACACGTCATCTGGACCTTACAGTGATACGACTTGTCGGGAGAGGGATTTTAAAATATGGATCACATACGTACTTTTGACCACTCAGGGACATGGAGGCCCTTCCTGAATGAGTGATCAGCTCAATATCAAGGCCTCCTCCGAGAAAATACAACATTAAGACGGAGACACACCATTCACACATACATTCATATTAAACATGACAAATATGATAATGATGGTCAGATGAAGTTTGGGGACCGTTTGGGCCTTAACGTTTCCTGACATTTTTCTCACAGGCGAGGAAAACTCACCCTGGAAACTTGTCCCGACCGAGGTACCGACGCTTTACAGTGTTTTTGTATAAATATAATAATACTCGACGTGCGCTGCTATGCCTAAATAAATTCATCATCATCATCAACAACAACAAGGATTAAGCCCAATGGCCTGTTCCGATCTCATTGTAGGTCGAATTGGTCCTTCCATCTCTTCAATGGTCTTCCCAACATTCTTCTCCCTTTTGGTTTATAATTATACATTCTTCTTGGTATGCGCTGTTCATTCATTCGTTATACGTGCTGAAGATAAGCATTTTGATAATAATCAATTGAGTTGGTGTTTACTTGATGAAAATCCATTTTTATTAATTAAATAAAAATAAAACGTAGTTTTATTTGATTTTCATATTTATTATATAATTCAGTGACAGCTGTTTCAGTACACTGTACCTTCTTCAGACATGTTAACAAATTATGAATTGTGTTCCAACTGATCTAAGCAACAATACAACAATATTTATTTAAATTTTTAAATTTAACAAAGGGGATTCATTCAAATCAAGTTGAGAATTTAACAGTTTTTTACTACTTTTAAACTTATTAATTTCTACAGCCTCCAAAAGATCTAACTTCTTACCCTTATCACAAATATGTAAAATTTCAAAATTTGGATCGAAACAATGATTAAATTGGAATAGGTGGTTAGCATAGTTTGAATTTTCTAAATTTCTGTTATATGCTCTCATGTGTTCCTTTATCCGAGATATAAAAGGTCTACCAGTTTGTCCTATGTAGACATTGTCACATGTGCCACACTTCAATTTATATACATCTGATATTTTTTTTTTGTTTTGGTTTTATTGTTTTTTATTATATTTGTAGAGTTTTATTAGTTTTAAATGCCACATTGTTGTATTGTTGCTTAGATCATTTTGATATTTTATTCTTTCACAGAGATTAAATATATTAGTTCTGGTCTTATATCTTCGTTTTTCTTTGGTATCCTGCTATTGTTCTCAACATCTTCATTTCATCCCTAAATAAATTAAAAGTGTTTTATGTTTAGTTGAATAATTAAAAAGAAAATTGTTATAAATTTATAAGGTAATTATTTTTAGATACTCCGTGCTGGTTACCCGGCGTTGCCCGGGATCTACTTATTCCGATCTTCTAGGCATCAATGGCATGAAAGACAAAAATGGTTATTGCGAGTTATCCGTAAAAGATAAACATATGCTGTCGCGGACTTTTTTTGTAGATTTTTTTTATAATAGATATTCAATTTTGTGTACATTAATTTGATGTATTCGTTAAGGTTTAGACAGCATAAGCCATTTAAGCGTCCGAAAAGCTACTGTTTCATTGAACGATGCACTTTTTTGTAGTTCCAGCCCTACAGTACGTAGGGTAATATGTTATATATGTTAATTGTCCAAGAAAAAATCTCTGAATGATGGTGAAAACACCTTCAAATCGGTCAAGTAGTTTTTGAGTCCATAAAGGACATAATGTCAAAAAATCGAATAGTACTTGGTAACAAAGCTTCTTATGTAAGTTTATCATTACTTAAGAGTAAACTAATCTCTAGAAACTCCAGACTTAAACTATACTTTACAGTTACAAGACCAGTTGTAAGCTATTCTAGTGAAACTTGGACACTTAAAGAAGCAGAAAAACAAAAGCTTTTAGTCTTTGAAAGTAAAGTAATAAGGAAAAAAATGGAGCAATGAGCAATCAGGACGGATAATGGAGAATTCTAACAAATGAACAAATAAATAGAATTGCCAAAAACAAAAATATCCATCCATCCATAGTAATTCTGCCCGAAGGCAGGTCCTTCACTGCACTTATAGCGTTTCCATGCTATGCTTGCAGCTTTACTAGGGAATTGTAGGTGTGGTAGCTTCCCGGTGAAGGATGATGATGATGATATAATGATAAGGATGGTGGCCATATGATTTCGGGGACCGTTTGGGCCTTAAAGTTTTCCTGACGTTTGTCTTACAGGTGAGGAAAAACCCCGATATAAACCTCACCCAGAAAAACTGCCCCGACCGGGGATCGAACCCGGGCCCGCTGTGTGACAAGGCAGTACGCTACCTCGAGACCACAGCGATGGACAACAGAAATATAATCAACTTCATTAAAGCAGAAGGATTAAGCTGGATTGGACACACATAAAATTGATGATGAAACGATGCTTATTAAAAAAAAAGCTCTACAATGGAAGCCATTGATCCCTAAATATATTGGACGACCCAAAAAATAGAAATATGTTATAACTGATATAAAATTGATGAGGATAAAAAATTGGAACAAATGTGTCCTGCATAGAAAAGTGTGAAAATAATTAGTTGAGAAGGCCAAAACACTCTCCAATTAAAGCTGTAGCGCCTTATTAAGAAGAAGAAGAATAAGAAGAATAAAAAGAAGAAAGAACAGACAGACTCATACTAGTTTTTACACGCTTTATATTAGCTTGACCTGTATCTATCTATCTATCTATCTATCTATCTATCTATCTATCTATCTATCTATCTATATCTATCTATCTATCTATCTATCTATCTATCTATATCTATCTATCTATATATATATATATATCTATGTAACTGAATCTTTCAACGAGTTTTTCAACCACTTCAAATAATTGGATCGACTTGAAAGTTTGTATTCTTGTAAAGGACCGTGACAATACAATAATTTCATATTTATTTTCTAAAATCCTGGCCAGAATCATCAGAAAATCAAAAAAAGTGTCTTTATATTTATGTAACGGAATCTTTGAATACGATTTTCACCCGCTTGGAAACATAGGATAAACTTGAAACTTTGTATACTTGTAGAGGACCCGTGACAATACAATAATTTCATGTTCATTTTGCTAAAATCTTGGCCAGAATCATCAGAAAATCAAAAAAAGTGTCTTTGTATCTATGTAACGGAATCTTTGAACACGATTTTCACCCACTTAGAGACATTGGAACACGATTTTCACTCACTTAGAAACATTGGATCGACTTGAAACTTTGTATACTTGTAAAGGACCCGTGACACTACAATAATTTCATATTTTATTTCTAAATTCCTGGCTAGAATCATCAGAAAATAAAAAAAATTAAAACTGGTATAATAGGTTACGGACTTGTCGACTTCATAGTCAATTGTTTGTAAGAGCTCAGTTGGTAGAGCGGTGAACCAGTGGTATATAATTTCAGTAATCCATAGGTCGCTGGTTCGAATCCGGCTGGCGTGGATATTTCTTTAGAAGAGTAATACTTTCAGCTCATACTACGATAGTATGGAATTTAAAGATATTTACATTCTTATCTTATTCTGTAAAATATTAAAACTAAAAACTAAAAAATAAATAATAGTTTTAAAAAACTAAAACAGCACGCTTTATTAGAAAACCGAACTCAAAAATGAAAAATAATTTTAATTTCCAACACGCTTGGGATAAATTTAAAGTGGTCAACAAAAAAATCATCTCCAACACATATAGAATAAAACTAGAATTATCAACAAAAAGAAAATAATTTTACCATCAAAAGCGTGGGGTGCTTTTTATGATTTTTACATGTTCTTCTTAGAGACTTTACTTTTGCCAATATCTGTTTATTATCAGATATAGCATATTGATATAGAGCACCCCACGCTTTTGATGGTAAAATTATTTTCTTTTTGTTGATAATTCTAGTTTTATTCTATATGTGCTGAAGATGATTTTTTTGTTGGCCACTTTTAATGTATCTCAAGCGTGTTGGAAATTAAAATTATTTTTCTTTTTTGAGTTCGGTTTTCTAATAAAGCGTGCTGTTTTAGTTTTTTAAAACTATTTTTTATTATATACAAAGATAACTATATGAGCCGCCACTGAAAGCGTACAACTCATACCAAGTTGTGCAATTTCTCGGCTTCTTGATTTCGCCTAATTAGTGTTTATTACGTATTTAATTTATTATTAGAGAAATGTAAGCTTGTGGAAGGAAGTCAGTTATGAGTGCTGGGATTGCGAACCAATAACAATACTTCACCAGGAGCATCTTCATTTAATGCAGTTCAGTTACTCACAGGTACGCATGTACTTGCACACCCTCCACTGGCTCTTAGAATCCCGACTGCTATAATCTTGTGAATTTAACACAAAATTACTGAAATGTCCGTCACGCAGTAGCTGAATAAAGTAAGCGAATTTCTCATCAAGTAGAATTTATGTTTCTATGTTACTGGATTTAACTGCAATGTGTACTCTACAGGGAGTCTCTAAAGTTACTATTAATGTTGATGAAAACACCATTTTCTTTTATTTTCTTTACATTCACTGTTAATTGGTGCAACATGTTTAGGACGGAAGAACAGGTTATCATTGTTAGTACACGGGTACGCGGATTGTCCTACGAAAACGCCAGATTTCAATTTACTCATAAATTTCGTAAACCAGCCCCAACAAAGGTACACATTCGTTTGTTTGTAAACAAATGTAAGCGTTCTGGCAGTGTGTGTGAAGACACACGACCACCGGTATCAGCAGAAACAGTGCAGCAGGTTCAAATTGCCAGTGATAGTTCGAACGCATCAACTCGATGCCTCAGTAGGGAGTTGAATGCCCCTCACAACACAGTGTGGAAAATTCTACGTTTCACTATACGAAAACGTCCTTATCACGTCTGTTTGATTTACGGAATCGCATCACAGGAGCAGCAGTTTTTTTTTACTGTTTAAATGTTAAGGTCTACATTTCGTTTCACAGCTGAAAGATGCAGCATATGTTTTACCAGATGATGGTCATGTAGAAAGACAGTAGAATATTTGTAAATTTCACAATAACATTTATCTTTTAATCATTGTCTTCCTTCGTTGAAATTGATAATTACTTCAGAGACACCCCTTGTAGGAAATACCATTCGCCATCACACATATTCTATTCAGTAACACAAAGAAATTGGGACTGGAAATAAATATCAATAAAACTAAATATATGGTCACACATAGAAATACATTATATAATGAAAATGGATAATTAATAACAAATGAGGGAAATTTTGAAGAAGTGACTGAATTCAAAACCTAACTAACTCACTGGCACTATCGAACCCGTAGGTTCATGGCCGCGCGGACAACGCTCTCCATACATCCCTATCCTGGTATCCTGGGCTAATGATTTCTAATCATTCGCTGTACGATCCATTTCCTTCAAATCATAGTTAATTTTTTCTCCCACCTTATTCTTGGGCTACCAACTGGGCGTTTTCCCTCTGATTTTCCTACAAGAAGCTTCCATGCACGTCTTTAATTCCCCACTCGTGCCACATGTCCTGCCCATCGCAGTCTACGAGACTTAACTGTTCTTATTATATCTGGCTTCCTATAAATACCATGTAGTTCACTGTTATGTAGTCTTCTCAATTCACCTGTCTGTTCATCTCTCATTGGTCCAAACATTTTCCTAAGAACTTTATTCTCAAATAATCGTAATCCCCTTTCCTCCCTTAAAGTAAGAGTTCATGTTTCGCATTCGTATCATATAACTGGTAGAATAATAGGTTAGAATTCAAATATCTAGGAACAATAATCACAAATAGGAATGAGATGCACAAATAAATTAAACATAGGCTCAATTCTGGAAATCCATGCTATTATGTATTACAGGGACTCTTGTCGATCCAACTCCTATCAAAAAAGTCAAATTGAAAATATATAAAACTGTTATTCTACCAGTTATATTCAGTTATATTCCCATTCTATTATTATCTTTTCTGTACACAATACAACAATACTTCACCTATATAAAGTGATCTACCGAAATGGTGCGTAAATTGAAAATAGACCACAGTAACGCCAAAAAATATTTGACACACTATGGAAGATAATTTAATTAGTTCATAAAGTCCTGTCCAATTTTATTCTTAGGGTTTCATTTTACAAATTATTTCCCACCGTTTACAATGATTTATACATTGTTCTAACGGTTATTGCAATATATTTTTGTATGTGATATTTAACTAAATACATAGCGTGAAGATGTGGCAGCCATATTGATTTTAATGAATATTTTATGCAACAACAAAGACATGATCCAGGGCTGCCAACATAGAGTACGTACTGATTAACTATACACGTATACTTTAGAATTTCATTCTATTTTTTGGGCGTTGCATTCATTCACAGGTTAGAGTGCTTAATTGTGTTAGGTTAGCTTTTAGGTTGGTCTTTCACAGGTTAGAGTACATAAATTGCATTATGTTAGGTTTTAGGTTGGTTTTTCACAGGTAATAGTACTTAAATTGCATTAGGTTAGCTTTTAGGTTGGTCATTCACAGGTTAGAGTACATAAATTCCATTATGTTAGGTTTTAGGTTGGTTTTTCACAGGTAATATTACTTAAATTGCATTAGGTTAGCTTTTAGGTTGGTCTTTCACAGGTAATAGTTAAATTGCATTAGGTTAGCTTTTAGGTTGGTCTTTCACAGGTTAGAGTACATAAATTGCATTATGTTAGGTTTTAGGTTGGTCTTTCACAGGTAATAGTACTTACATTGCATTAGGTTAGCTTTTAGGTTGGTCTTTCATAGGTTAGAGTACTTATATTGCGCTAGGTTAGCCTTTAGATTGGTCTTTCACAGGTAAGTACTTAAATTGCGTTAGGTAAGCTTTTAGATTGGTTTTTCGCAGGTAAGAGTACTTAAATTGCATTAGGTTAGCTTTTAGGTTGGTCTTTCACAGGTTAGAGTACTTAAATTACGTTAGATTAGCTTTTTGGTTGGTCTCTCATAGGTAATAGGTCTTGAATTGCGTTAGGTTAGCTTTTAGGTTGGTCTTTCACAGGTAATAGGCCTTAAGTTGCGTTAGGTTAGCTTTTAGGTTGGTCTTTCACAGGTTATAGTACTTAAATTGCGTTAGGTTAGCTTTTAGGTTGGTCTTTCACAGGTAAGAGGACTTATATTGCGTTAGGTTAGCTTTTAGGTTGGTCTTTCACAGGTTATAGTACTTAAATTGCGTTAGGTTAGCTTTTAGGTTGGTCTTTCACAGGTTATAGTACTTAAATTGCGTTAGGTTAGCTTTTAGGTTGGTCTTTCACAGGTAAGAGGACTTATATTGCGTTAGGTTAGCTTTTAGGTTGGTCTTTCACAGGTTATAGTACTTAAATTGCGTTAGCTTAGCTTTTAGGTTGGTCTTTTCACAGGTAAGAGGACTTATATTGCGTTAGGTTAGCTTTTAGGTTGGTCTTTCACAGGTTATAGTACTTAAATTGCGTTAGGTTAGCTTTTAGGTTGGTCTTTCACAGGTAAGAGGACTTATATTGCGTTAGGTTAGCTTTTAGGTTGGTCTTTCACAGGTTATAGTACTTAAATTGCGTTAGGTTAGCTTTTAGGTTGGTCTTTCACAGGTAAGAGGACTTATATTGCGTTAGGTTAGCTTTTAGGTTGGTCTTTCACAGGTTATAGTACTTAAATTGCGTTAGGTTAGCTTTTAGGTTGGTCTTTCACAGGTAAGAGGACTTATATTGCGTTAGGTTAGCTTTTAGGTTGGTCTTTCACAGGTTATAGTACTTAAATTGCGTTAGGTTAGCTTTTAGGTTGGTCTTTCACAGGTTAGAGTACTTAAATTGCATTTGCGTTAGGTTAGCTAAATATCGTGTACATGTTGGCTGAATCCCGTGATTCCATAGTGTAAACGGCTTCACGTATGCTGGCACATGCGCTTGATATATGATTGGAACTTATAAAAAATTGCGTCACATGTTGTGAAGTATTTCCATTTATTGCAATTTACATGTATGTCAAATTTGTATTCTTATTCTAACCTGGTTAAGTGGTAGAGAAGGCTTTAACTTAAAGATCTTAACTCTGTCAGGTAAAATAAGCTGTTATTAACAAAATCTTCTCCCGTCTCTGCATCACCACGTCTCACACAACACCACTTATACATAATCTCCTCTCTGTATAAGTTATTTATTGATGTGTTGGCTGTCAGAAGATCACATTTCCATGTGTCAGAGCCTAATAACCACTGTCATTGCGGACGTCCGTCTGTTTAACTGTGTTATAAATATTATGAACAGGAGAGACACAAGTAATCGAGTTAGCAAGCGCCATGTTCACAATTAGATTATGCACGGCTGACAGCACGCCACTGTTACTTGTACCTTATCTCTATTACCTACAATCATTCAGCTTCCTCCACATTTTCACTTCATATTTTCTGTTAATTATCTCGAAATACTTGCAACAAATAACTGAAGAGATCAGTCGAAAAACCAGGCAACTAGAAAAATAAAATTATTAACAAATTCGCTTCAGGTTCAAATATTCGATGTATTTCTCCAGAAATCGGATTTAAGTTACCGTAAATTATATTGTCTATTTTCAGACATTCAAAACAAGCAAAAGACAACGGTACTTGAGATAACAATAAGGGTGAAGGCAAAAACACATTCCTCTACTATTTATAAATGATAACAAAAGATTACCCTGCTAAGGGATGTACAAAATGTTTTAAAATATATATAACAGCAGAGTTAAGCGAGTGTACCTCGTCTTTTGAGTTGAAGGACATTTAACTGCCGGCGTATTTTGAGGCGAATGGGTTAAAAAAAAGAAGAAAATCAAGTTGCTGAACATATTTCAGAAACCGACCATCAATTTAACAAAATATATAAAACATTAAGAATAATCCACAAAGAATACAATAGCAAAAATATCAATATCTTGAAAAAAATTGAAATTATCAAGGAGGCACAAAAAAAAGTTAATGCCCCAGGTTGTTATTTTGGACATATCTGGTGTTCTCTCCTGGCACTGGCGTAATTATAACCCACTTCTGAGGTTGGGGAGTCTTGAAGGCGGGGTTACGTTTCCACGATGATATGATGGGTGATGATGATGATAATGGTGCGCCAAGAGAGTCCTTAATCCTAAACGTAATCTAAGATGAATACGAATAATCATGATTGCGATGTCCATATGATGTTCGGGGATCGTTTGGGCCTTAACGTTTCCTGACATTTGTCTTACAGGAGAGGAAAAACGCTGATAAAAGCCTACCCCTGAAAACTGTCTCGACCGGGGATCGAACCCGGGCCCGCTGCGTGACAAGGCAGCACGCTACCTCGAGACCATAGCGGTGGACTTGAAATAAAAATTTATTAGATGAAAACACACCTAACAACCAAAACCCTCTGTATAAAATATATCAATTACACTGGTCAACATGATTTTTGTCTCATGAGTACCAATAGTTGTACTTAATGCAGTTTTTTATTTCAATTTCAATGAATGGATTTAAATAATTATTTTTTATTAAACGTTTTTTCGTCCATTTGTCCATTGTAAAATACAACCAAATGAGCTAACTCAGGAGATTTCAGCTAAGGAAAACAGATATGAAGGCAAATGGAATCCTAATATGCTGGCCGATTATTGTTGGACCATCAGGAGGGATGCTCCACAGGCGAAATATAGCAGAAAATCGTCATTTCTTACTTTCTAGGTGAGTCCGAATGTTCGAATATTGTGTAGTTACGAATGTGGAAAATATTAAAGTGTTTGAAATTATAAATTCCTGTCTCTCGGAAACCTTGCGTGATTGCGTGATGGAAAAAAACCGATATCATATTTGAATTCAAAAGAAAAAATACTATCAGTATCACATATTTTTCTTTCTGAGACAAAAAAAAATATGTTTTGTTGCTCAGTGTAATTTCAGTAACAAGAAAGTTCCTGAAGATGAAGCATCTCTTCGAAAAGCTTTGAATTTTAATAATATACGAAGATTAAAACAGAAAATAATACAGTTGAGGACGACTGTGCTAAATATGGTACAAGACATATTTATAATTGAAAGAAATAAAATGTTCAAAAACTTAACCCTTAAATTGGCAATGCACTAACTTCTGGTGTCAATTATTTAAATGTGGCGGACCGCAGTGAAAACGAAATCATGTTTAACTGTTATTGTTAGGCACATTATGTAATTTAACAGAAATTTAATAAATCTCTATTCGTGTGTTTTCTCCTATTTTATTGAAAGATCAGCATCATCTTCACTTCAAGGTTTAGGTGATTCGCCTGTTCCTAATTCTTAATGACTCCTTCCATCTCTTCCTAGGCCTTTCTACAGCTTTCAATTCCTTTAGAGATATGCTATCTTGGCCAGTCTTTTTCCTTCCATTCTGTGAACATGCTGTTCCCAGCCGAATTGTATCATTTATTGAATATATTTCTAATTCAATTCTAATTTGTTCATTTCTTATGTGGTCCAATTTTGGGCATCCTTTGGTCTTTGTTAGAAAAGTCATTTCTGCACTTCTATTCTACTCGAACTTCTCTATTTGTTACCCAGGACTCACTAGAGTATTAAAGTACTGGTACCGCCCTTGTTTTTATTTAAGAGAATTCAATCTTGTATCATTCCTTGTTTTTATGTTTTAGTGTTTCTATGAATGGATGCCAACCTATCATTGGAATAATTTTGATAAGTGGTCTATATCGTTTTCTTGTTTCTATATTAAATTAATTAAACCAATTGATGTTTCCTATCTGATATATAGTCCACCGCTGTGGTCTCGAGGTAGCGTGCTGCCTTGTCACGCAGAAGGCCCGGGTTCGATCCCCGTAAGACAAATGTCAGGAAAACTTTAAGGCCCAAACGGTACCCGAAATCATATGGCCATCATCATCATCATCCTTATTATCATCCTCATCATCATCATACTTCACCGGTGTGGAAAGCAACGGAAAGCTACCACACCTACAATTCCCTAGTAAAGCTGCAAGCATAGCACGAAAATGCTATGATTGCAGTGAAGGGCCTGCCTTCGGGCAGAATAACTGTGGATGGATGGATCTGATACATTGTCAATTTAAGGGTTAAAAAACGGTATAGCTTTATTTGTCCGTCGCCATGGCGTAGTCGATAGAGTCCTTACCTTCCACTTCGCCGACCCGGGTTCGATTCCCGGCGGGGTAGGGGATTTTTAATCTCCACCTTGGGTCTGGGTGTGTGTCTTCCTTGTATCTATATGTGAGAATGACAGAATGTTAACAAAAATGTAAAAACAAGAAGAAAAACAGTATAAACGAAAAGAGGGGGAAAAAGTGTGCTGAATGAAGTAAACATTGCTTTTAAGCTATTACCTCACTGAAAGCTTTGTATCGCATGTAGACGACGAGTAACAAAAGCAGAGGTTTAGTAACGAGATGCACAAGATAGAACACGACCGAAGGGAGTTACTAAACATAATTTTGCAACGTGTTGTCTACAATATTTTATCTACGTTCACAGTATTTTAGTATATGTTGTGTATTTAGTATATTTAATTTAATTTATTTGATGAAACGATATCTTTAGAGAAAGAGTAACGTGGGTTTGGAAGAAAGGAAGGTCACCATAAATCAACAAACATTGTTGTTATATTCTGCAATTTTGGTGCTAGTTCATCATCATCATAGTACATTCACGAATTTAGGCCATTTGTTGACCTGTTTCGGCCTCAAGAGAAACACCATCCAGAAGTCTTTTGAGTGGACGTCCTGGTCTTCTTCTTCCTGCAGGTTGATATCTTAACATTAGTTTGGGTATTCTGTGATCTTCCATTCGATGAACATGTTGTACCCATCTTGACTTATAATCAGAAATTTTGTTTTCTAAAGATTCCATGTGTAATTCTTCTAAGATGTCTTCATTTTTTTTGTGATCTAGTAGTGTGTATCCTGCAGTCCTCCGAAGATATCTCATTTCAGCAGATCTAAGTCCCTGTATATCCTTCTGTTTCAACATCCATACTTCGCTACCATACAAAAGAGTGAAGAGCCAGTGTTTTATACACTTTCAGTCTTGAATGCTTTTGGACTAACTGTGGCTTGAAGATAGAATTTATTAACCCTAAAATTCTTAAAAATTTAGATATTTTTGCATTTACATCCTTTTCTTCTTCATATGAGATAGTTTCATTTGTGAATTTAAAGTAAAAATGAGGGGAGAAGGTGATTTTCACGGTTCATGAGGAAACATTTTAAAAGCAGTCCAAGATGCAGCTATTAATATACTTTCAGAAAAGTAGGCCTATAGGAAAGTTGATTTATGTAGTTATATGAAATCATCATTAAAGAGTATTTTACGTTTTGTTGAACCTGTATTTCATGTTTTGATAGCGAGTTTTGTGTTTGTTAGAATATGAAGTATAGGTTTTGTTGCATAGTAACTAAAACATCACTGATTTTTATAATTGCACATAAACAAAATTTATTTTTTTTGCGCGATAGTGCGTTTTGTCGTACTTAGAGCAATGACGACCATGATTGAAAGTTCAATTTCCTACATTTTGGGGTTGCCAACCTAAATAACTATACTATAATAAAATAATTATACTGTAATATTACATATTACAAACCGCGTGTGGGAAGTAAAACCACTCTTCTCTATGTATACTACATACAATGTATACACAAAAAAATATCCAAAAGGTAGTGTTAATATACATTATACGAAACTAATCACTGCATTTTAAATGGACTAAACTTTATTTGAAACAACATAAAACAATAAATACGTACTTGCTGCCATTTTATGACTGATTGGTGTCAGGCCTGCTGTATTCGCAACTAATAAACAGTGCCCACACTGTTAACGTTAAGTCAGTTGTATACAATGAATGCAAATATATCCAGCAAAGATGTTATTATTTTACTCTTATTTATTATTTTGAAAACACCATCGCGCAAAAAATAATGTACAACACACGTTTGTGAAGTGTTTTACAGATTCTCTTCTTCTCTTCTTCTTCTTCTTCTTCCTTTCCAGGATTAGGTCAATGCGACGTGTTCCGGTCTCAATCCATCGTTTCCTTGGCCGTCCCAAAGATATTTTTCCATGTGGTTTGTAGGTGTTGACTTTTTTTGGCTAATCTTGTATTGTCCATTCTGTCTAAATATTTTTCCATTGGTATTTGTGCTCTTCTAGTTTATCGACTATTGAAAATATCTCCTGTTCATTTCTTATTGATTCATTGTGTAAACTATCCAAGCGTGTATATCCTTTTACAGATCTTAAAAATTTCATTTCAGTGGCTTGAATGTGTGATATATCTTTTTTTGTAAGTACCCAAGATTCAGAACCATATAAAAGAACAGGAACAGCCATAATTTTATAAAACCTGAGCTGAGTTTCCCTTCGAGCCTTTCGGAGGGTTCTTCTTATGGTGCCACACATCATTTGATATCGGTTTAATTTATTATGTATATCCCATTCGTAGCTACATGTTATATCAGAACCAAGATAGTTAAAGTGTGCTATCTGTTCTATTATTTCATTATTGATTACTATTTTTGCTCTGACTGGCACTTTGCCCTAAAAAGCCATAATTTTAGTTTTTGAAGTTGAGACTTTGAGATTATAATAGAGTCCTAATTGATTCTTTGTAAATCATCCTCCGGCTTCTGTATACATTAAAATTTTCATATACATTTCCTTATTAATTTGTATTCCTATTGGACTTGATTTTTTTCCATTTTCATATAACCTCGTCAAAATATGTATTAAACAATGTAGGTGATAATGTACACCCTTGTCGAACTCCTTGATTTATTAAAATTTCTTCTCTGGAATAATTATCTAAATTAAGGATAATTCTCGTGCCATTATAAAGACTTTTTATTCCTTCTATAAGTTGAGTCGGGGTACCCTCTTGCCTTCATTATTTCCCACAATTTTATTCTTATCGCCTTATCAAACGCCTTTTCAAGATCTACGAAAGCTAAATACGTGGGTAAATTGAATTCTCGTCTCTTTTCTATTATCTGTCTCATAGTGAATCTATTGTCAGAGCAGGACCTTCCTTGTCTAAAACCGTTCTGTTCTTCTAAAACCAATGCATCTGCTATAGGTTTTAATGTGTTACGTAATATCCCTGCTTATATTTTATATGCAGAGTTCAAAATATACTAATTCCTCTATAATTACTTGTTTTGTTTCTGTCTCCTTTTTTAAAATTTGATATAACATTTGCAATGAGTAATGTTTTGGGAATTTCTTTGTTTGTCCAGCACATATTAAAGATGTGAAATAATCTTAATTTTAATAATAAACCTCCGTATTTCAAAAGTTCTGCATTTATGTCATCAGGCCCAGGTGATTTTCTGCATTTCAATTTTCTTATTGGTGTTTCTAATTCATCCAATATGATTAAATCGCATCCTTCATATATATTATTTACTGGAGTGTGAGATTAAAGATGTGAAATAATCTTAATTTTAATAATAAACCTCAGTATTTCAAAAGTTCTGCATTTATGTCATCAGGCCCAGATGATTTTCTGCATTTCAATTTTCTTATTGGTGTTTCTAATTCATCCAATATGATTAAATCGCATCCTTCATATATATTATTTACTGGAGTGTGAGATTGTTCATTCTCATTAAACCACAACTGTTTATAATGTTCAACCCATACTTTTGGTTCAATAACATTTATATTGGCTGTATCTTTCTCTGATTTATTTAGATTTCTTAGTATTTTAAATGCAAAATCTTGCTTGCCATATACATCATATTCAACATCTCCTATAAATTTCTCCTAACTCTATGTGCTCGCTGCACTAGCGATTTAGAATAATTCCTTGCATATATATATATATATATATATTTGTCTTGATTCTTCATCATTTTTTGTAAGAAAATGCAATATGTTTTTCGTTTTTCACCAAGAGCGTTTTCGATATCAGAGTTCCATATTTTTCTTTTCCAAATCTTCTGTTTGCCAATCGCTTCTTGAGCTGATTTAATAATACATCTTGAATGTTTTCCATTCTTTTGTCATATAATTTACAGTTAGAACATTTATTATATTATGGTTAAGTCTCTCTTGATATAAATCTCTAATTAATTGATGTTTTAACAATCTTATCTTAAATCTTGTATTGTCCTCTTTACTTGATAGGTTAGTTCTATTGCTTTTTATATTTTTCCATCTAGCAAATCAAGTTTATTTTTGCCATCAGCAAGTAATGGTCGCTGTATATGTCACATCCTCTATAAATTCGTATATCTTGTATCGATTTAGCTGTTTTTACATTGCCGGTTATATAGTCAATAATTGAATAGTGACCTCTATTACTCCACGTGCATTTATGTATTTCTTTCTTGAAGAAGGTGTTCATTACCTTTGTATATTATAGGTGCAGTATTGTCTGAGTAATGCACCGTTATTATTGAGAGTCTCTTCTCCACATGTACATATTACATATTTTTATGGGCACTTTTCCTACTCTAGCATTTAGATCCCCAGCTATATATATAAATATTATATTTGTTTTGTTAATATCATTATAAGTTTCCTGAAATTTTTCATAAAATTCTTCTGTATCTCTCGTTCTTCCTTCTTCAGGACTGTAGAATCATACAACTGTAAGGTGACCTCTTGGTATTTCAAACCTTACTACCATTATTCTTTCATTTATAAATTTATATTATATTATTTTCTTTTTCCATTTCTGATCAATCATCATAGCTACTCCAGTTTGTCCATGTACAGGTTGTTCCAACCCACTGTACAAAATAAAATTGTATATTCTTGAAGATCTTGACTTCCTTTCAACTTCGTTTTTTTTTTTTTTTTTGTTTTTACAGATTCTTGGGAATTAAAAACCGAGTTGTAAGCTCGCTTCTGTAAAAACCATTCCGAACCTCGCATCGTAATATAGTATTTCATGCTTAGTTAAATGCCAAATAAAAATGCTTAAATATGGTTATTTATTATGTCAATGCTGAGCAAAAGAACATAATTGATTGCTAAATATACTATGTAGTTAATTATCGTCAAACCATCAGAATTGTCATTGTTATCGATTTCCTCTGAAGGTTCATCTTCTGTGTGCGATTCCAATAAAGATCCACAGAAGTGGCGATGTTTTTTTCTTATTCTTGTAGCATCCACACTCTGCACCTGTCTGCTTTTGGAGACAGCAATAATATCTATCCATACAGCTGGCTTTGTAGAGCTAGAAGATGTAAGAATATTTTTTGTATTTCTTTTTTAGACAAGGCCTTAACTCTGTCGTAAAATAATGCTACGACTAAACTTTACAACCTGTGACGCGACTTTTTTTTTTAATTACTCCTGCCAAATTGTATTCTTAGGGTTTCATTTTTCAAATTATTTCCTGCCATTTATGAAGATTTTTTACATATTTTCTAACGATTATTTCAATATATTTTTCTATGATATTTAACTACATACGTAGCATGAAGACATGGAAGCCATTTTGATTTTAACGAATATTCTATACAATAGCAAAGACGTGTTCCAAGGCAGCCAACATAGAGTATGTACTAATTAACTGTACACATATACTTCAGAACTTCAGAACATACTATTTATCTTTGGCATTGAATTCGTTCACAGGTTAGAGTGTTTAAATTGCGTTAGGTTAGCTTTAAGTTTGGTCTTTCACATGTTAGAGTGCTTAAATTGCGTTAAATTAGCTTTTAGATTGGTCTTTCACAAGTTAGAGTGCTTAAATTGTATTAGGTTAGCTTTTAGGTTGGTCTTTCACAGATTGGAGTATTTAAAATGCACTAGGTTCGCCATATATCGTGTATATGTTGGCTACATCCCGTGATTCCTAGGTGTAAACTGCTTCGCATGCACATGGTGTATGATTAGAACTTTGAAAAATGTTTCGCGTCACGTGTTGTAAAAAATTATATATATATATATATATATACATATATATATATATATATATATATATATATTTGAAATGACACCATTAACGGGTGAAAATTACGAAACGGGATCTTCCTATGAAATTCCATCCCAGCATTTGCTCGAGTGCTGAGATAAATTAGGAAAAACCTTTTTAGCTTTTTCGGCTCCGGGATTTCAACTCACGATCTCCCGAAAGCAAGTTTGAAATGTTTCCGCCTGAGCCGATACGCTCGATTTCTTAGAGTTGAATCAGGTTGTTTGATTCGTAGATTAAATTACGTCGACCCCAAGTCAACAAACCAGAAATCGTTTCCGCTCCAACCCCCATCTAGCGGAGGAAATAAAAAGCTGATTCCGGAAATGCTGCCATCGCTCTGTAAAACGATTGCCCCATCCATCATCTGCATAAAATCCATCTCTAACAGTTGCTTTGCCAAAATATAGTTCGTTTTCTTTAGATAATGGACTGATCTTACTATCTTGAACACCCGAAGGCTATGATGTTTGTCAACAGGAATGGAGTTTATATGTGAACAAGTTCCGGGCATTAAAGGGGCTCTCTAATTCTTCTTTTATCTTCGAGAGAGTAATTTAAATAACATTTTATCACCTCAAGAAGACAAGCATTTTCTTTGGACCTTCGGCAAAAGAATTACCGAAGATGCTAGTGAAGTCCTTTGTGTGGAGTGTAGCATTGTATGGTGCAGAGACTTGGACATTACGGCGGAAAGAGAAAAAGCGACTGGAAGCTGCTGAAATGTAGATATGGAGAAGGTTGGAGCACAGATTCGTAATCCCTGGATGGAACGTATAAAATGGACAGGCAAAATAAAAAATAAAGATGCGCTAGACAGAGTGGGTGAAGGAAGAACAATGCTGAACTCATAAAGAAGAGGAAAATAATTGGATTGGTCACTGGTTTGCTGACGGATGCCCTAGAAGGAATGGTCAACGGAAAGAAGGTTAGGGGCAGAAAAAAGACATAAGATGATGGGATACAGAAACGGAAGTCTGAGTTAAGGAAAGAGTGGAGATGCTGACTTTGAAGTGAAAGACATGCTCTTAGCAGAACACTGTATGTAACAGAAACTAGCCTTGAACCCGTCAAAGTTGATGAGGAGAAGAAATTAAAATGTTTTCTGTTCGAGGGCAGCATCCATTAAACAAGATATTAACAGGATCCACTCAAACAGAAGGGTTCACATTACACGAACTTCCCTATATATATATTATAATGTTCTTCCCGAGGAAGGTCTTTTACTGCAATCATAGTATTTTCATGCTATGCTTGCAACTTTACTAGGGAATTTTAGGTGTGGTAGCTTCCCGTTGCTTTCCACACCGATGACGGATGATGACCATATGATGTATAGGCATGTATATAATAAAGAAATATTACTGCTATAAAGTAAATATTCTCTTTATATTGTTACTTGTTACAGTAGCCACGAGATGGCATTTCGACCGATGTCCCACTGCCCCTCATGATAGAGAATCTTATATAAGAAGGAAAAAAAAACATTTTTGTGCTTGAATGCCAGAGTTGTAAACTTGGAATGACCCTCACGTATAAAATTAGATGTCTATGATTCAAATCCCGGCTCAGGATAGAATACCAGAAATGTCATAAACACAACCTGGTGATATCGGTAAATAAATAAATAAGTAAATAAATAAATAAATAAATAAACAAACAAACAAACAAAAACAAACAAATAAACAAACAAATAAACAAACAAACAAATAAACAAATAAACAAACAAATAAACAAACAAACAAACAAATAAACAAATAAACAAACAAAACAAATAAACAAACAAATAAACAAACAAACAAATAAATAAACAAACAAATAAATAAATAAACAAAATAATAAACAAACAAACAAACAAATAAACAAACAAAATAAATAAACAAATAAATAAATAAATAAATAAACATATAAATAAATAAATATATTAATACGTTAAGAAAAAAAAGTTGTACCCCATTTTAAGCACATTATGCACACGGAGGAGTTTGATGTCTAGCATAATTGAAGTTCATATAGAGGAGTGCAGAAAAATAAAATTTATATATAATATGTGTTACAAATAAATTAAATTCAACAAAATAAAATAAATTGTATCTAAGGAATTTATGTGTATTACTCATTAATTTGTGTGCTCATTCATTTGTTTATGTTCATACTGAAAGTGCATTGTTGCAAAAAGAAAATTGTGCAGCAGCAATGTGAATTGACTTACTCTCGCGTATTTATTATTAGTGGTTTAAAAAATGAGTACATTTAATTATTTAAATTTAAATTAAACCCTGTCTAATCTTGGTTTCGCTAATTTCATTACATTTTTTTTATATTTACATATTCGCACCTACTTCCAATATACCTCGACATAGAAAATTGACGGGTTGGAGTGAGAGACAAAGAAGAAGGGATATATATTGCCGTACACATAAAAATAGGCCAAATACAAATTTAAATATTATAAATAGTATATAAATGTCAAATGATGCGTTATCATTTTTTTTAATTTGGCTTAGCCAAGCTATACCACATATTTCCTATCGTTTGTGTTTTTAAAACAAATCGAAAATTAATTAATAATGACGTATTTGTGACAAACGTAAAGATGTAATGAATAATTGTGGTCGAATTTCGGCCACTGAGCGACCACTAGTACGAGGGCGGATCGGAAAGTAACGCACAATAATTTTTTTCTGCCTTGGTATTGCAGCTAGAATGTTGAAATTTCACAGAGATATAGTTTGAAGTTTTCACTACAGATGGTAATTTTTTATCAGGTGCACCTCTTGCGAGAGAAGCTTGAACTATACAACAAAGATGGCGCGCATGCTACAGTCGTCCACCTGTGAGGAACAGAGAAGTGTTGTTCGATTTTTGTGGGCCAAAGAGCATAAACCCAGTGAAATTCACAGGGACATGCGTGGCGTGTATGGGGATGATTGTATGGACTGTAGCAATGTCTCCAGGTGGTGCACATTCTTCCAAGAGGGACGCGTTCCCAAGTAAAGAAAAAATTCAAAGTGACTCAATCTGCCAGGAAAGTGCTTGTGACAGTGTTCTGGGATATGCATGGTGTTTTATTGGTGGACTTTGCTGAACACGGGACCACTGTGAATGCTGCGGCCTACATTAAAACTTTGGTGAAGTTGCGTCGTGCCATTTGTGACAAACGTCACAACATTAACGTTAAACTTCTTCATGACAATGCTCGCCCCCATGTTGCTGCTGTCGTTCGTCAGAAAATCGCCGAATTTGGTTGGGAGGTGCTCCAGCATCCACCATACAGTCCGGATCTTGCACCATCGGACTTTCATCTGTTTGGTCCCATGAAGAAATTCCTGGCCGGCAAACGCTTTGAGACAGATGTGGAAGTGAAATCAGCAGTGCGCAGATGGCTACACTCCAACCAAACGGACTTCTACGAACAGGGCATATTGAAACTGGTACCACGATGGGAAAAATGTGTTGAGAAAGTTGGTGACTATGTCGAAAAGTAGGTAAAAGATGTAAGTTCATTTGTGATTTTTTTCCTTTTTTTTTACTATTAAACTTTTTAAAAAAATTATTGTGTGTTACTTTCCGATCCGCCCTCGTATATATAACATCTAATAAACATGCATTACTGCTATAACGTAAATATTCTCTTTAAAATGAAGCCATATAGAAGCCATGAGATGACTACGGGATCGATGTGTCTTTGCCTATCGTGATTGAGAACTAACTAACTGACTAAATAACTCACTGGCGCTATAGAACCCATATATTCATGGCCGCCTTAGTCCAGAAAATTATATATAAGGAAGGAAAGATAATTGTTTGTATTAGGAGCCTAAGTAACTACATGGTCTTTATAGGAAGCCAGATATAATAAGAACAGTTAAGTCTCATAGACTGCGATGGGCAGGACATGTTGCGCGTATGGGGAATGAAAGACGTGCATGGAAACTTCTTGTAGGAAAGCCAGAAGGAAAACGCCCAGTTGGTAGACCAAGAATGAGATGGGAGAACAACATTAACTATGATTTGAGGGAAGTAGATTATACAGGGAATGATTGGAAAGCATTGGCTCAGGATAGGGATGTATGGAGAGCTTATGTCCGCGCGGCCATGAACCTACGGGTTCGATAGTGCCAGTGAGTAAGAGTAAGTAAGTAAGTATTAGGAGCCTAAGTGGACTAGTGGTTATACAGTTAGAGATCTCGTTTCAAATCCTGGCTCAGGAATTTATTATTTTCTTTCCATATCACGTGTATATATGCACACACACACACACGCAGATTGTTTTTACTTTTTAGAGAGTTTGAAATGACAAGTGTCCTTGTAATGCGTGTCGTGGATGCTAGAATAAAAAAATACAGTGGTCATGCAGCTGGGTATTAAAGCTGTGATTCTAATGTGAATATAAGAATTACATTTTTGAAGATTTATGTATTTTCGATATTAGGAAAATTACATTTTGAATGTTGTGGTTAATGTTCCGCTGCTGCAACGTTTAGAATTGAACTCCGCATAACAATGCCGTAACACCACTCACAGGACAACAACGTGATAACCGACACACGTTCCAATACTTTATTGCACTTCTAATTACTGGGACTCTGAAGTTGAGGATCTCTAATAGATAGACGGACAGGCACACAGACAGACAGGCAGACGGACAAACAGATAGATAGGCAAGCAGACAGACAGATATATAGGCAGGCAGACAGACAGGCAGTTAGATAGGCAGACAGACATACAGACAAGTAGATGGGCAGACAGACAGACAGACAGACAGACAGACAGACAGACAGACAGACAGACAGACAGACAGATAGATAGATAGATAGATAGATAGATAGATAGATAGATAGACAGACAGACAGACAGACAGACAGACAGACAGACAGACAGACAGACAGACAGACAGACAGACAGACAGACAGACAGACAGACAGACAGACAGACAGACAGACAGACAGACAGACAGACAGACAGACAGACAGACAGACAGACAGACAGACAGACAGACAGACAGACAGACAGACAGACAGACAGACAGACAGACACACAGACAGACAGACAGAAGAGACAGACAGACAGACAGACAGACAGACAGACAGACAGACAGACAGACAAGACAGACAGACAGACAGACAGACAGACAGACAGACAGACAGACAGACAGACAGACAGACAGACAGACAGACAGACAGACAGACAGACAGACAGACAGACAGACAGACAGACAGACAGACGACAGACAGACAGACAGACAGACAGACAGACAGACAGACAGACAGACAGACAGACAGACAGACAGACAGACAGACAGACAGACAGACAGACAGACAGACAGACAGACAGACAGACAGACAGACAGACAGACAGACAGACAGACAGACAGACAGACAGACAGACAGACAGACAGACAGACAGACAGACAGACAGACAGACAGACAGACAGACAGACAGACAGACAGACAGACAGAACAGACAGACAGACAGACAGACAGACAGACAGACAGACAGACAGACAGACAGACAGACAGACAGACAGACAGACAGACAGACAGACAGACAGACAGACATAGATAGGCAGGCAGAGAGTCAGATAGGCAGGCAGAGAGTCAGATAGATAGATAGATAGATATTTTTCTTAAATAACACTACAGCTCAATAACGATCTTCGCCTCCTCCAGACATCGCTTTCCGTAGAAAGCCTTTCCCAATGGTTTATTTGACATTTGTTATGGTCCTGGCTTACTTTGGTTGTCAGGGTCTTTGTCTATTAATCCAATCCTTCCGAGGCTTCATATTTGGGTTCCTAACAAGACAGTTTTACAGGATGGGTCGCCAGCCGCATGCCGACTGTAATGTGTCATGGCGGACAGTGAGTAGTGAATATACTGGTCGCTCGTATTTTTGCACAGTTTTCAGCAGGTGATTGTTTGTGTTTTACAGGTAGTATCGGATATTTTGAATTTATTTGTGTATACATTTATTCTGTAATAATGGCGCCACGCAAAACAAAGAATTCCGACGAGAATAAAGAAAAAATGACAAAGCGTGTGATGCAGGAATGTTTGAGGGACCCTGACATGTTGCAGCTGCTAAAGGACTCTGTGCGTGAGGCGATAGTGAGTGAGTTGAAAACAACCATAGATCGGAACACTGAGGTCATTAAACAGTTGGAGCTGTCGTTACAGGAAAGGGATGCTAAAATAATGAAACTAGAACAACTGTTGTGCGAAAAAACTGATTCCCTTGAACAGTACCAACGCCGTCAATGCTTACGTATCTTTGGCATCTCTGAGATGGACGCTGAGGATACATACAAAATAGCTATCGATGTGGCGTCTAAAATAGGTATTAAATTAGAAACATGTGATATTGATAGGAGTCATCGTGTGGGGAGAAAGGCGGACCGGCCACGGCCGGTTATCGTCAAATTCGTAAGCTATAGGAAAAGGAGAGAGGTTTTCCAGAACAAAAAGCAGCTGAAAGGGAGTGGTATAACAATTAGGGAAGACTTAACTCAAATGAGGTATAAGCTATTAAAAGAATGCATCTCCAAATAGGGTGTCACAAATGTGTGGTCAATTGACGGAGCAATCCATGTTAAAGGAGACAACAAACGTATCATTCTCCGGGCCTCAGAAATATAATTAGTGCGAACACGGCCAGTGAATAACAGACAGTTATCACTTTAAACATTTTATTAATAGTACATAAAATTAAGATATTCTTAGTGACGTGATACCAAGTTTAGTTTGTAAGTTTGTTGAAATATTTTACGACCATTTTTTGTTTAAATGATGATTTTCCTTTGACAGGCTACAGGACAATAACCTTCCCACACCCCTTCTCGACCCCACTACTTCAAGGAATGCTTTAGAAATAGCTTTATCCCCATACCGTACTTCCTTGCAGGTAGCCCATTTCAATGCTCAAAGTATTACTACACATACAGATGAAATCAGAACAATTTTCTTCTCTTTAAATATTCATGCTCTTTTCATATCTGAAACGTGGCTAAATCCCAACATTGCCTCTTCTTTAATTAACATGGATGGTTACACTTTTCTTAGACACGATCGTGTTTACAGTCGCGGGGGCGGTATTGGAGCCTTCGTTAGAACAGACCTTACTCCTAAAATTGTGTATCTATCTAATAACGAACCATCTGCCGAAATTATGTTCATAGAAATATTTGTCAGTTTCAAAAAAGTCTTCTCTGTGAAGTATACCAACCTCCTAAAATAAAAGCCATCACTGAAATTGAGTCCACTTTACAAAACGCGCGAATATAATATGAACACGTTATCGTTATGGGCGACTTTAATATAAATATACTAGACACTGATAACAGACATACACAACAACTGATGGCTACGTTCCAGGCTTGCGATATGACTCTCCTACCCCTACGACCTACACATCACACTCATCACTCTGAGACGTTATTTGACTTAATTGCAACTAATAATCCAGACAGAGTACTTACTCACGGGCAACTGCCAGCCCCGGGAATATCAGCACATGATATTATATTCTTAGCATATTCACTGCAGTGCCCCAAACCGACTCGAAAGACTATTACGTTTAGAGACTTAAAACATATACACAATGCAGCCCTAATTGAAGAAGCTATGCAGATGCCGTGGCATTCAATATGGACGCTGCATACTGTAGATGAAAAAGTTGAGGTACTAAATGACTTTATACTACAATAATACAACAGACACGCCCCACTAAAAACTAAACTCGTGAAACGACGCCCTGCACCCTGGATGACTCTTTCAATTCGTAACTTGATGGCTGATAGAGACGCAGCACATAAGAAATATAGACTCGACAAAACAGACACAAATCTCTATCAATATAAACAGTTACGTAACAAGATAAATATAGCTATAAGAAACGCCAAACTTAGACATTTATACAGCCTAACAGATACCAATACTTCAGAAATCTGGAAAAACTTGAATAGAATGGGAATTGGGAGAAAAGACACACTTACTTACTTACTCACTGGCACTATCGAACCCATAGGTTCATGGCCGCACGGACATAAGCTCTCCGCACATCCCTATCCTGAGCTAATGCTTTCCAATCATTCCCTGTATAATCTACTTCCCTCAAATCATAATTAATGTTATTCTCCCACCTCATTCTTGGTCTACCAACTGGGCGTTTTCCCTCTGGCTTTCCTACAAGAAGCTTCCATGCAAGTCTCCCATTCCCCATACGTGCAACATGTCCTGCCCAACGCAGTCTACGAGACTTAACTGTTCTTATTATATCTGGCTTCCTATAAAGACCATGTAGTTCATTGTTGTGTAGACACACAGGTAGACAAATTACCTGTTTCCCTGGACACACTCAATAATCACTTCACAGGTATAACTACTACTCCAAAGGATAAAGAACAAACAATAAATGAATTATCACTGACAAATCAAGCGGACAGAGAACATTTTCACTTCTCATATGTTACAGATTATGACGTAAAGAAAGCCATCATGCGAATAAAAACCAAAGGAGAAGGAACTGACCGTATAAATATTACATTACTGAATAAAATAATCGAAGCTATACTACCTACTATAACTCATATTTTTAACTCCTCACTACAAACTTCTACATATCCCTCATTGTGGAAACAAGCCCTCGTACGCCCACTACCTAAAGTTAAAACGCCCTCAACCCCGAACGACTTTCGACCCATTAGCATTTTACCTACCCTTTCAAAAGCTCTGGAACGATTAGTCCATAAACAACTGACTGACTACCTAAATGAACACAACCTTCTAGATCAATTTCAGTCAGGCTTCAGGACAGGACACAATACAAATACTGCTCTACTAAATATTTGCGAAGACATACGCGAAGCTGCTGATAATCGAAAACTTGCCATTCTTACATTACTGGACTTTAGTAAAGCATTCGACACGGTAGACTTGGACTTATTGTTGGATAAACTTAAAAACCTATTTCTCTCTTATAGTGCCACGAAATGGTTCAATTCCTACCTTCATTAGCGCCAGCAATCTGTTATAGGAAATCATACATTATGTTCTTCTTGGTCCTTCCGTAAAGCTGGGGTTCCACAGGGTTCGGTACTTGGACCTTTGCTATTTTCAATCCACATAAATGACATATCTAACTCCCTAAAGCATTACAAACATAATTTATTTGCAGACGACATGCAAATCTACATCCACACAGACAAATATTCACTAAATGACGCTGTTGCCAAAATTAACGAGGATCTTGACTCACTAATGACTTGGACAGTTAAATATGGACTGCAATTAAATCCTAGAAAGTCGCAATCAATCATTATGGGTCACTAGAGACTATTATCTACAATTAACCTAAACACAGTTTTGCATGTGTCACTAAATGGAGTTCAAATCCCTTATAGTGAGACAGTAAAAATTCTAGGAGTATTTATTGACAAAAACTTAAATTGGAATACACAAATAAACCATACAAGCAAAACAGTCTTCTCAATAATACATTCATTAAATCGTGTACGAAATTATTTGGCATTCGCCCTTAGGAAAATGTTAGTAGAAACACTTGCAATGCCCCATTTTGATTATTGTGACACTCTTTTTACAGGCTTAAATATTATATCCACTCAAAGACTTCAACGTGTTCATAATTCTTGCGCACGTTTTATTTGTGGTATTCGCAAATTTGACCATGTTACATCGTCCCTGGAACAATTATCGTGGCTTCGTCTAAGAGATCGTAGAACTGTCCATTCCTTATCCCTTCTCTATAAAATACTTCACACATCATCGCCTAATTATTTATCACGCCGCTTCATTAGACTATCCGACACACATAATATTGACACTCGATCCCATCAGCACATTGTCCTTTATATCCCGCCTCATCACACTGTATATTATTCATTATCTTTTACGGTCTCACTTACCAAAACATGGAATTCCCTTCCGTCCTATGTCAGAGACTGTCAAACTATAACATCCTTCAAAAACAAACTAAAGAATTATTTAATAACAAACTAACTTATACACCTCACTGATAATATTCTTTTAGCAATATTAATATATTTAATTATTTATGAAAATAATATTAAGAATAACACATATTTTTATTTGTTTTGTTTTAAATATTGTATAATCGTAAAATTAGTTTTCTATATCTCATTATTTTCCTTTGTTTTTTATATACACTAGACAGGGACAATTTAATATGCTTTGCTTGTATACATTTTATTATTAGTTTTAGTCTTAATTTTAACTAATATTAACAGGTTGTATTATAGATCGTAATATATTAGATATTATCTTTTGATCAAATTTTTACTTAGTGTTTAATATTAGAGTTAATTAAGATTGTTATATTCTGATGTAATATATGTTTGTCCTGGTGAGTGGAAGAGAAGGCCACATGGCCTTAACTCCACCAGGCTAAATAAATCTAAATCTAACCCTCAACCTGGAGGCCAGGGAATCTTCTGTTGGGATTCCATACCCTAGCTAAGGTGGCCTCGTTTGAGGGCACCAGGCTTCGTCCAAACCAATTCGCAAGGGTCTTGGATGCTGGTCAGTTGGCTGCTGTCTTATATCTAGGTATTTATTAGTACATCTACTCAGCATTGATGCACCTCCAGCAGTAGGTATTTGTATAAGATGGATAATTTAGGAAAGGTAACCCAGAATCCCCAGGAGTACAGGAAGGTTATGAAATAAAATATTTGGTTAAGGACATCGGTTTGCTGCTCCTATTAGTCGCCTTTTACGACAGGGGGAGGTGCCACGGTGCTATTCTACAACCCGGCACCACACGGGAGAGATAGATAGATCATTAATAGAGTAATGTCTTTGACAACGTCCCATTCCTAATAGTCAATTTTGTCGGTCCATCCAATTGCAGGTTGTAGATGTTTCTCCTTCATTTCCTGACTCCAGGAGGTTTTAGGTCTTCCTCTGCCTCGTCTTCCCTCAGGTTTCCATTCCAAAACATATTTTGGTAGCCGATCCTCTTCCATTCGCTGAACATGTCCGTATCATCTTAATTGTTGAGTTTTAATATAATCTAAAATAGTGTCTTCAATCTTCATTTTCTCCCTTATAACTGAGTTTTTAATTTTTTCTCTTCTTGAAATTCTTACTGTCCATTGTAAAATACCTTCAAAAATACTTAAAGATATCCTAAGAAAACCTAAAAACTGATAAAGGACGAAAAAGGGTCATTTAAATTTAATGATTATTTTATTTTAACTGCATTTTTTATAAATATAATAACAAAGTTTAAACAGTACAAAATTCTAGTAAAATGCAACATATATTGCAAAAAAAATAGATGACTACTGTCCGTCTGGCTTAACTTTGGAAGACATTTGTAGAAAGAGAAAGCTGTGTTCACCTCTCTCCCTCGCACCGGTGTTGTCTGTTTTTCTTCGCCAGATGTTAATAGGGGCAAGGGGGAAGACGAAAACTGGCAACATGATGGATTATATATTTTGTAACTGAGCAATAGCGTTCAAGAATCTACCCTTATATCTCCATCTCTCTCTTTGCCAAGTTAAGCCAGATATACAATAAAAATGCTTCTTATTTCGTACTTTATGTATATATATATTTTTTAATCAAAGTAGTAATAAACTGTTAAATTCTCAACTTGATTTGAATGAATCGCCTTTGTTAAATTGAAAAATTTAAATAAATTATTGTAGTATTGTTGCTTAGATCAGTTGATATGTACTATAATAACACAATTCATAATTTAACATGTCTGAAGAAGGTACAGTGTACCGGAACAGCTGTCACTGAATATATCTAAATAAATATGAAAATCAAATAAAACTAGGTTTTATTTTTTATTTAATTAATATATTTTTTTTAATTCAACGTGGCTTGAAAAAAGAATTCTGTGTTAATTAAAAAGGAAGTTCTTGGAGAATTTTGAATGAATGATTTTCCCCACCTAGAATGTATCCACCGAACCCGCAACGGATATCAGGCAGTCAGTAGGCTGGTGGTGATAAAAAATAACGTGATATTTTGAGTGGGTTCAATAGTTTCTGACAGAACAAAAGTGTTTGCAATGTGAAAGGTCTTTGGAAACTAAAACTAGAGTGTTTTTAAAAGAAGTTGGAATTGAGACTAGACTCTGCGGATTCTTGAATTATACAAATGGTATGAATGTAGTCAAAAGAAGGTAAAGTTGTAAAATAACCTTTAAGACCTAAAAAAAGGACTAGAAAAGGACCAATAAGCCAAAAAAAAAACGCCGAGAAAGGACAAAAAAAAGACGAATAAAACATACCATTTGTCTGGCCTAAAATTACCCAAAATGCATATATATATATATATATATATATACGTCGATAGTAATTCTGCCCGAAGGCAAGTCCTTCACTGCAATCATAGCATTTTCATGCTATGCTTGCAGCTTTACTAGGGAAATGTAGGTGTGGTAGCTTCCCGTTGCTTTCCACACCGGTGAAGGTTGATGATGATAATGACCATATGATTTCGGGGACCGTTTGGGCCTTAAAGATTTCCTGACATTTGTCTTACAGGTGAGGAAAAATCCCGATAGAAACCTCACCCAGAAAAACTGCCCCGACCGGGGATCAAACCGGACCCGCTGCGTGACA
Source organism: Diploptera punctata (assembly GCA_030220185.1). Lineage (NCBI taxonomy): Eukaryota > Metazoa > Arthropoda > Insecta > Blattodea > Blaberidae > Diploptera > Diploptera punctata. The sequence goes on along the minus strand of JASPKZ010007322.1, from coordinate 42,775 downwards.
AGGCAGCACGCTACCTCGAGACTACAGCGGTGGATATATATATATATGTTGGGCCTCGTCTTCAGACATTAAATAATAAAAGGATATTTGCTGAACTTCCGAGCTCTATTAATTTTCATTTAAATAAAGTTTGCTGACGGTAAAAACAAAATTATTGACACGGTTTCTGAACATCATCTAGCCACCAATATTATCAATAGGGCTTGTAAGTTGTGGACCCACAAAATGCCTATAAAAGACATTTAAAAAGGCCTAAATACATCCTACAAAAAACCTAAAAAACCGTGAAAAGGACGTAAAAAGTGATTTGATAAAGACAATCTCGCTACCTTCGCCCTCTACTCGAAGTGATTGTCACAAACTGGCAACTTCTTAGAAAATTTTAACTCAAAATACAATAGTTCAGGCGGTCAGTAGGCTGGTGGTTAAAAATAACGTGATATTTTGTGAAGGTTCAATACTTTCTCGCGGAACAAAAGTGTTGGATATGAAAAGTCTTTATAAAGTAAAACTAGATAGAGTATAAAAGAAGTTGGAATTGAGACTTGACTCTGCGGATTCTTGAATTACACAAATGGTATAAATGTAGTCAAAAGAATGTAAAGTTGCAAAAAAAGCCGTTAAGGTCTAAAAAAAGTCAAAAAAGGAACAATAAACCAAAAAAGAAGAAAAAGGACAAAAAAAACGACAAATTAAACCGAGCATTTTTTGACCTATATGACCCAAACTGTATATATATTTAGTTGGGCCTCGTCTTCAGACACAAAAAAGTACATTTCCTCAACTTACGAGCCCTGATCATAATTAACATATTCACATGTTTAATGTGAAAGGCGTGTTTCGTCTTAATGCTGTGTTGTCTCCGAGGGGCCCCGACATTGATTTGATCACTCATTCAGGGAGGTCCTCCTTGTCCTTGTGTGGTCAAAAAAGTATGTGTGTGATCCATACTTAAAATCCCTCTCCCGACAGGTTGTTTCACTGTAATGTCTAAGTGACATGTGACACGTAAAAGTACCTGTAAGGTGAGAGGTTAAACTTAGCTAATGAAACATATAACTTGACCATTTTAATTAATTGTTATATAAATTGTTTGGATTCGATTAAATAAAACTTGAGGCCGCTAGAAAGACCAACAAGCAGACACTATTGAGTAACGCTAAGAAATTGGGACTGGAAGTAAACATCAATAAAACTAAATATATGTTCACACATAGAAATACATTATGTAATGGAAATGGACAATTAATGACAAATGAGGGAAATTTCAAGTACCTAGGAATAATAATTACAAATAGGAATGAGGTGCACAAAGAAATTAAACATAGGTTAAATTCTGGAAACACGTGTTATTATGCATTACAGGGACTCTTGACGTCCCAACTCCTTTCACAAAACGTTAAATTGAAAATATATAAAACTGTTATTCTATCAGTTATATTATGTGGATGTTAAACATGGACTCTTACTTTAAGGGAGGACAAAAGATTACGAGTATTTGAGAATAAAGTCCTTAGGAATTTTTTGGACTAAAGACAGATAAACAGATAGGTGAATGGAGAAGAATACATAACAGTGAGATAATGATCTTTATCGGAAGCCAGATGTAATAAGAACAGTTAAGTATCGTAGACTGCGATGGGCAGAACATGTGGCACGAATGGGAAATGAAAGAAGGGCATGAAAATTTCTTGTAGGAAAACCAGAGGGAAAACTCAAGTTAGTAGATCATGAATGAGGTGGGAGAATAACATTAATCATGATTTGAGGGAAGTAGATTATACAGGGGATGGTTGGAAAACATTAGCTCAGGATAGGGATGTGTTAAGAGTTTAGGTACGCGTGACTATAGACCTCCTGGTTAGTTATGGTTTGTTCACAGAGGGGTGAGTGGAGAAAATTACATAACAGTGAATTACTTGATCTTTATGAAAAACCAGATGTAGTATAAACAGTTAGGACTGCGATGTGGCACGAATGGGCAATTTAAGAGAATCATAGAGAAACTTCTTATAAGAAAATTGAGGGGAAACAACCAGTCGATAGACCAAAAATGAGGTGAGAGAATAACATTAACAATGATTTGAAAGAGAAGAAATACACGGGAGATGATTGGAAAATATTATTTTAGGATAGCGATGTAATGAAAGCTTATTGGCACAGCCATGAAACCACCGGGATCGATGGCGCCAGTAAGTTAGTTTGTTTGTTCATTTGTTAGCGAAAATGTCTGTTTTTACAGCACATGATACTATCATGTTTCATTTGCTATTCTTATTTTTTTTTAATTGTAGAGTAATTGAATGAGATATGGCATGAAATAAAATGAAATGAAATGGGGAAGTTGTGGGGTGTTTTGTACGTATTGAGAGAAAAATATCCATTTAAAGAGTAGAGTGGTTTTGAAGTAGACAATTTGAGGGTCAAACCAATGTGATGTTGATCGATATCATGCCCCGTGGTGAATGATTACGTCACTGCGTCCAAAGTGGTCCAGAAACCAACCACACTTGTCAACAGGAGTCAGTCACCATGGTTACTAAAGCCAATCAAAATGGGATATTGGGAGTTACCTGGGATTTACTGCTTCCTTTGTCCGATAATGAGCGCTCTGTCCAATTAAAACACGTTCTTATATTCTACAGCGTGTTCCCAACTCCCACCACACAGGAATTGTGTAAACTAAGCTAATTCCTCAGAAAGTCGATTTGTGGTCCGACTTTTCTGGTAGAGTGAATATATATTTATTTTCTTATCCCTTAAATTGGCGAAACACTAATTTATTGTGGCAGTATTCAAATGGTTCGAACCATACTGAATGCAAAGAACTTTTTAATGTCAGGTTTCAGGTAAACCACTAGTTTTAATAGTAGGATTTCCTCATTTCTCTATAATACCTTCCTTTTTAAAAGTATGTTTTGAGTTTCGTTGCGAAAAATTGAAAATTACGAACGCTAGAGTGATTTTTAAATTTTCGTTTCAAGTGAACTCCTATTTCTAACAGTCGGATTTCACTCGTTTCTTTAAAATACCTCCCTTGCTTTATTTTTAAAGTATGTTTTGAGTTTAATTGCGAAAAATTGAAAATTACGAACGCTAGAGTGATTTTTAAATTTTCGTTTCAGGTGAACTCCTATTTCTAATAGTCGGATTTCACTCATTTCTTTAAAATACCTTTCTTGTTTTGTTTTAAAAGTATGATTTGAGTTTCGTTGTGAAAAATTGAAAATTATGAACGCTAGAGTGATTTTTAAATTTTCGTTTCAGGGGAACTCCTATTTCGGATAGTAGGATTTTACTCATTTCTTTATACTACCTTCCTTATTTTATTTTAAAAGTATGTTTTTAGTTTCACTGCGAAACATTGAAAATTACGAACGCTAGAGTGATTTTTAAACTTTCGTTTCAGGCGAAGTCCTATTTCTAATAGTCGGATTTCGCTCATTTCTTTATAATACCTTCCTTGTTTTATTTTAAAAGTATATTTCGAGTTTCGTTGCGAAAAATTGAAAATCACAAATGGTAGAGCGATTTTTAAATTTTCATTTCAGGTAAACTCCTACTCCTAATGGTCTGATTTTCCTGATTGACGAATTCAACCTTTTTTTTATTTATTGCTATATGCCGAGTTTGGTTTCGAAAAAAAATGCGACCAGTAGAACATTAACAAACATGGATATATTTTGTCATGGCCATTTTCGGTATCTACTAATTAATATCAATTAAGATAAGTTTTTTTTTATTTTCATGGGAACAACTTCAATATCTTCATTCCTTCCGACTTCTCTAAAAGTATTTATAACGATCAGTGACGCTTTAGTTCGTAGTACCAATATTTTCCTGGATAACCTTTATTCTTACATTCATCGTACGTGCCCATACCAATTTAACTGCTTCTATCTTATATAATCTACTGTTGAATATTTAATATTCATTTTTTCTTGTGTGCATTTTTTTTTTCTCCAGTTTTGAACATTTAGTTGCTCTCCTCAAAAAATCAATTTCCATCGACGTGAGATTTTGTTAAATTTCCACGCTTCATCTACATATGTGACAGTACGTCTCACTATTGAATTATATATTTGGATGAAGAGTAAAGAAATAAACACATTGGTTATTGGAATTGCGACCAGCTAACGTCCTTTAACTCTACACCAAAGCATGATGTCGCTCGGGGGTTTTCCTCAACAGATCCCTAGAAGCCTCCGAATGAGACGTCATCTAGATGGTTTGAATTTGAAATAATTTTGAGGAAATAATAAAAAGAGTGATGTATGGACGTGCGAATAGTTGGATAACGTGCCACATGCAAGACAGAAGACAATCAATCAGTCGTGACGGTGGTTCCATCTGTCAAGGAACTCTGGATTTATGAGAAGGGAACAGCTGTACAGGTAGAAGAGGACGTCCGGGCACTTTGGCTGTTCTCCTGCGAGGAAATTGCACTTTTTCTTCATCCCCACGTCCTCTTGTCGCCTTCTTTTCTAACTCCATCTTCTTTCAACACTTGTCGCACTGGCTGCTTTATTTAAGGGGTAAAGGAGCGTGAAAAGTAACTACTAATCAATGTTTTAAATTTCTCATAAGTAATGCCACGGGTGATTTCCAATTTATCTAGAGGATTTGAAAATCAAGAGTGGCATTTGTTAGGACTATTTAACGAATAGAATTAAGCTGTTTACTGAAAATCATTATTTAAATATACTTATTTTAACATATTTATATATTTAATGTAAACGACGAAGTTTTTAAACAAATGACAAATGTTTGTTTACGTTTCATTTGTTCATCACTGCAACCAGATCATATTATTTATTAAATTGTTAGCAAGTAGCATCGCAATATTGTAAGAATAAACCGGGGCTCATGTATTTTTACAGGAACCCGGGGTTCCACCTATTAAGGAGGAACAAAATGGATCGCTCACCGCAAACACTTAAGTGATGGCAGCAGAGTTTTCCATCTATCTATCTAAAAAAATCACCCTAGTGGAGAAAAAATGAATCACATCAAACTGTTTGTAACCAACATTACAGGTTACTAATTAATTTCTTATGCCCTATGTTTTAAATATGTCAATTATATTTTTATGGAACATACCTGGGAAATAATACGTTTAAGAAAATGCAAACAGAGGTTTCTTTTGATTGTGGTATAATCAATTGCTACAATTTTTTCTATTATATCTCACAAGCAGTATCTGGTTACTTTCGTTCACTATATATATATATATATATATATATACACACAATCTGGGAACTACATGCATTTCATGATTCTTATATCTTAATATATAAATTGCTACATTCAACGTAATTTTTGGAGAGTCAGTCACTGCAAAATAATGTTATGACCTGTTCATAATATTAAAAAGGAAGATCTTTCTTTAAGATGATACACTTAGCTGATATATATCGAGGTGAAACACGACTGCGATTGGTTGTAAAACAAAATTCATTGAAAAGTGACTGGTCATTGACTGTCATTCTAGCTACTCGACATTGTATCATTTTCTCATTAATTACGGTTCATGCTACGAGAAAATAGCCGTCCATACATTCCTATCTTGTGCTGTTTTCCAATCATCTCCTGTATAAATCACCTCCCTGTATCACGGTTATGTTTCACTTGATTCTTTTTTTTTAACTTTACTGCTTGTTTTTCCTACAAGAAGTTTCTATGTAATTACTTAATTCCCCATTCGTGCCACATGTCCTGTCCGTCGCAGTCTACGAGACTTAACTGTTCTTATTATATCTGGTTTCCCATAAAAATAATGTAGTTAACTGTTATGTAGTCTTCTCCTTTCGTCTGGCATGGTGATATAGAACCATTGTCTCTTCTAAATCCATATTCTGCGTACACATGTTATTTGTGAATAGAATACCATTTAACATTGCTGTTATTGCTCTACCTTTATTTATTCTGTTCTTATATATATATATATATATATATATATATATATATCCATCCATCCATAGTAATTCTGCCCGAGGGCAGATCTTTCACTGCAATCATAGCATTTTCATGCTATGCTTTGCAGTTTTACTAGGAAATTATAGGTGTGGTAGTTTCCCGTTGCTTTCCACACCGGTGAAGGATGGTGATGATGGCCAGATGATTTTCGGGGACTGTTGAGCCCTAAGCTTCCTGACATTTGTCTTACAGGTGAGGAAAACCCCCGAGAAAAACCTCACCCAGGAGCCTGTCCCGACCGAGAATCGAACCCGGGCCTGCTGCGTGACAAGGCAGCACGCTACCTCGATACAACAGTGGTTATACATATGTATTAAAATGTAGGTTTTCGCGAATATAAGTACGATTAAGAAACTTTTCTTGAGTTTTCCGCGTCATGGATTTATGGTCGGCCTCTGGCCACTGATTCCAACGTATCGGCATGATCCAACATCATAATGATAATGACACGTGGGATCATGCCGAAATGTCGGAATCAGTGGCCAGAGGCCGACCTTGAATCCATGACGCGCAAAACCCAAGAAAACTTTCTTATATATATATATATATATATATATATATATACACTCCACTTCTATATATATATATATATATATATAATTCATATGCACGTGTGTTTGTCACTGAACTCCTAAACGACTGGATCGATTTTGATAAAATTGTTTGTGTGTATCTGATTGGGTCCCTCGATAGTTTAGATTCAGAATTGGACCATCTAAAACCATTAGGTGTAGGAGTTAACCTGAAGTGAAAATTTAAAAATCGCTCTAGCGGTCACATTTAACGATGTTTGAAAACGAAACTCAATTTATCCTATTAAAATAAACCAAGGCAGGTGTTATCCAATTATGAACGAAATCCTACAATTAGAAGCGGAGGTTTGCTTGAAACCCGAAATTAAAAGTGATTAAACGACAGGACTGATTTTGGTGAAATATTTTGTGTATGAGTGTGTCCCTGGATGGTTTAGATTCACAATTGGAGTCGGTAGGTGACACTGCGATCGAGTTAAGGACTTTTTATGTCAGATGTGTAGTCGTCTGCATTATCGACATATTCCGCGCGACAACAATGTGACGTTCTCATGCATGCTTTTTGAGTCACAACAGATGGCAGTGAGGAGTTTTCTTGCGAACTTACTTAATATCTAATTACGTCTTAATTAATGAATTTTATGGTAAACAAGTAACTTATATCTTTATCGTCCGGCCATGACACGAGAACTAAACGTTATTTTTTTACTCCTCTTCACAACGTCTCCCATTAATACTATGAAAATGTGTAGAGTGCAGCACTGACTGCTAGCCCCCTGTTTTCGTTTCAGCTGTTACTCTGTCCAGCTTAGTTTTTGTGTAGCATGAGACTGAAGGCACGGCCCACACGATACAAGAAGCGCTAACGTGAAAAGAGAAATGAGAAAAAAAGGAAAACAGCGGAGAAAAGAGGTTTATTTTAGCGAGAGTTTTGTTGTTCCATTTGACACGTGATATTACCCGACTAAAGTGATGAGTATGCAACATCCATCCTAAAATATACAGGGTGTCCGGCCAAAACTACCGGTAAGGAAGTTTTATTAATTCACCAAATATTTTATGGATCGTAAACCTGGATCCTTCATACATAATTATTTCACTAGTACTACATAAAACGCGTACATAGGCTCTCCATACATCCCTATCCTGAGCTATCATTCCATGTTTAATTCATCTCCCACAAATCACTGTTAATGTTCTTCTTCCACCTTATTCTTGGCATCTCTACCGGGCGTTTTCCTTCAAGGATCCCAATGCCCTCTTGGATCATATTTTCCGAACACTTCAATAACCTCTCTTGGCTCCCTCTTACTGACAGACGTAAATTACACTCTCTTTCACTTCTTTCCAAGCTTCTGAATTCCTACACTCCTAGTTACCTGGCGCCAATATTTGAGAAGTTATCTTCTTACCACAATATTGACACTAGGTCACAAAGTTCTTCGAAAATATTTTGGCCACAAAGAGATGAACAGATAGGTGAATAGAAAACTATATAGGCTAATAGTGAGCTACATGGTATGTATAGGAAGCCAGATATAATAAGAACAGTCAAGGGGAAGTCGAGGGCACCAATGGGGAATGAAAGAGGTGTATGGAAGCTTCTTATAGGAATACCAGAGGTAAACGCCCAGTTGGTAGACCAAGAAGGAGGTGAGAAAATAACATTATCCATATTTGAGGGAAGTAGATTATACAGAGGATGATTGGAAAACATTAGCTCAGGATAGGAATGTATGGAGAGCTTATGTCCACTCGACCATGAACCTACGGGATAGATAGAACCAGAGTTAGTTAATTGACAAGATAACAGTCTGCTAACAATCCCTCTCCATAGCACTTCCTCTTATTCTACTTCTTTTATAGTAGTCTCTGCCCGCTCTTGGAATTTCCTCCCTCAAGTTATCAGGGGTTGCCGCACACTTGACACTTATATAATTAAATGATGTTAAATAATTAATTTTCCTCCAGAACAACATTTATTATATGTTATTAATAGTATTATTTTTTATATCTTGTACATTTTATATTTCATTCGTTAAATCCAGAGTAAATCAACATATATTGTAAATAATAGTTATATCGTAGATGTGCCATGTAATATTTTGTTCATTGTAATTTAGATGCAAGAATAATTTACGTTTGTTTTATAACCTGGGTAACTATGCCGGGGAAAATTAAGTTATTATTATTAACTTTCTAACTCACTGGCACTATCGAACCCGTAGGTTCATGGCCGCTCAGACATAAGCTGTTCATACATCCCTATCCTAAGCCAAATATTTCCAATCATCCCCTGTATAATCTACTTCCCACATACTATAGTTAATGTTATTCTCCCACCTCATTCTGAAACTACCAATTGGGCGTTTTCCCTCTGGTTTTCCTACAAGAAGCTTTCATGCACCTCTTTCATTCCCCATTCGTGCCACATGTCCTGCGCATCGCAGTCTATGAGACTTAATTGTTCTCATTATATCTGGCTTCCTATAAAAACATTTTAGTTCACTGTTATGTAGTTTTCTCCATTCACCTGTCCATTTCTCCTTGGTCCAAAATTTTTCTAAGAACTCTATTCTCAAATAGTCGTAATCTCGTTTCCTCCCTTAAATTAAGAGTCCATGTTTCGCATCCGTATTATATAACTGGCAGAAGAACAGTTTTATATATTTTCAGTTTAACGTTTATTTTAAAGGAGTTGTAACGTCAAGAGTCTCTGCAATGCATAAAAGCACGCATTTCCAGAATTGAGCCTATGTTTAATTTCTTTGTGCATCTCATTCCTCTTTGTGATTATTGTTCATAGGTATTTGGATTCAGCCATTTCCTCAAAATTTCCTTCATTTGTCATTAGCTGTCCATTTCCATTATATAATGTATTTCTATGTGTGACCATATTTAGTTTTATTGATATTTATTTCCAGTCCCAATTTCTTACTGTTACTCGGTAGTGTGTGCGTATTGGCCTTTAGTATCTCCTCACTATCGCCCAGTAATACTACATCATCAGCATAAACTAACAGCTTATTAATACCATTGAGTTGTAGGCTTTCTTCATCCTCTAAAATTATTATTATTATTATTATTATTATTATTATTATTATTATTATTATTATTATTATTATTATTATTTAATAATATTATTATTATTTATTAAATTGTCAGCATCAGAAAGCATTGGTTGTTTAAAAAAGAGGCAAAACAAGAAATGGTTTGATGAGGAATGTGCCGACATTGTAAAGAAAAGAAAACTAGCAAAAATGAAATGGTTACACGAGCCAAATGAGGTAAATTTAGAGCAATTGGGTAGTGTTAGACGGGAAACCACCAAGTTACTAAAGAGTAAAAAGAGGGAATATTTGAGAGAGAAGATTAATGATCTTGAAATGAATGCAAAAAATAGGAACATTAGAGAATTATATCAGGGAATTAGTATAGAGAAGAAAGGGTTTCAGGCTAGAACAAAGATAATTCGGAATGAAAATGGGGATATGATTGCAGATTCCAAGAGTATATTAAATAGATGGAAAAGTTATTTTAATCAGCTATTAAATGTACATACAGAACAGGACATTGAGGAGGATAAGTTACAGACAGCAGAAATGCTAGTCGCAGAGCCAAGTGCATTAGAGGTTGAAATGGCAATTGAAAAATTGAAGATGTATAAAGCATCAGGTTCAGATGAGATCCCAGCAGAACTGATAAAATCAGGGGAGAAAAATTGATGGACAAGATACGCTGGTTGCTTAGTATGATTTGGGAAAAAGAAGCTCTTCCAGATGAATGGAAGGAATCAATTATCGTACCAATTTATAAGAAAGGAGATAAAACTGATTGCAACAACTATAGGGGCATCTCATTACTTTCAACTTCGTACAAAATTCTAACAAATATATTAGTAAGCAGACTTGCTCCCTATATTGATGACATTCTAGGAGATCATCAATGTGCATTTAGAAGAAACAGGTCTACAACAGATCAGATTTTTAGTATAAGACAGATTTTAGAAAAGAAATGGGAATATAATGGTACTGTACATCAACTATATGTAGACTTCAAAAAAGCATATGATTCAATTAAGAGGGAGAAGTTATATAGTATCCTGCTGGAGTTCGGAATTCCCAAAAAGTTAGTTAGACTTATACGAATGTGTCTAAATGGCTCAACGAGTAGGGTGCGTGTAGGCAAACAGTTTTCAGACACTTTTGAAATCCAGAATGGGTTGAAGCAAGGAGATGCACTATCTCCTCTACTATTTAATTTTGTACTAGAGCATGCCATTAAATCTTTAGAGAATAAGGAAGGTTTACAACTGAATGGTATTAATAAGCTGTTAGTTTATGCTGATGATGTGGTACTACTGGCCGATAGCGAGGAGATACTAAAGGCCAACACGCACACACTATTGAGTAACACTAAGAAATTAGGACTGGAAGTAAATATCAGTAAAACTAAATATATGGTCACACGTAGAAATACATTATATAATGGAAATGAACAGCTAATGACAAATGAGGGAAATTTTGAGGAATTGGCTGAATTCAAATACCTAGGAACATTAATCACAAATAGGAATGAGATGCACAAAGAAATTAAACATAGGCTCAATTCTGGAAATGCATGCTATTATGAATTGCAGAGACTTTTGATGTCCCAACTCCTTTCAAAAAACGTTAAGCTGAAAATATATAAAACTATTATTCTACCAGTTATATTATATGGGTGCGAAACATGGACTCTTACTTTAAGGGAGGAAAGGAGATTACGAGTATTTGAGAATAAAGTTCTTAGGAAAATTTTTGGACCAAAGAGAGATGAACAGACAGGTGAATGGAGAAGACTACATAACAATGAACTACATGGTCTTTATAGGAAGCCAGATATAATAAGAACAGTTAAGTCCCGTAGACTGCGATGGGCAGGACATGTTGCGCGTATGGGGAATGAAAGACGTGCATGGAAACTTCTTGTAGGAAAGCCAGAAGGAAAACGCCCAGTTGGTAGACCAAGAATGAGGTGGGAGAATAACATTAACTATGATTTGAGGGAAGTAGATTATACAGGAAATGATTGGAAAGCATTAGCTCAGGATAGGGATGTATGGAGAGCTTATGTCCGCGCGGCCATGAACCTACGGGTTCGATAGTGCCAGTGAGTAAGTAAGTAAGTATTATTATTATTATTATTATTATTCCCTCATTTGTGCCACATACCCTACTCATCACAGTCAACGATTTTTTATAATAAGAGTGAAAAGCGCATAATATGCAAATTGTACGAGTTTATACGAGTTATATATTTTCCCATAAAGATCATGTAGCTCTTTGTTATGTAATATTCTGCATTCAGGTATCTATTCCTCTCTTTGGTCCAAAAATTGACCTAAGAACTTTATTCTTAAAAACTCGTACAATTAATAAAGTGTAATATATTTTTCCTTTTTTGTTTTGCAGGTTGGGCCTGTGAATATAAACAAAACGGTCCGGAAGGGCCGCCGCAGCGAGCCACGGTGCCAGTCCCCGGGCTCAACTCTCCGCCATGGATTCGGAGGAAGAAGATCCAGAGGATTATTGACAAAACAAAGTCGCTACCCTGAAAACAGGGAGGAACCAACGCGATGGGCTGCTGTCCTAAAGGTCCGTCAATGCAGGACCCAAGTAGAACTGAAGGATTTTCTCTAAGCAGAAAACCATGGCGTTGGAAATTGTTGACTTCCAACCCCACAATTCCTCTGTGTTTAGCGTCACCACTGACAGTTGTCATCCTGACATTCTCGTGTCTGATAACAGGACTAGTTGCTACTGACAACCCGTGTTCATCTCTCTGTGACTGCAAGTGGAAAGGCGGTAAAGAAACCGCCACCTGTGTCAATGGACGGTTCACTGACATCCCAAAAGGTTTAGATCCCGGTACACAAGTACTCAATCTAACAGCAAACAAATTAGAAAACATCGCAAAAGACGCATTTTATGAAGCAAATCTTATTAATCTTCAAAAAGTGTATTTAGGAAAATGTAGCATCAAATCATTGGACAAATTCGCTTTTCGAAATCTCATAAACTTGGTTGAACTTGACCTGAGTTACAATCATCTTTCTTCTGTCCCATCGCACATATTCGAATCAATAACAGAGTTGAGCGTTTTGAAGCTCAGCGGTAACCCAATACAAAGGATAGTCAATGACGCATTTACAAGAGTCCCGATGTTAGTGCGTTTAGAATTAACAGAGTGCCTGTTAGGGACAGTTGAACCCAGAGCTTTTCAAGGTTTGGAGACGACTTTAGAATGGTTAAAACTGGACAAGAACAAGCTCATCGATGTAAAGTCTTTAACGCTGACTTCTCTGAAGAATCTTCACGGTTTAGAACTATCTGAAAACCCTTGGAACTGCACGTGTGAACTTCGACCTTTACGAGAATGGATGTTGAGTGAAAATATACCTTATAATGTGCCTCCGATCTGTAGGTATCCTCCGAGATTGTCTGGGAAAGCTTGGGATAAACTAGACTTGGATGAATTTGCTTGTATGCCAAAGATAACAGCCCCAGATGCACTGACTACTGGCGTTGAAGGAAAGAATGTAACGATGTCTTGTAAAATTGGGGGAATACCAGAACCTCGCGTCAATTGGATGTTGAGAAATAGGGTGATTGCAAATCTATCAGGGGTTCCTTACAGCAATGGAAGGAAAATGTACATGGTGCACGTGTCTGAATACGCCAGTAATTTAACGATATCAACAGCGGACATGCAGGACGCAGGGGTGTACATTTGTACAGCTGAAAACAAAGCTGGTAAAGTGGAAGCAAGTGTTACTTTAGCTGTACTGCGACGTCCGCCAGACAGTGTGATGTCAGGGCGTGTTCTAGTAGCAAGCATCATCGTTGCAGCACTCTTCGTGTTGGCATCGTGTTTGATCGTGCTTTGCGTGTGCAGTTTACGAAGAAGGCAAGGGGTTGGTACGGGCAGGTGGCAGGGACAAGTTCAAAGTGGAACAGCCAGGGGTGGTCGCAGGAGAGATGACAGCTATGAGAAGATTGAAATGAACCACAAGGGTACGAATATGTTAAACCATGCAGGTACTGGGAATGGAAGAGGTGCTATAAATAAAGTAGGTAATAACGCATTGCCATCGGGACAGAATTCAGAGGTTGCGGTGATAGGGCCGATGTTGAAACAAAGAACTAGACATGGTGAGTATAGGGGAGTGCCGAGTGTTGACACTGATTTGGGGGAAGACGATGTTGATGAGGAGGAGGAAGGAGGTTATGAGGATGAGGTTGAGACTCCGACTCCTACGACAGTGGTGTCCAGCACGCGAGGGCCGAGGTCTTCAGATGATACTCCAAGCAGCCATCGCACCAGCGACGCCAGCGAAGTGAGAAGCAGTGTGCTGTCTGATTCGGTTGACTTGCACATTCCCAGAGTCGGCACTGGGTTTTCTGATAGCAGGTGAGTTGGCATAGATATTGAGATTGTACAGGGCGCTCATAAAGTCCCAGTACATTTTACAGGTAATTTAGTCCAAATACAACACAGTCTTTAAGTTACCTTCTACTACCAAGTCAGTGTTCTCCATGACCTCCATCAATGTCAGAATACGTATCCCAAATCACCTGAAAAACCTTGGCCTACATACCCACTGTAATCATTTTACTTTCCTAGCGTAGGTGGTTTTCGGCACCTGCAGGTTAAAATCCATGTATCTGTAAACAAAAGCATCGGGAAATATTATTGAACAGACTTTAGAAGCAATAAAGAAATTATATGAAAATACAAACATAATTGTGTATATTGGTTTTAAAAGGATATGAATAATAAATACTAAAGCTGGTCTAATAAAATGGTGTAGTCTAATACAGGGCCGTTAAACAGTGCTCACTAGATGTAACAAGTCACCTCCCTCTCCTAGTCAACCCTATGTTGGACAAGCTGACGAGGCAAGACACTGATCCTCCGTTGATTTATTGTTGCTTTGGCATTGGTATTGTTTTCGTTATCGTTGATTTGTTATTGTTTTTTATTTGTTATTGTTTTTGTTATCGTTAATTTGTCTATTTTTGTTGAAGTTTTTGTTGTTGTGTTTTTCTCGTTATTGTTTTTGCTGTTGCTGCTTTACTTATTGATTCTATTTTCCTCGTTCGTTTTTTTTTCGTTGTCTTTTTTTGTATTTGTTTGATTGTTGTTTTGTTATTGTTTATGTTTTTGTTTTTATTGTTATTCCTTGTTTTTATTATTTTTTGTTTTATTCTCGTTCCCTTTGTTTTTTGTTGTTGTGTTTTTCTAATTACTCAAAAATTGTTCTTAGATTACCAAAAGCTTCCTTTTTTCCTCTTTCATGACAAATAATAGTGATCTGTGTAATAATTTAATTGTAAAGTTTTAACACACTGCTCTTCGCATGCTAGGACAAGGGATGAGTTGGATTGAAACCTCCTATATTCGGAGGTCTGTAATATACATTCCTTCTGATCCGACCTGACACTAAATCACATGGGCATATGAAATGCCATTTAACAAAATTGAAGACAAGAATAAGCAAAAGTGGTGGAATTAAATTTTTGGTTGGGGAAAGCAGAAGAAACCCCGAAAGGAAAACTTATTTGACCAAAATAAAATAACAGTTTTATTTACATTTTTATGCGTACTTTTTCTGTGTTTTATAAGTTTTTTTTCTACATAGCATTGCATTCACCTTCATGTACTGTAGCTAGTGGCTGTGATTAATCATTGAGCTGTCGAAAGACAAAGCTTCACAACTGGTTAAGAAGATTAATTCCACCATAACAAGTACATCTTACACCTTTCACTTTCAGAAGCCATAATTATCGTCTCATTTCGTTCAAATTAAAACACATCTTTAACATAGTTGTGTCTCGACCTACAGCCGAAAGTGTAATTCAGATTTGTGGTTTTTTTTTGCAATCCTCAACATTACAACCGTGAACGTCTTGAGACTCCAGAACACGCGTATTATTATTAAAATTATTATTATTATTATTATTATTATTATTATTATTATTATTATTATTATTATTATTATTATTATTATTATTATTATTAAGTTTTATTTAGAAGGTTTCACATCATTTTCATGCGCCTAATTAATCCACTGTCATTGTCCTCCACATGCATATGTCATTCCAATCTCCATCGTCCAATAATTTTTCCCCTCATACTGCTCAAAACACCATCAACCCATGTCATTTCTGGCCGTTCTCTTCTTCTTCTTCTTCTTCTCCTTCTTCTACCAAGTGGCACCCATATTCTTCTTGGGAATATGTATTCTGCCATTCTTTTTACATGAACACACAATTTTAATTGTATGTATTTTTATGAAATCCACAACTGAAGTTTGAACATTCATATTTTGTTTAATTGCGTTGTTTCTTATTTTATCTCCATTTTGGGAGTATACGTCATCAGTGATAGTGCAAAGAACAAAGAGGGAAGAATTTATACGAAATTATTATCAGTATTATTATTATTAATAATAAATAATAATATTATTATTATTATTAATATTGTTATTATTATTATTATTTATTACAATTTATAATAAAATTCTAATCAGCAAACTAAAATGTTAAGAGTCAATACGTTTCAATAGCGACGCTATCATTATCAAAACTATTTTAGCGTCGCTATTAACACGCGTTGACTTTTTTAAATTTTTAGTTTGGTGATTTGAGTTTCATTGACAATTGTAATACAATTTTACGGAGGGTTGTTCACGATTCCTGGGGACAAGTTCGAAAGGTGATGATGTCACTAATATTTACGCAGAGATGCTGCCCACAACAGCACATGTTCCTTCAGTCGAGTGCTATCTGCCACAGTGTTCGGATCTGGTTTGCTCGTTAGTATGCCAAGGAAAATCGATCCTTTCTGGTATAGATACGTAACAACCCTATCCGACGCTAATTACAGCTATAGTGCTATCATCGAAATGTGCATGAAGCGTGGTTTCAATATATTGACGAGTGCGATTTACTCAGTTCTTAACAAAAAAGGTAAAATTCGTATGGGATTGATTCCTAAGGGGAAAAACAAGCACAACCTAACCTGCTACAAGCCACGTCCCTGAGGTGGTCAGGAAGGTTAAAGCCCTTGTGACAGGAAACAATCCAGCCACCCATCGAGCAATAACAGTGAAGTTGGGCATCTCTGTAGCAACCGTAAACAACATAATAAACAAAAACTGAAACTTAGAAAAGCGACATAAATACTGGGTTCACAAGCTCCTACCGAGACGCATTGCAGAATTGCGCACCAACAGTAGAAAGCTCTATGAACGCCATCTTGCGGGTGATAAATGGAAGTTTATAGTGACTTTAGATGAGACATATGTATACCTTAATGATACAAATAAGCCACGAGCAATTTTTTACCGTCCAAGAAGTGAAAAAAAAATTAAAAAGTGGTATATCGACTGCAGGGAAAGTTTTTCACGCAGCTTCAAGATAATAGCAGGATTTTGCTACAATGGCAAGTTAATCATCCGCGGAGTAGAAAAAGAAACTGAAGTTAACACTACCTACTACCAAAGGAATGTCCTGTGACCAATTTATACCTCTGAGATACTTCTCTCTATGGGTAAAAAAGTGATCAAGTCTGGAACCAGCAAGATAAAGCTTCAAGCCGCACCTCTGCTGCTACACACGTGTTCATAGAGACAATCGAACAGTCAACTGGAATACATACAGTAACCTTCAATGAAATATCTGTCAAGTCCCCCGATGCTGCGCCCATGGATTTTTGTGCGTTTGTTCTCCTAAAAAGAGCGCTTGGAAGTAGGAGACCACGCTCTATTGAAGGTATATGGAAAGCCTGCAAGGAGGAGTGGTCCAAAATCGACATCGCTGTTCTTCATAAAGCAATTCTGCAGTAGAAACCCCGTTGCAGAGCGATAGCTAGGGTCCAAGGTCATCCAATCGAACACAACCGCTGGTGGAGACACGGGTTTTCATAAGCAGGTTAGTGATGCAAATGTGTCCTCAGGAATCGTGGACTATTCTCCGTATCACCAATAAGATCCTATTTACTAATATATTAATTTGTTTTGCTTACTCTGATATCTGATTTATGTATGTTTTCCAGGGAAGACAGACTGGCTGGATCTGATAACCTTGTCAGAGGAGACTTCGCCCGGGAGGCAGATACGCACAACTCCAGAAGTCAACAACAGGATCGAACTGCTGCCCTCAATAGCATGTTGCGCAGAGAACTTGGTGATATGACGTCACCACCGCTCCTCCAACAGCACATCATGAGAAAACAGATGGTCGGCATCAACGGCGGTAGCTTGTACACATCAGTTCCTTTAGACTCCGAAGAAGGTGGTGGTGACGCAGATAAACGGACCGGTGCTGATAAAAACTATCCAGATCTGCTGGAAATTTCACCTTACAACTTAAACTGTTCTGGTGTTAGTGGTACCCCACTAGCAGATAGTTCTTTTTGTACTCTCCCACGTAAAAGAGGCGGTGCTTTCGATCGCGGTGCCAGTGGTAGAGGCAGTGGCAGATACTATCGTGGTTCTGACAGTCAATCACCTCTGTTACCAGACAGTAGGTACGGTAGTAGCGGAGGTGAAGGCAGCGGTGGAAGCAATGGTTCGATCCCAAGAAGGTCATCCATAGACTCGTATTCCTGTTACCCTCTCTCAGCGACAGTGAGCGGTAAAAAACACGCGAGTTTAGGACAACAAAGATCCAGCAGCTCGATGAACTTGGCATCACCTGCTGTTTCATCCGTATCAGTGGAAAGTTCCATAACTTCAGGAGGAATTATATCAGGGAGGCGAAAGAATCCAAGTTTGCCTGCGTCGCCCGTTTTGGAAAGACCTTCAGCAACGACTCCTGTTTCAGCAACACCACTTTTAAACTTGGTCAATTCCAACAATTTGGCGAACAGAACAGAATTATATGCAACTTCGCCCAATTCATCTGCATTGCCGACAACTGCTGCGAATACGTACGATTATCACGCGGCACAACTAGAGAGATTCTTGGAGGAATATCGCAGTTTACAGGAACAGCTGTGTAAGATGAAAGAAACATGTGAGAACATCAGGCATCAGGAACCTTCGAGTAGGAGCGTTCCTACGCCGACGCCTAGCATATCAAGGTTTGTAGATCCTCTGGTGTATTCAGGAGTGACAACTCCTGGGTCAGATGATAGTAATCCAAAATCTATTTTGAAGAATAAAACTTCTAGTGTAGCTGTTACTGCAGCTTCTGCTTCTTCGCCAATGGGTGTATCTGCTACTTCACCAATCGGCCTTGGAAATTCTGGTGGCGCTGTGGACTATGGTAGCGACTTGCCACCATATTGGTTACCTCGAAATACCATACTCAGAAGATTTAGTGGTGGAGAGTTTTATCAAAGCTGAGACAGTGTGTTTTAAAAAACATGTTTCTATCTGTAGCTCCCAGAGCTGCGAAAAGGTGTGATATTACCTCGAAACGCCAGAAAGTTTTTACATAGATCGATAGTTTATGAACTACAAAGACCTGCTTCATAAAATAATTTTATTCAACTGTTACTTATAAAGATCTCGTTGCTACAGTCTGTTTAAAAATGATGATCTAAATTGTAGGGATGAGAGATTAAAAAGGAGATAAGCAAAAATGTTCCCATTAAAAATAGATCCACAATTCAACAAATTACAATATAATACAATGTATTTGCTGATTTTCTTTTTCATTGATTGAAATGTTCATACCTTATTCTTTTAAGATTTTTTTGGGAGTAACTTTTTGTAAATTATCATCAGAGTGCAATCATCACTTCATCGTCAGCAAAGAAGTTTTTTGATAATTTTCTATTAGTCGCCGATTTCATTCAATGTGAATCGTTCAAATGAACGAATCAATCGTTCGTTCGTTTGAACGTACGATTTACTCGTTCACCTTTAATGAACCACTGCTTGTTCCAGAACAACTAACATTTTATTCGTTCAAATTAACGAAGGATTTGATTCATTATTGAAATACTAATCGTTCGTTTCTCTACTAGGCGAGTGTCTATCACTTTTGGCTGTCTGACTAAAGTGAGATTCACAATTTTCCTACTAATTCAATCACTGGCACTATCGAATCTAGACAGTTCATACCCACGCGGATATAATCTTTCCATACAGTCTTATCCTCAGCTTATGTTTTCCAATCATTCCCTATGTAAATAACATCCCACAAATCATGGTTAAAGCTAATCTCCTACCTCATATTTGCACTGCCTACTGGACGCTTTCCTTCTATTTTTTTAATATAAGTTCTCATGTCCCTTTTTTATTCAATTTTTTTTTCATTTCGCGATAGTGCCACATAACCTACTCAACACTGTCTACGAGACTTCATTGTTTTTATTTCATCTGGTTTCCCCTTAAAGATCTTGCAGCTCACTGTTGTGTAGTTTTCTCAATTCAGTTCTTTACTCGTCTTTTTTTAATTATATAGATTAATTAACAAACATTATTTTTTGAAATATATAAATAAAAAAGTAATAGAACACATCTAGCAGATAAATAAAAAAAACTATTTTTTATATTGAATATCTATTGTTCGTTTAAACGATTCTGATTGAATGAAATTATTTATTGACGACTAAAAAAACATGGATTCTTATTTTAAAAAATATGAAACAGGTCTCAGGAACCGTAAAGGAATTTTAAGATTGGCAACATTTCTCTCCCAATTAGTATATAATTAAAGCAAATTATCCTTTTCTTACGAATGCGAAAATTCGAGAAATTGTATAGTTTACTATAGATTTTACCGTCATATTTTAAAAGAGAGCATTGTTTGTAATTTTATGTGTGATACGTAGAAAATGCATTGACCATAAAAATGGACACTTTTTAAGTTTATTTGTTTTGAAATAAATTACTTACATCTTCTAAATTACAAAACAGGATCTTTGATTTTTTTTAAATTAATAGAATGTCATTTGCACTAGAATGCCGTTATTTTGTTACATTTTAAATTTTAATAGTTATGTAATTATTGTGACACATTGTTGATCCGTAGCTCAAATTATCGCCTTTTTATTTCATGGGCGGCGAAAGGGCTTCTTCTAGGCAAGATTTGGCTCATGCGTAGCCTGCAAATATACTGTCCACATATACTTTCCAAAAAAATCCAGATAAATCGAATCTATAAGAATCGCACTCTCGAACTTTCTATTAGAGAGGGGTCAAGACTCGTGTCCATATTTGCTCTTACTCTCGCATATATAAGGACGTGCAAGGTTCTGACCTGCAAGTAGGCCCCTACATACCGGCTGTCATCAGAACTGTTGCGAGAGCGAACCTTCTAGAAAGCAAATCAGAGACGCATCTGAATGTTCGTATCAAGCCCAACCGACTACTGAGTCGTCAGCCCATGAATCATCCTCTGCCATACAGGCCGAGTGTCGAGTCTTTCTGTCGTTCGCGAATATCAAATGCCGGGTAAACAATGTGTTACATTATATATAAAAACGTATATTATTAAAAATTAACTTGTTATAGGTTGACATCTTGTCTTCATAGTTACCAATTATTATGATTATTATTATTATTATTATTATTATTATTATAAATATTATTATAATTATTATTATTATTATTATTATTATTATTATTATTATTATTATTATTATTATTAGCGCATTTCGACCGAATGGGGCTATTCAGGTTGTTCTCGTCAAAATATTTTTGAAAAAAACACAAAATCTACAAAAGGACTAAGGCCCTTTCTGCATGAACTGTTTAATTAAGGGGTCTCATCTGTGAAGAGAGGTAAAAAGTAACTCCTGATCAAAAAGTTATATCTCTGGTTTCAATTACCTCACATCATTGCAATTTGTTGTGTAGTTAAAATGTTATATTTATCTTCAAATTTTACAAAAGAAATGGGAACATAATGGTACTGTACATCAACTATACCTAGACTTCAAAAAGACATACGATTCAATTAAGAGGGAGAAGTTATATAGTATCCTGCTGGAGTTCGGAATTCCTAAAAAGTTAGTTAGGCTTATACGAATGTGTCTAAATGGCACAAAGAGTAGGGTGTGCGTGTAGGCAAACAGTTTTCGGAAATTTTTGGAATTCACAATGGGTTTAAGCAAGGAGATGTACTATCTCCTCTACTATTCAATTTTGTACTAGAGCATGCCATCAAATCTTTAGAGGATGAAGAAGGCCTACAACCCAATGATATTAATAAGATGTTAGTTTATGCTGATGATGTATTAATGGGCGATAGCGAGGGGATTCTGAAGGCCAACACTAAGAAATCGGGACTGGAAATAAACATCAATAAAACTAAATATATGTCCACATATTGAATAATTTTGAAGAAGTGGCTGAATTTAAATACCTAGGAACGATAATTACAAACAGGAATGAGATGCCCAAATTAATTAAACGTCGGCTCAGTTCTGGAAATGCGTGCTATTATGTATTACATGAACACTTTCTCTCAAACAAAGTTAAACTGAAAGTATATAAAACTGTTATTCTCCCAGTTATGCGAAACATGGACTCTTACTTTAAAGGAGGAATGAAGATGGCAAGTATTTGAGAAAAAAAGTTATTAGGAAAATTTTTGGACGAAAGAGAGATGAGCAAAGGAGTAAATGGAGAAGACTACATAACAGTGAGCTACATGGTCTTTATAGGAAGCCAGATATAACAAGAAGAAACTGCGATGGGCAGGATATGTGGCACGAATGGGGAATAAAAGGGGGACATGGAAGCTTGATATAGGAAAACCAGTGGGAAAATACTCCAATGTAATCGCATCCAAAATATAGCCCAATCAGAGTACGCTAAAATGTAAAATAATGGCGGATTTTTAGAATCAGAGATATAATTTTTTGATTACAATATTATTTTATAAATCTCCTTCAAAGCATGAGCCCCTTAATTTTCTCAAGTGGTTCGCTTGAAATACACTCTACTTATTTTTAATTATTGCGTCATATATTTGACAATTAATTTTGAAGAGTATTGATTATTGTGTTGTTTTGGATGTGGTTTGAGGAAAAATAACTAAAAATATAGTTATAAAAATGAATTGCCTCGAATGAAAAAAAAAAAAAAAAACTTGAATAGAATTGTGTTTTTAATTTTGTATAGCTGAAAATAATGAGAGACATTGGAAATGTCACAGATGTCACTTCGATGACGTAGTCGAGGCTCGGAAATGTGTGTTTTTGACATAAAAACGATGAAAATATCCGTGTTACAATCTATTGTTGTTAGGTTCTGTGAACAAGGTGGGGAAGTGGACTTTGCAATGCTACCAACATGACATCATTGTAAAATTCAGTGGTACCACTACGTGAAATGGATATGTAACAATACAGAAAATGTTTTTGTTTATGGCTTGTTTAATTATTATTTGATATGTTTCCTATACCCATGATCCACTTGATTAAATATCCTTGTATCTTCATGACCTTGATATCCTAAATACTGGTTATCCTAAGATCTCGGATTATACCGGATGTCTCTAAAGTCAGTATTCATTTCCGCGAAAACCTACTATTCATTCGTTCATTTTCAGAATTTTCCCCATCACTGAGGGTTTTATCCAACCAATCTTAATAATAATTAACATGAGTTTAAAAAAATACATAAATGACTAAGGACTTATAGACTATCAGTTTGTAATACACATTCATAAATTTTCCTTAATTAAAGTTCTCCATCGTTCTCTGCCCTCTGTGTTTTGATCCGTTAACCAAATTTCCTGAATTCATTCTTCCAAGTTGTTCTTGGTCTTCCTTTTCTGCTCATTCGTTCATGTATAGACGGTCTTCGTTAGTCTTCCATCCTGCATTCTTCTTGCGTGTCCATACCATATTAGCCTTCTGTGTTCAATCTCATCCATTATACTTCTTTCTGCATTCATCCATTTTTTAATTTCTGTACATTTATTTTCTTTACATACGTTATTTCCTATTCCCTTGGGGTGACGAATATCAAATAATCATATATTTGTTGTGTCAATATTGCAGGTTTCTCTATAAAGAATGAATCAAAATTGTTTATTTCAAGTTAGACTCTGCAAGAAAGCCAATCCCAGATAAGGCATTTCATCAGTTCTTGTTCCTCCTTTGGTACTCGAAGAACTAGACTGTGATGATGATTTTTCCTTACATTTTCAACGTTCAGATGATTAAGAATACCTCCCAGAGGACAATTTAGGCCCAAAACTTTTCAATCAACAGGAAGTGAATGGTTTAATTAGAGATACTTCTTTACTGAAGGATAAGGTATGACTTCTTGATTTTAGTCTGAAAGAAAATAATATGTTAAAGGATGAAATCAGAGTTTGTAATTTATTGTTAGGAAATACAACGTAAAACCATTTTTTGTGGTTAATGAGTTAATGGTTTACTGCCATAGGGAAATGATTTTAAGGTGCAAATTTTGGTCGTAAAAGGGGGGAAAAGGTTCTGAAAATACATACAAAAGGTACAAAAAAACGGTCCTGCTGAAACAATTGAATTAAGGTTAAAACCGTTTATATGAACTCAGTTTATATAACATGCATATAATTTTGCATCAAATTTTTCTTGTTTATAGAATCCATAAGAGGTTTTCATATTTCTTTAGTTTATTGCAATATTTACTTCGCAGATGGAACATCAAAGAATGATATAATCAATTTCGACAAATTGTCTTTGAATTGTTCTGAAATTGCACACAACTTATCCTTCTTAACATTCGTCATGTTATTGTTGTGAAAACCCAGCTGTAATACTAATAAAAATACGTTGTGGTTCAGACTAGTAAAACACAGCCAATAACAAGTCGGTAGAAAGAAAACTGTTAAATTATTGCCAGTACTAACTGAACTTATTTTAAACTGTTACAGCAACACTGTTGAAATTTAAATTTGACCTCACAGCTGCAGATTGGCCATTGTTGCTGGGATATAAATTACTGGTGGTTTACATAAATTATATTTTAATATTTATTATTTACTATTGTTGACTTCACACTGCACATTGGCCATTGTTTCCGGGGTACAAATTACATAAATTATATTTTAATATTTACCTAACATTGTTGACTTATGACTGTGATTTAAATAGCTGTTCAAGAAGAAAAATTTACATTTTTCGTCCAAATGTTTAAAAACGCAGAGAGGAGTGGAGGAAAATGTGCTGAAGCATAAAAAAAGAGAGGGGAAAAGAGGCGAAATGTAATAATCTCACGAAAAGGTGAAAAAAGATGGTACAAATTGTGTTCATTTTGCTTCATTTTATCACATCAAATACATATATTGAACCATTGGTATGAAAGAGCTATATTTTTGGAAAGGTGCCGCACCTCAAAATCCTAATCATAACATTAATGACTTATTCAGAGAACTTAATCAAGAGCACATTCATCATCAGATTGGGGACTGTTCATTGACTCATGTTAAAATGATATTCAATCTGGCTTCACAAGATCTGCTGTTTCTTATGTATTTGGGTTAACTGCAATATAGATCAACATTACATTAAACATAACTGGGAACTAAAGAAAATTTATGGACCTGGAGATCATCCTTTTAAATTCCACCCCTTGTGAATCCCAATAAGGCATTTCTTCCTCCTCAACATATACAATTGGGATTGATAAGGTTCATAGAGAAAACAATGGGGAAAATATATTTTTGAGGATTTCTCAGAAACAATTTCCCTCGACTTAGCGAAATTAAATTATAGAAAGCTATCTTTATTGGGTTTCAAATTCAAGAGATACTTAAAGATGAAGTTTTCTTTAATACTCTGACAGAAAAAGTACAAGCAACTTGGGAAAATTTTAAATGGGTTTGTAGCAATTTCTTAGCTATGTAAATACTCCCTTTTTAGGAATGGTATGAGCAAACTTCTTCAATCATACAAAGAACTTGGGTGTCATACATAATTAAAAGTTAATTTCCTGCATTCCCACTTTACTTTTCCCTAGAAAACCGTTATAAAGTAATGAGCAAGGCTAACGTTTTCACCAGGACATAAAAGATAATGGAGCAGGTTTCTGGAATACTAGATCACTGCTGGATGCTCCAGAAGCCATGTACCAGAGAAAAAGGAATTCAACATCATTTAAATCTCAGAAGGTAGGTTTATTTATCATTTCATGATCTTTTAGATCTTAGATTTACGGATATCATTGTAACCTACCTCAATAACTTACAATGTACTGTACAGTAAAAATAGTACGTGCTAGAAAAAAACAAAAAAGTATTTTCGCAATCAACAGGCAAAACTAGTCTACAGACGCATATTTTTGATTTAACATAGTTCGTTTTTGTAGTACAGTGTAATTTTTTATATATTTTTAAAATAATTTAATCGAATATGTTTTAAAAAAAATTAGTGTTTTTTATTTGGTTTTTGGAAGATTTATTATTGAAACATATTTTACAAAAATAATAAAAAATATCCTTTTTAAATAATTTTGAAGAAAAATCTTTAAAATAGATTTTCATTTTTTTAAATAAGTAATTTAAAAAATCAAAGCATAAATTCTTAAGACAAAATTTTATCAACTTTTTTTTTTCAAAAATCTTTCTTCAAAATAATTAAGTTTCAAAAAAATAAGTTTTCAAAGAACTTTTTTCCGAAAAAAATTGATTTTTTTCCAAATAAAAATTCAAAATATTTTATTCAAAATGAATTTTCAACTTTTTTTTTTTATCATCCAAAAAGGCGCAAAAACTGGCTGAAAGAGTTCAAAAACGCTTAAAGAAAAAATCTCTTATAAACACTAAAATATTGCTCAATAATACACCAAAGAACATGTCCAAAAACGCTCAAAAAACCGTAAACAAACGCTCATAAATCACAGAAAATAACCTAACCTAACCCAAACCAACATTAAGATAACGCTAAAAAAACGCTAAAATCGGTTGAAAAACATTTTTAAAAATCTCAAAAATCGCTGAAATTAAAGAAACTCCAAAATAATACAAATTGCTAAAAGCCAAGTGTTTTTACCAAAAATGTAAAATATTTTCGAAATCTTGAAAACACAAAAATTGAGTCTCGAGGGTATGTCTGGGATTTCTAATGTAAAAAATTCGGACCAAATCGAAAATTCCCCGATCTATTTCTAGATGGCTATTGGCATGGTGCTTTTTACAAAAAAATGTCTAAATTTTCCGAATTTTTCAAAAGTGCAAAAATTGAGTCAAAAGGTTGTGTCGGGGATAATAATACAGAACATCCGTGCTAATGAAAAATTTCCATTCCGGTATTCCAGTCTTGGCGTTTTTGCAAAAACAGTAAAAAAACATTCGAAATTTTGAAAACTACAAAAGTTGAGTCTAGAGGTTGTGTCCGGTATTTCTAACAGAGAAATACTGGACTTAATGAAAAATCACCCCATCGAATACCTAAGTGTTTTTACGAAAGATATAAACTATTATTGAAATTTATAAAACAGCAAAAATTGAGTCTGGAGGGTGTGTCTGGGATTTCTAAAGCAGAAAATCATATCTAAATCGAAAATTTTCCTTGTGAAATTTTTTTCATTTTTTTTATTGTAAGATAATCTTGTTGAAAAAAATTAAAATATTGTGTTTGGAAAAACACCAAGACTATATCCTTGCAAAACTCATTCATAAATCTTGTGTTTATTACGGATTTATTTCATTAGAAATTCCGGACATGCCCTCTAGATTGATTTTCTACACTTTTCAAAATTTCGAAAACTCTGACTCTTTTTGGAAAAACACAAAACCTATATTCACTATATTTTGAATTCAGACCAGAGTTTTTGCATTACACATCCCGGACACACCCTCTAGATAGATGTTTTTGCAAATTTCAAAAATTCGTAAATTTTTACATTTTTTGGTAAAACGCCGAGACTATAGCCTTGGAAAACTCAATTCTGAAACTTTGGATTGAGACCGGATTTTTTGCATTATAAATCCTGGATACACCCTCTGATTAGTATTTTTACAGTTTTGGAATTTAAAAAATGTTGATCTTTTTTGGAAAAACACAAAAACTACATTTGGAAAACTCAAATTTGGAATTTTGTATTTAGACCTGATTTTATGTATTATATATCATGGATATACTCTCTAGATAGTATTTTTGCAGTTTTTGAAATTTCGAAAATTTTTACACTTTTGGGAAAAACACAAGACTATAGTATTGGAAAAAACAATTTGGAAATGTTTTATGTAGACCGGATTTTTTCCATTATAAATCCCGCATACACGCTCTACATAGTATTTTTGCAGTTTTGGAAATTTCGAATTTTTTTACATTTTTTGGAAAAACATAAATGCTTGAGAAACTCAATTTTGATGTTTTGGGTTTAGACCGGATTTTTTGCATATATATCGTGGATAAACCATCTAGAGAGTTTTTTTTGCAGTTTTTGAAATTTCGAGAATTTTGACATTTCTAGGAAAAACAAAGAATATAGTCTTGGAAAATTCAGTTTTGAAATTTTGGATTTAGACCGGATTTTTTGCATTATAAATCCCGAATACACCCTCTAGATAGTATTTTGCAGTTTCTGAAATTTCGAAAATTTTGACCTTTTTTGGAAAACACAAGGACTATAGTCTTGGAAAACTCAATATTAAAATTTTGGATTTAGACCGGATTTAGTATATGTGCAGTTTTTAAAATTTCGAAAAGTTTGACCTTTATTGAAAAAAACAGAGACCATCGTCTTGGAAATTTCAATTTTGAAATTTTTGATTTAGGCACGATATTTTGAATTATAAATCCCGGAGACAGCATCTAGATAGTATTCATGCAGTTTTTGAAATTTCGAAAATTTTGACCTTTTTTTGGAAAACATAAACCTTGGAAAGCTCAATATTGAAATGTATTATTTAGACCGGATTTTTTGCATTATAAATCCCGGATACACCCTCTAGATAGTATTTTTGTAGCTTTCGAAATTTAGAAAGTTTTGTGTCCTTTATTGTAAAAACAGAGACTATCTTCTTGGAAAATTCAATTTTGAAATTTTGGATTTAGATCGGATTTTTTGCATTTATAAATCGCGGAGACACCATCTAGATAGTATTTTTTTTTTGCATTATAAATCCCGGATACACCCTATAGACAGTATTTTTGTAGCTTTCGAAATTTCGAAAGTTTTGTCCTTTATTGTAAAAACAGAGACTATCGTCTTGGAAAAATTCAATTTTGAAGTTTTAGATTTAGACCGGATTGTTTGCATTATAAATCCCGGAGACACCATCTAGATAGTATTTTTTTCAGTTTTACCAGCTACTAAACAGGAAACTGCATTGAAGAAAATAAGACAAAACAAGACAAAAGAAATACCAGACGATTTTTACGCAACAGATGCAATGATCAATCGAGACTGCACTGGGCCAAACAACAAGATACGTAGTGCAATAATAAGACTGGCATTGCACGGATATCACCACAAACTCTGGAAAAATTCAAACTATCCTGTTCCGTCAAGTGACTGCGTGTGATAAACCGTGTGAAAGATATCGTTTCAGTGTTTGTTTAAAGAGAACACAATCGTTGCTGGTATACAGCAGAAACAAACAAATGCACTTTTGTGCGCGATTTTCTTATTATTTTTGCGGTTTTTCAAATTTCGATAATTTTGAATTTTTTTGGAAAAACACAAAGACCGCAGTCTTGGATAACTCAATTTTGAAATTTTGGATTTAAACCGGATTTTTTGCATTATAAATCCAGAATACACCCTAAAGATAGTATTTTTGCAATTTTTTGAAATTTCGAAAACTTTGACTTTTTTTTGGAAAAACACAAAGACTAGTCTTGGAAAACTCAATTTTGAAAATTTGGATATAGACCGGTTTTTTTGCATTATAAATCCCGGATACACCCTCTAGATAGTATTTTTGCAGTTTTTGAAATTTCGAAATTTTGACCTTTATTGTAAAAACACAGACTATAGACTTAGAAAATTGAATTTTCAAAATGTTGGATTTAGAGCGGAATTTTTTTGCATTATAAGTCCCGCATACACACTCTAGATAGTATTTCGCAGTTTTTGACATTTCGAAATTTTTTACATTTTTTGGAATAACACATAGACCACAGTCTTGGAAAACTCAATTTTGAAATGTTGGATTAGGACCGGATTTCTTGCATTATTAATCCCGGAATAACCATCTAGATTTATATGTTGCAGTTTTTGAAATTTCGAAAATTTTGACATTTTGGGGAAAAACGCAAGACTATGAGAAAACTCAATTTTTAAATTATTGATTTAGACAGGACTTTTTGCATTATAAATCCCGGAGACACCATCTAGATAGTATTCTTGTAGTTTTTGAAATTTCCAAATTTTTGATACTTTCGGAAAAACAGACTATTGTCTTGGAAAACTCAGTCTTGAAATTTAGGATTTAGACCGGATTTTTTGCATTATAAATCCCTGATATACCCTCTAGGTAGTATTTTTTGTAGTTTTTGATATTTCGAAAGTTTTGACCTTTATTGTAAAAACAGTGACTATCGTCTTGGAAAATTCAATTTTGAAATTTTGGATTTAGACCGGATTTTTTGCATTATAAATTCCGAATACACCTTCCAGATAGTATTTTTGCAGATTTTGAAATTTCGAAAATTTTGACATTTTTTTGGAAAAACAAAAAGACTAGCCTTGGAAAACTCAATTTTGAAATTTTGGATTTAGACCGGATTTTTTGCATTATAAATCCAGAATACACCCTCAAGATAGTATTTTTGCAGTTTTCGAAAACTTTGACATTTTTTGGAATAACACAAAGACCACAGTCTTGGAAAACTCAATTTTTAATTGTTGGATTAGGACCTGATTTCTAGTATTATTAATCCCGGAATAACCCTCTAGATAGTAATTTTGCAGTTTTTGAAATTTCGAAAATTTTCACATTTTTTGCAAAAACAAACACAATAGTGATCTTGAAGAAGATTTTCGGGCTGTAGGCCGTGGTCGTGAGGCTTGTAGTTCCCCAACGTTTCGCCAGAGACTGCGTCTGGCATCCTCAAGGGTTGTCTTGAGACTGGCAATTTTTGAGGTATGCTCGCTTCAGGTTCTCCAGGATACCGGTGTAATCACCTTGATCTCTTCTTTAGGAAGTGTTAAGTTCAATCAGTTACTTATACTTTTGTGGTAGGCCTAGGAGCATCTAACTTTCTAGGCCAGATAGAACTTTGGAATTTTGTATTTCGTCCGTTCCTTTTCGTTGTATGCCCCTAGGCTATTAATAAGAGCATTTTCGCTCAGAGTCGCTTTTTGATATAAGTTTCCTGCCAATTTAGTCATCACTTCCTGAAGAAAGTCAATGTTTAAATCTTCATGAATTTTGGTGATTCTCGTCCTAATTGAATATTCTCCTGCACTTCGTAAACACTTGTTCTGAAGAACCTGAAGCAAGTTTATCTTATCCTTGGATAAGGTCAGCCATGCGGGACATGCATATATCATTTGGCTGCGTATACAAGCCCTGTATACCAACGTACGTGATTGAGGTGTCAGAGAGTGGGCTCTCAACATGGGCTTGAGTTGCGAAAAACGTTTATAAAAGTTATTTCGAATCTTCTCGACATGTTTAGCCCAAGTGAGACGACGTTCTAGTGTAACCCCGAGATACTGAACAGTGGGCTGATATCTGATTAGAGTTCCGTCATATTCTAGTATTTCTGCACCATTAATATTAGGTCGTTGCGTAAAAATTATTTCCTTGATTCTTCTCTTTCCAATTTTAATTCTCCATTTATCAGCCCACCGCTCAACATCTCGTAAGCCTCTCTGCACCTTTCTACTACACCTAATTAAGGACCTGTCTTTACTATATATCGCAATATCATCGGCATACAGGGCTAGTTGCGTATGTGTCCTCCCAGGAACGTCGGCGGTATAATTATTATATAACAATGGTGAAAGTACGGATCCCTGAGGCACTCCAGCCAGAATAGTTCGTCTATCAGAGGTAGCACCCCCCTCGCTGACAACGAAACTCCTATCCGTTAAAAAGGACGAGATGATTCCCACCATCCCATCCGAAAAGCCCATTGAATCCATCTTCCATATCAGGCCTTCATGCCAGGTCGTGTCGTAGGCTTTCTCGACATCCAAGAACACTGCAACTGTGCTCTCTCTATAATTGAAACCTGATGTTATATATTCCGTGAGTCTTACCAGTTGCAGTGTTGTGGAACGACCCGGCATGAACCCGAATTGCTCTTTTGGGATGACGCGCAGATCAGTAGTCATACCGATCAGTCTGCCCAGCACAATTCTTTCAAATAATTTGCCAAGATTGCTTAGTAGACTGATCGGTCGTCTATTAGAAACAAAAATAGGATTTTTTTCCTTCTTTAGGTAACGTTATGATTTTTGCTTCTTTCCATTTACGCGGAAAATAATTTAAATTTAAACATCTATTAAATATAGTAACTAAATAGCGCGCCATCCCAGATGGGAGGTGCTGAATCATCTCGTTTGATACATAATCTGTACCAACAGCTTTTCTCTTAGGAAGCGTCTTAATAATTTTCTTAACCTCAGCGAGGAAGGCCAACCGCAACCTCTGTAAGGGAGCTCTCTCAGAGATCCGCTCCTCCTCCGATTCCACCCCATCTATCCAGTCATCGTCATATTGATCCTGGAGATGGGGTCTAAACCCATCCTCTAGGGAGTCAGCAATAGTATTTACCTTGTCAGTTGCTTTATATTTTAGACCTAGTAACTACCGTAAGCTGTCAGACGACCCAACTAAACGGATACTACGAGAAACTAACAAATTAATAAAGGCCTCCTCGCTTCCCGATGACGTGAAGAAAGAACTTGAGAAAAATGAAGCCCAGCCACCAAGACTATATGGATTGCCTAAAATTCATAAGGAAAATACACCTTTAAGACCGATCGTCAGCCAAATAGGATCACCTACTTACAACCTGGCTAGATATCTCTCTACTTTATTGAAACCACACACTAACAACAGTGACACTTATGTCAAGGACTCAATGCACTTCTTAGAAAAACTAAAAGAGATAACATTACAACCGGAAGATATAATGGTGAGTTTCGACGTGATCTCACTATTCACCAAAGTTCCAATAAATGAGACTATTCACCTCATTGCTGCCAAGTTTCCTCAAGGCATCACAAAACTTTTCGAACACTGCTTAACCACCAGCTATTTTCTATTCAACAACGACTTATACGAGCAAATAGATGGAGTAGCTATGGGCAGTCCCTTGAGCCCAGTAGTTGCCAATTTCTTCATGGAAAACTTTGAGCAAACATGCTTAGATACGACACCTATCAAACTCAAGATATGGCTTCGCTATGTAGACGACACCTTTGTAATCTGGAACCACGGGGAAGAGAAATTAGACAAATTTCTGACACACATCAACAACATAAACTCCAGAATACAATTCACCATAGAAAAAGAAACAGACAACAGCATAGCATTCCTAGACATCCTGATCAAAAGGGAAGAAGGCAGCAACATTTACCACACTATCTACAGAAAACCTACCCACACGGACAGGTATCTTCATAAAACCTCGAATCATCACCCTAAGCAAAAATTTGGAATCATCAAATCATTGACAGATCGAGCCAAAAAACTTTGCCATCCGGATTTACTAAAAACGGAACTTCAACACCTCCAGACAGTATTCACAGCCAATGGATACACCAGGAAAGAAATCAACCGAGCCAATCATCCCAGACGATACAGCAGCAAGGAATCAGAGGAAAAAACTTCAACCAGGGCATTTTTACCGTTCATCAAGAATGCAACGGACCGCATTGGAAAACTACTAAAGAAAGAAGACATAAAGACAGTATACAGGCCTACCAAGAAAATCAAGAACCTTCTCAGACCTATAAAGGATCAACTCCATCCTCATCAGACAGCAGGCATATACAGGATTCCATGCAGTTGTGGAAAAGTGTATATAGGCACCACTAAACGCACCATCGCAACCAGACTTAAGGAGCATGAAAGATACAGTCGTCTTAAACAAATGGATAAGTCGGCAGTAGCAGAACACTCTTTGCTTGATGGCCACAAGGTACAATACCAGAATACAGACATATTATCTAACTGCACACACTATTTTACCCGTCTACAACGAGAAGCCATCGAAATATTCAAGCATAAAAACAGTTTCAACAGAAAAGAAGAATCATTAAAAGTTAACAAAGTATGGATACCGGTTATAAAAAACGCAAAATGTAAACCTCTACAAGCACAGTCGACTAGACTATCAAACAGCAATCTCAGTGGAACAATCGAAGTCCCTACCGCTGACCAATCAGAAGACAGATATAACGTACAGTCGACTAGACCATCAAACAGCAATCTCATTGGAGCAATGGAAGTCCCTACCGCTGACCAATCTGAAGGCAGATACAACTTACGAACACATCGCGGTGAACGTATAAATAAGACAGACAGCGGACAGAATTGCCAGTCTCAAGACAACCCTTGAGGATGCCAGACGCAGTCTCTGGCGAAACGTCGGGGAACTACAAGCCTCACGACCACGGCCTACAACCCGAAAATCTTCTTCAAGATCATCATAGCAACTCCGGCCGTGAAAGTCTACGTGAATACAAAACACAATAGTCTTGCAAAACTCAATTTTCAAAATTTCGGATTTAGACAGGATTTTTTAAATTGTAAATCCCGGATACACCCTCTAGTTAAGTGTTTTTGCAGTTTTTGAAATTTCGAAAATTTTGAATTTTTTTGGAAAATACACAGACTATACGCTCGGAAAACTCAATTTTGAAATTTTGGATTTAGACCGGATTTTTTGCATTATAAATCCAGGATATACCTCTAGATAGTATTTTTGCAGTTTTTGAAATTTCGAAAATTTTGACATTTTTTGTTAAACACAAAACTATACTATTGAAAAACTAAATTTTGAAATTTTGGATTTAGACCGAATTTTTTTGCATTATGAATCCAGGATACACCTCTAGATAGTATTTTTGCAGTTTTTGAAATTTCGAAAATGTTTACATTTTTCTGCAAAAAGACATAGAATATAGTCTTGAAAAACTCAAATTTGAAATTTTGGATTTAAATAGTATTTTTGCAGTTCTTGAAATTTCGAAAACTTTGACTTTTTGCAAAAACACAAAGACTGTAGACTTGGAAAACCCAAATTTGAAATGTTCGATTTAGACCGGAATTTTTTATAGATCCCGGATACACCGTCTAGGTAGAATTCTTGCAGTTATGAAATTTCCAAAATTTTTTACATATTTTGGAAAAACACAAAGAGAACTGAATTTAGAAATTTTGGATTTTGACCGGATTTTTTGCATTATAATTCTCGGATACATCCTCTGGATAGTGTATTTGCAGTTATTGAAATTTCGAAAATTTTGACATTTGGACACAAGAAATTAATCTTGGCAAACTCAGTTTTTAAAATTTAGGACTTTGACCCAATTCTTTGCATTATAAATCCCGGATATACACCTCTAGATACTAATTTGCAGTTTTTGAAATTTGGAAAATTTTGACATTTTTTTAGAAAAAATCCAAGCCTCTGAGATATCAATTTTGAATTTTTCGATTTAGACCGGCTTTTTTGCATTATAAATCGAGAATGCACCCTCTAGATACTATTTTTGCAGGTTTTGAAATTTTGAAAATTTTGACTTCTTTGGGAAAAATCCAAGACTTGGAAAAATCAATTTTGAAATTTTCAATTTAGACCGGATTTATTGCATTATAAATCCCGGATACACCCTCTAGATACTATTTTTGCAGTTTTTGAGATTTCGATAATTTTCAAATTTTTTGGAAAAAATCCAAGATTGTAGCTTTGAAAAAATCAATTTTGAAACGTTCGATTTAGACCGGACTTTTTGCATTATAAATCCCGGATAAATTCTCTAGATACTATTTTTGCAGTTTTTCAAATTTCGAAAATTTTGACATTTTTTTGAAAAAATCAATTTTGAAACTTTCGATTTAGACCGGATTTTTTGCATTATACATACCGAAATCACCCTGTACATACAATTTTTGCAGTTTTTGAAATTTCAAAAACTTTTTTGGAAAAAATCCAAGACTATAGGCTTCAAAAAATGAATTTTGAAATTTTGGACATAGACCGGATTTCTTGCATTATAAATCCCGGATACACCTTCTAGATACTATTTTTGTAGTGTTTGAAATTTCGAAAATTTTGACATTTCTTAAAAGAAATTCAACAAAATTCAATTTTGAAATTTTAGATTTAGACCGGTATTTTTGTATTATATATCCCGGATACACCCTGCAGATACTTTTTTGTAGTTTTTGAAATTTGGAAAATTTTGACATTTTTTGGAAAAATCCAAGACTGTAGCCTTGCAAAAATCAATTTTGAAATTTTCGATTGAGACCGATTTTTTTGCATTATAAATCCCGGATACATCCTCTAGATACTATTGTTGCAGATTTTGAATTTTCGAAAATTTTGACAATTTTTGGAAATGATCGAAGATTATGGCCTCAGAAAAATGAATTTTGAATTTTCGTATTCAGACCGGTTTTTTCGCATTACAAATCCCGGATACACACTCTAGGTACTATTTTTTCAGTTTTTGAAGTTTCGAAAATTTTGACAGTTTTTGGAAAAAGTCGAACTATATAGCCTCGGAAAAAATCAATTTTTAAATCTTCGATTTAGATCGGATTTTTCCATTATAAATCGCATAGGCCTATACACCCTCTAGATACTACTGTAGCAGATTTTGAAATTTCGAAAATTTTGACATTTTTTGGAAAAAGTCTATGAATATAGCCCCGGAAAATCAATTTTTAAATTTTCTATTTAGGCCGGATTTTTTTCATTATAAATCCCGGATACACCCTCTAGGTACTAGTTTTGCAGTTTTTGAAATTCCGGAAATTTTGACACTTTTTTTAGGAAAAAACATCCAACAATATAGCCTCGGAAAATCAATTTTGAAATTTTTCGATGTACACCGGATTTTTTTACATTATAGATCCCGAATACGCCCTCTAGATACCGTTTTCTTAGTTTTTCAAATTTCGAAAAAATTGATATTTTTTTGGACGAATCCAAGATTACAGCCTTGGAAAAATCAATTTTGAAATTTTCGGTTTAGACCGGATTTTTTGCATTATAAATCCCGAATACAGCCTCCAGATACTATTTTTGCCGTTTTTGAAATTTCGAAAAATTTGACAAATTTTGTAAAAAATCCTAGATTAAATACTTGGAAAAATCGATTTTGAAATTTTCGACTTAGACCGCATTTTTTGCATTATAAGTCCCGAATACAGCCACTAGAGACAATTTTTGCAGTTTTTGAAATTTCGAAGTTTTGACATTTTTTGGTAAAAATCCGTCTGTTGCCTTAGCAATATCAATTTTGAAATTTTCGACTTAACCGGATTATTTGCATTATAAATCCCGAATTCACCCTCCAGATACTATTTTTGCAGTTTTTGAAATTTGGGAAGTTTTGACATTTTTTGGAAAAAATCCAAGACTATAGCTGTGGAAAAATCAATTTTGAAATTTTCGATGTAGACCGGATTTCTTGCATTATAAATCCCGGACACACCCTCTAGATGCTATTTTTGTAGTGTTTGAAATCTCGAAAATTTTGACATTTTTGGAAAAAAAATCCATGGAAAAATCAATTTTGAAATTTTCTATTTAGACCTAATTTTTGCATTACATATCCCGCATACACCCTCTAGACACCAGTTTTGCAGTTTTTGAAAGTACGAAAATTTTGAAATTTTTGGTACAAATCCGAGACTATAACTTTGGATAAATCAATTTTGAAAATTTTTATTTAGACAGGATGTATTGCATTTTAAATCCCGGATATACCTTCTAGATACTTTTTCGTAGTTTTTGAAATTTGGAAAATTTTAACATTTTTTGGAAAAATTCGAGACTATAGCCTTGGAAATATCAATTTTGAAATTTTTGACGTAGACCGGATTTTTTGGATTATCCATCCATAGTAATTCTGCCGGAAGGCAGGTCCTTCACTGCAATCATAGCATTTTCATGCTATGCTTGCAGCTTTACTAGAGAATTGTGTAGGTGTGGTAGCTTCCCATTACTTTCCACACCGGTGAAGGATGATGATGATAATGATAATGGTAAAGATGATAATGATAAGGATGATGGCCATATGATTTCGGGGACCGTTTGGCCTTAAAGTTTTCCTGTTATTTGTCTTACAGGTGAGGAAACCCCCCGATAAAAACCTAACCCAGAAAAACTGCCCCGACCGCGGATCGAACCCGGGCCCGCTGCGTGACAAGGCAGCACGGTACCTCGAGACCACAGCGGTGGACTCTTTTGGAATATAAATCCCGGAAAACCCTTTTGATACTATTTTTGCAGTTTTTCAAATTTCGAAAAATTTCACATTTTTTAGGGAAAAATCCAAGAATATAGACTTGGAAAATCAATTTTGAAATTTTCGATTTAGACGGTATTTATTGCATTATAAATTCCAGATACTCCCTCTAGATACTATTTTTGCTGTTTTAAAATTTCGAAAATATTGGCATTATTTGGAAAGAATCAAAATCAATTTTAAATTTATCGATTTAGCCTGGATTGTTTGGATTTTAAATCGCGAAATACACCCTCAGATACTATTTTTGCAATTATTGAAATTTCGAAAATTCTGACATTTTGTGGAAAAGTATACATGACTATAACCTTGGAAAAATTGATTTTGAAATTTTCGATTTAGACCGGATTTTTTGCATTATAAATCCCAGATACAACCTGTAGGTACCATTTTTGGAGTTTTTGAAACTTCGAAAATTTTGACTATGTTTTGAATAAAATCCAAAAGTATAGCCTTGGAAAAATCAATTTTGTAATTGTCGATTTATACCGGATTTGCTGTATTATATATCCCTGATACAGCCTCTAGATACTATTTTTGCAGTTTTTGAAATTTCGAACATTTTTTTAGAAAAATTCCAAAAAAATCAATTCCATTCTAAAATAAATTTTGAAGTTTTTGATTTAGACCGAATTGTTTGCATTTTACATCCCGAATACACTCTCTAAATATTATTTATGCACTTTTTGAAATTTCGAAAATTCTGACATTCTTAGGAAAAGTCATCTTTGTAATTTAAGATTTAGAACGGATTTTTTTCATTATAAGTCCCGGACAGACCATCTAAATACTACTTTTGCAGTTTTTGAAATTTGGAAAATTTGACATTTTTTCTAAGAAATTTAAGAAAATCAATCTTGAAATTTTCGATTTATACCGAATTTTTGCATTATGAATCCCGGATACACTCTCTAGACACCATTTTTGCAGTTTTTGAAATATACAAAAATTTATATATTGCCTTGGAAATATCAGTTTTGAAATTTTCGATTTAGACTGGATTATTTGCATTACAAATACCGGATACGCCCTCTAGATTCTATATTTGCGGTTTTTATAATTTCGAAAAAATTGACATTCTTAAGGGAAAAAATCCAAGACTACAGCCTTATAAAAAAAATTTTGAAATTTTCGATTTAGACCGGACTTTTTGCATTATAAATCCCGGATACACCCTCTAGATCCTATTATTGCAGTTCTTGAAATTTCGGGAATTTTGACATATTTTGGAAAAAATCCAAGACTATAGCCTTGGAAATATCAATTTTGAAATTTTCGATTTAGACCGGATTTTTTGCATTATAAATCCCCGCACACACCCTCTAGATACTATTTCTGCAGTTTTTTAAATTACGAAATATGTGACTTTTTTAGGGAAAAGATCCGAGACTATAGCCTTGGAAAAATCAATTTTGAAATTTTCGAATTACACCGGATTTTTTGCATTATAAATCCCGGATAAACTCTGTACATACAATTTTTGTAGCTTTTGAAATTTCGAAAATGTTGACAGTTTGGAATAAATCGAAGACGATAGCCATGGAAAAATCAATTTTGAAACTTTCGATTTTGACCGGATTTTTTACATTATAAATCCCGAATTCACCCTCTACATACAATTTTGCACTTTTTGAAATTTCAAAAACTTTGATATTATTGGAAAAAATCCAAGACTATAGGCTTGGAAAAATCAATTTTGATATTTTGGATGTAGAACGGATTTCTTGCATTATAAATCTCGGATACACCCTCTAGATAGTATCTTTGTAGTGTTTGAAATTTCGAAAATTTTGACATTTCTTAAAAGAAATTCAAGAAAATTCAATTGTGAAATTTTCGATTTAGACCGGTATTTTTGTATTATATATCCCGGATACACCCTCGAGATACGTTTTTGCAGTTTTTGAAATTTGGAAAATTTTGACAATTTTTGAAAAAATCCAAGATATAGCCTTGGAAATATCACTTTTGAAAATTTCAATTTAGACCGGAATTTTTTGCATTATAAATCCCGGACACACCCTCTAGATACTATTTCTGCAGTTTTTTAAATTACGAAATATGTGACATTTTTTAGGGAAAAGATCCGAGACTATAGCCTTGGAAAAATCAATTTTGAAATTTTCGAATTACACCGGATTTTTTGCATTATAAATCCCGGATAAACTCTGTAGATACAATTTTTGTAGCTTTTGAAATTTCGAAAATGTTGACAGTTTTTGGAATAAATCGAAGACGATAGCCATGGAAAAATCAATTTTGAAACTTTCTTTTTTGACCGGATTTTTTACATTATAAATCCCGAATTCACCCTCTACATACAATTTTGCACTTTTTGAAATTTCAAAAACTTTGATATTATTGGAAAAAATCCAAGACTATAGGCTTGGAAAAATCAATTTTGATATTTTGGATGTAGAACGGATTTCTTGCATTATAAATCTCGGATACACCCTCTAGATAGTATCTTTGTAGTGTTTGAAATTTCGAAAATTTTGACATTTCTTAAAAGAAATTCAAGAAAATTCAATTGTGAAATTTTCGATTTAGACCGGTATTTTTGTATTATATATCCCGGATACACCCTCGAGATACGTTTTTGCAGTTTTTGAAATTTGGAAAATTTTGACAATTTTTGAAAAAATCCAAGATATAGCCTTGGAAATATCAATTTTGAAAATTTCAATTTAGACCGGAATTTTTTGCATTATAAATCCCGGACACACCCTCTAGATACTATTTTTTCAGTGTTTTATACTTCGAAAATTTTGACATTTATTTGGAAAAAATCCAAGCCTCGGAAAAATCAATCTTGTAATTTTCGATTTAGACCGGATTTTTTTTTTGCATTATATATCATGGATACACCCTCTAGATACTATTTCTGCAGTTTTTGAACTTTCGAAAATTTTGATATTTTTTGGAAAAATTCCAAGACTAAAGCCTTGGAAAAATCAATGTTTATGTTTTCGATTTAGACCGGATTTTTGCATTATAAATCTTTACATACTGGTACTATTTTTGCAGTTTTCTAAATTTCGAAAATTCTGATATTTTTAGGAAAAAATCAAAGACTGTAGCCTTCGAAGAGTCAATTTTGAAATTATCGATTTAGACCGGATTTTTTTCATTATAAATCCCGCATACCCGCTCTAGATACTATTTTGCACTTTTTTGAAATTTGGAAAATTTTGACATTTCTTGCAAAAAATCCACGACTATAGCCACTATAAATCCCGGATACACCATCTAGATACTATTTTTGCAGTTTTTGAAATTTCGAAAATTTTGACATTATTTGGAAAAAAATCCAAGACTATAGCCTTGGAAAAATGAATTTTGATATTTTTGATTTCGACCGGGATTTTTTGCATTATAAATCCCCGCATACACCCTCTAGATACTATTTCTGCAGTTTTTTAAATTACGAAAAATGTGACATTTTTTAGGGAAAAGATCCGAGACTATAGCCTTGGAAAAATCAATTTTGAAATTTTCGAATTACACCGGATTTTTTGCATTATAAACCCCGGATAAACTCTGTAGATACAATTTTTGTAGCTTTTGAAATTTCGAAAATATTGACAGTTTGGAATAAATCGAAGACGATAGCCATGGAAAATTAATTTTGAAAACTTTCGATTTTGACCGGATTTTTTACATTATAAAATCTCCGAATTCAACCCTCTACATACAATTTTGCACTTTTTGAAATTTCAAAAAACTTTGATATTATTGGAAAAAAATCCAAGACTATAGGCTTGTGGAAAAATCAATTTTGATATTTTGGATGTGAGAACGGATTTCTTGCATTATAAATCTCGGATACACCCTCTAGAT
The DNA here is from genome assembly GCA_030220185.1 of Diploptera punctata. Taxonomy (NCBI): domain Eukaryota; kingdom Metazoa; phylum Arthropoda; class Insecta; order Blattodea; family Blaberidae; genus Diploptera; species Diploptera punctata. Next base: position 1,036 of record JASPKZ010007322.1, on the reverse strand, counting down.
AGTTATCTTTGTAGTGTTTGACATTTCGAAAATTTTGACATTTCTTAAAAGATAAATTCAAGAAAATTCAATGTGAAATTTTTCGATTTAGACCGGTATTTTGTATTATATATCCCGGATACACCCTCGAGATACGTTTTTGCAGTTTTTGAAATTTGGAAAATTTTGACAATTTTGGAAAAAAATCCAAGATATAGCCTTTGGAAATTATCAATTTTGAAAATTTCAATTTTAGACCGGAATTTTTGCATTATAAAATCCGGACACACCCTCTAGATACTATTTTTTCAGTGTTTTATACTTCGAAAATTTTGACATTTATTTGGAAAAAATCGAAGCCTCGGAAAAATCAATCTTGTAATTTTCGATTTAGACCGGATTTTTTTTTGCATTATATATCATAGATACACCCTCTAGATACTATTTCTGCAGTTTTTGAACTTTCGAAAATTTTGATATTTTTTGGAAAAATTCCAAGACTAAAGCCTTGGAAAAATCAATTTTTATGTTTTCGATTTAGACCGGATTTTTGACATTGATCATAATATTTACATACTGGTACTATTTTGCAGTTTCTAATTTTCGAAAATTCTGATATTTTTAGGAAAAAATCCAGACTGTAGCTCGAAAGAGAATTTTGAAATTACGATTAGACCGGATTTTTTTCATTATAAATCCCGCATACCGCTCTTGTATATTTTGACTTTTGAAATTTGGAAAATTTTGACATTTCTTGAAAAAAATCACGACTATAGCACTATAATCCCGATACACCATCTAGTACTATTTTTGCTGTTTTGATTTGAAAATTTTGACATATTGGAAAAAAATCCAAGGACTATAGCTTTGGGAAAAATGAATTTGATATTTTGATTTCGACCGGGTTTTTGCATTATAAATCCCCGCATCCCACCCTCAGATACATTTCTGCGTTTTAAATACGGGACAAAAATGGGACATTTTTAGGATGGGAAAAGATCGGAGCCTATAGCTTGGAAAATAATTTTGAAATTTTCGAAATTACACCGGATTTTGT